>OY282641.1:81419886-82002386 GCA_958299015.1 Tetanocera ferruginea | reverse complement strand
ATCTGCGCTAAAATGATTTGGGATCAGAAAACAACTTGAGTGCTTTGAATACTTGAATACTTTGAATCTGCGCTAAAATGATTTGGGATCAGAAAACAACTTGAGTGCATTCAAATGGCGTTTTGAATGTGTCGTCAAAATACGAGCTACGAATTTGCCTTCTGCATTAAAATTAATCCGCAAAGACATGCACCAATCGCTGTGGTACGAATGCCGTAGAGTACGAGCGATGACGAATACGAATGCCTGCGAAACATGAATGTCCGACGAAGAAAGACATTCGCAACATTCGCCAAAAGCAACGAATATTCATGCTTTTATGTTTATTCGCAGCAAAGAAAAAAATGTTAACTGCAGTCTGCAGCAGCGCTCACTCTTTTACAACAACTTCGATATTTTCATGATTGTTGTAATTCGCCGAATTCAGTGTTTTTTTTTTAAGCAAAACGAAAATACGTCTGCTCTATATGAATAATTTTTTATTATTGCTCCTTAATTCTAAAATACATCTTATTTATAGCTTAAAATTATCTTAAACTAAACCATCTATCCTGCGTACCTTATTGATAAGAAATACAATCTGTCTACCTACCCTATTCTTCTTATCTATTAGAGGGATGAATTCTTAATAGTTCGTGGAAGCCTATCATTACTGATAAATCATGAGTGCATGGTAATGAGCACGCTTCATAGTGGACTGTATTTAATTATTTTTATCAGCAAAGATAACGAGACAACGCATCCTAAACACATAACGAATCATCCCTCTGCCTGCATATACTTTTGCACTAAAAGAAATGTGTTCATATTTGAACTTTCTGCCGGCGGCTTTGAAACGACACCGGAGGCGAAAAGTCTATCTTTATTTTACAATTTTTCTTACATTTCATTCTTATATATAAAATCAGAATAATTAGAATTAACAATATATAAAACATAAGAGATAAATGTCCACTGACGTGATGAAAACTGATTTTCTTCAGGTCGATGTTCTCTAATTGTAGCTTATTGACCATATTCTTCAGTTCCTCAAGGTCCTTGCCGTTGTTTACCAGTTCTGTCCGATCATCTGCATCCATGACACCAAATAAGGTATGATATAACGACCCCACAAATTCAAATTGAGCCCTTTTCTTTCTCTTCTTTTCAATCGTAAAAAGCTCGTTGTTAGATTTCAGCGACAAATAGCGATTGTTCAATGTGGTTGTGATTAGTTTGCAGGATTCTTTAAACGTCGTCAAAGCACCGAATTGTACCATAAGTCGATCCATAAACTTTCCGATACCATCCATTTCGTCAAAATATGAAGTTAAATTGTAGTAAACAACCATATTCCAGTTTGACTTTACAACATCTACTTTTCCAATCATATCCAGATAAATTGCTGAGCTATTTTTCAATTCCAAAACGTTTCCCCCTAAGATCCTTACAGAATCTAACAGTGCTGCAGTATGTTGATGAACCATCGCCAAAAAAAATAACATAAGCATTCCAAATACAGAACAGAGGGAGGATTCATCTTCTTTATTCTAGCACCATCTGTTGTCGTGACACATGCCTGTACTTGTTCTGTAACAATCTCATCATCTTTTAAATTTTCTAAAAGGCATACTTTATGAATGGGTCGCTTCAAGACCCCATCTTGTAACTTTAGAGTCACCACTCTTACTTTCCCATCTGCTCCAGGATGGACATCTATAACTCGTCCTATCGGCCATTTGGCTGGGGAAGTGTTCTCATGCTTCACTAGAACTATTTGTCCCTTTTCTAAACTTGCTTTTAATAGTAAGGTAAGCAAATAATCGTCTTTCCATTTCTTCCAGAAATCTGTCCTCATTTTTTGCAGAAGCCTCCACCTATCTAATGCCCCAATTCTGCCATTATCTACTGGTTCGGCAGCTCCGATCAATGGTCGCCCTTTTAAAAAATGTCCAGGTGTTAACACATCGATATCTTCAACATCTTCTCCTGTAGCATATAAAGGCCGAGAATTGAGTATTGCTTCTATTTGCGCTAGCAGTGTTGACATCTCTTCATATGTTAAATTACCATTGCCAATAATTTTTCTCAAATGTTTTACTGACTTAACACCAGCCTCCCAGGTTCCTCCAAAACGGGGGCTTGCCGGCGGAATGAAATGCCAGCTAATGCCCTCAGCTTCCAAAGTTGGTGCAATAATATTGTTTTCCTTTAAAGTTTTTTGGAAGTCCTTGTCTAGTTTTCCCGCTGCTCCGACATAATTCGTTCCGTTATCAGAATAGAGATTTTCACATTTACCTCTTCTCGCGAAGAATCGTCTTAAAGCAGCGAGAAAAGCATCCGTTGATAAATCGCTAACTACTTCCAAATGAATCGCTTTAGTTGCCAAACAAACAAATACTGCAATATATCCCTTATAGGTTTTCTGCCCACGACCTTTTGATGCTCGCATCTGAATTGGTCTAGCGTAGTTAATTCCTGTATTTGAACACGGATAGCTTACTGCTACTCTGTAGTTTGGCAAATTTCCCATTAACTGCTCTGCACTGTCTTTGCGATATCTCGTACATGTGACACATAATTGCGCATATCTTTTCAACAAATTTTTGAGGCCAATAATCGAATAATTGTTACTGATACATGACCTCATTACATTGACTCCTCCGTGCAGTGTAATTGTGTGTACTTGTCTCACTAGTAACAATGCCAAATGAGACTTTTTCAATATAATTGGATGTTTTGCGCCGTATGTCAAATATGAGTTTTGCAATCTTCTGCCAACTCTTAAAATCCCATTCTTGTCTATAAACGGGTTAAGAGCCAACAAATTATGTTTTGTGCTTAATTGGTTTTTACTCGACAGGCGCTGAATTTCCTCCGGAAAGTCAATTTTTTGTTGATGCTTAACTATGACGATTCTTGCTGCCTTTAATTCTCTCACCGTCAGATATCTCGAATCGTTTGTAGTTTTTCTTAGCTTGTTTATAAAACGTAGAACATAAGCAACCACTCTCTCTAGCTTTTCAATCGATGAATATTTATTTAACAACTGAGTGAAGTTGTTGTCACTCTGTGGAGTCACCATACTCGCAATAACCGCTATCCCCTGTGTCTTGGTTGCTGTGGCCACTCATCTTTGCTTAACGTTAACCATGCGGGACCCTTCCACCATAACCTGTGGTTCACAAATTTATCTGGCAAAATTCCTCTCGATGCCACGTCCGCAGGATTATCTTCTGACTTTATATATCGCCATTGCAACTCTGGCATCACGGCCTTGATTTGGTCAACTCTGTGTCGTATGAACTTATCCTTACTTTTACACTCCTTTATCCATGACAAGGTTATCATAGAATCACTCCAAGCATAAACTTTATTCTTGATACCTTTGATCGACGTTAATTTCAAAATCAGCTTAGTTAGCAGCTGAGCTGCGCATAGTTCAAGTTTAGGTATCGTTTTTCTATTTTTTATTGGGTTAACCTTTGTTTTCGCATGTGGTGACCGTGGCGTGCAGGTTAAGTGTGTGGCTTAGCACGCTCGGAGCCCGAGTTTGATCCCCAGTCGTGGCGAACAGTTTTTTCAATAAAAAAAATTTTTTTGATCAGTCACCACCTCTCTGCAGACAATGGCAAACCTCAGAGAGTAAATAATGCCATGTAAAGCTTCTTGAGAACATGAGCCGTTCGGAGTCGGCATAAAACATGTAGGTCCAGTTCTCGGTTAATTGTGTGCAAACATTTAATAACACACACAGCACAATTGATCATAAGAACCTCGGTCAAAGTCCTTTCAAGGGCTGAAATGGCCAATTTGTTTTTTTGTTTTTTTAACCTTTGTTTTAGCTGCAATTAGAATGGTTTTCAAGCCTATTTTGGCGTAAACTACTGCCGCATAAGCCATGCTAGAAGCATCTGCAAACCCATGAATTTCGATTCGACTGTTTTCTGTATATTGAATCCATCGAGGCACCACAATTTCCGTAAGAAGTGGTAATTGATCTGCAAATTGCTGCCATTCTTGTGTAAGCACATCAGTAAGCTTTTCGTCCCACATTTTATTTGAGAGCCATAAGGATTGCATGAATAATTTATTTATTTATTTATTTATTGGCCAAACAAGGCAATTTACTTAATCTAATAGTTTTTGTAATTTTTTTTGTTTTTTTTTATTTTTTCTCTCTCTCTTTTCCTTGTTTTTGTGTTCAACGATATGCAATTCGATGTGAGCGTAATCCGCCCACCTGAACGACATGATTACAAGAACATGACAAAAAGGAAAGGCAAGAAGAAAAGAACAATTAGGGGTAATATTACAATGCTAAGGTCTATGTTTTAAACATTATAATATAATTTATACAGTTATTCTACACCTGCTGAAACAAGGAGATAGAAAAGGGACTAGAGAGGGTTCACTTAGATGTGACATTCAGAGATGGTAAATTAATATTTAGGGTGAGAAAAACGATTTGGAAAGGGAACGCTTGAACATGGATTTGGACATGGGGAGTATATAGTGCTCGCTGACATTATTAAATATTCTACAACATCTATTTATGGGTTCGTTAAATGCGTAAATGGTGTTGTGATGAGATTCTTTTAACAATTTTGTATATCTAGTTCTCCTTATTGGTTCATTAAATACAACTTTATTGGAAATGCATTCACTGTCGATGTTACCATTAATAACATCAAATATAAAGCATGAACAAAGTAATATTCTTCTTGACGAAAGCGTCATTATATTCAACATTTTCAGTCTAATTTCATATGGTGGTAAGTTTCTATAGTCCCGGGGATCGTACGAATCTCTCAAGGCAAAAAGCAAAAATTGTCTCTGAATTGATTCAAGTCTTTCAGTATGCACTTCAAAAGATGGATTCCAAATAACACAGCAATATTCAAGAATATGACGCACTAATGTGCAGTATAAGGTTTTAGTTACCCATAAATTCTTGAACTCTTTTGCACGTCTTTTAATGAATCCAAGCAGTTTGTTTGCCCTGGATATGATATGATCATAGTGAAGGTTAAATCGCAACTTGTTATCTAGGATTACTCCAAGATCTGAAATGTGATTGACCCTGTTAAGTTCCACCCCATTAAGCATATAACTGCTACACGTTTTTTGGGTTTTACGGGAGAAACTTATAACGAAGCACTTATTCACATTAAAAGAAAGCTTATTTTGAATACACCAATGTTCAAGAGATAAAAGCTTGTTCTGTAAGAATACTGAATCCACTTCTGATCTAACCACATGGTACAGTTTTAAGTCATCTGCATATAAGAGATGGGGGACATCGTGCAAAACTTCAGATATGTCTGCAATAAATATGTTGAAGAGAAGTGGGCCCAGGTGGCTACCCTGAGGTACACCTGACGAGACAACAATTTTCTTAGAAAGAGTTCCTTGAAATTTTACAAATTGGGATCTTTCACAAAGATAGGACTTGAGCCAATTCAGCAAAGAGCCTGCAATACCAAAATTCTCTAGTTTCTTCGTTAAGACTTCGTGATCACACGATCAAAAACTTTACTAAAATCTGCATAGACTGCATCTATCTGATGTCCTTTTTCCATTTTAATAAGAACATCCGATGACATGATTGTCAGATTTGTGGCGGTTGAACGTTCTTTACGGAACCCATGTTGCTGCTCATTTAAACGTGGGTTAATAACGTCCGTAAGTTTGAAACATATAATTTTTTCAAAAAGCTTCGGAATTGCTGATAATATCGCAATGCCCCTATAATTTTCAACTGATCTCTTATCACCATTCTTATAAATTGGCGTAAGGTGAGAAGACTTCCAAAAAGACGGAAACACACCTGATTGCAAGGATTTATTAAAAATAATAAATAATGGCGTAATTAACTGCTCTAAGTATTGAACAAGTGAAATTGGTGGCAAAAGGTCTGGACCAGGAGACTTATTGGAATCTAATAAATCAAAATCAATTTCGTGTATTTTTTGTGCTAAAAAGCATCATGCAAATTGCATTGAAATTGACAATGAAATTATATTAAACACTCTAATTGAAAGCGAAAAAATTGGTTTTAAATGCTCGACATGCATAATGGCTGGTGACTCAATAATCAGCATTCTTTTAAAGTTAAACTCCGAAGTAAAAGAGTTAAATGCTAAATTTGAAGAATTCTCTAAAAATGCAAAACAAAGTGTTAGTGGAACATTGTCAGTTATTGCTTCTCCGAAAAGAAAAAAAACAAAACAAATTTCTAATGCACCTACTGCACCTCTCTCTGATAGCGGTAGGTTCACTCGTTCTCGCGCTCGTGCGCATGCGTCACCAAGTAAATTTTGCCCGTCGGTTGATTACGACTCTGCGCAAGTCGACATGCCGGACGTACGAGATGGTTTATTATCGTTGCCGTCCGCCCCTTCATCTGCTAATGCTTTTATTGCCTCGTCTTCGACGGAATCTGCTAGTATGAATCATCCATCGTATGCTGCTGTTGTTTCTAATCATCTCTCCGCTGACCGCTCTTTGTTTGTTAATACTGAGGGCGTCAATACGCAATCGTCTAATGGCTCTCTTAAGCAAGTTGAACATGCCTGGAGTCAGGTGAATAGAAGAAATGTAAATAAGAATAATGGCATTATAGGTCAATGCCAAAGCTCTGAGCTTGCTGTTGCCGATACCATGCGCTGGCTTCATTTATCTTCTTTCTTGCCTATAGTGACTGAAGATAATATTATTGAATTTGTGACTAAACACTCTCGAGTTCAAAAGCACCAATTGTTGTGCTCGAAGCTTGTAAAGAGAGGTGTTGATGTAAATACTCTTAAAAGAGTAACATTCAAATTGGGAGTTTCGCAATCTGTTTATAATGATGTGTTTACCTCTTCACTCTGGCCAGCTGATGTAAGAGTACGGCCATTTGATTTTTTTCCCGCACAAAGAGACGCCCTGTCAGCAATATAGTTAACGTTGGGTCTCCCATTTCTGTCTCCACCAGCTCTTATGATTCAACTTTCTCCGTTGTAGTCTCGAATGCGCTCACATTGCCAACTTTTACAACAACAAATGCAACAATAACAATAACTCAACATGCTGTATCGGCTCCACCTACAACAATATCAACGTTAACTTCGATAGCACCAACGCAGCACTCTGCATCGCCTCTAGCTATAACATTAGCAACAACAACAACAATTTCAACAAAACCAATAACAACTACAACACACAACATCAGCATTGCTGAATCCACTCTACCTGCAATAACATTAAATTTAATAAATACAGAAGCATCAACAACAACAACAATAACATCAACACTACATTCAGTATCGGCTCAATATACAACAATATCAACGTCAACAACAACATCAACAAAGCACGCTAAATCGACCTCAGCTATAACAATATCTTCTCTTACAACAACAACAACAGCAACAACAACAATAACAACAACATCAACAACAACTCCTTCAGCATCCAATATTTCAAATGTGCTCCCACAACTTTGTTCAACGAGTACTTTACATTTTCAATGTTTAACACCACGGATGGCGCTCTCCGGAGCTCCTCTCAATATACCTACGGCGCTCTGTGATAACAACACTACGCGACAAAATTCATCGAAATCTTTTGGATATTCGATTTATTACCAAAATATGGGTGGCATTCGTACAAAGACCTCGCAGCTTCTACTCGCTATGTCCCTTCATGAGTATGATATTGTGGCTATAACTGAAACATGGCTGCATGCTGAAATATCATCTGCGGAGATTTTCGACAGTTACTACAGCATCTACCGCCTTGATCGCTGCACTATAACTACTGGCCGTGAAAGAGGGGGAGGGGTGTTACTTGCAGTGAGCAATAAGCTCTCTAGTAAAATATTGCAATTAAATGATAATGATAGATCTATTGAACAAATTTGTGTAGAAATAAGCGTATCGAATAGTAATTTTATTTACTTTTTCTTATCGTATATTCCACCAAATAGCATAACTGAAGTTTATCAAAAACATATTCATAACATCAATTCTTTAGCCGATAATATTAGTTCAAATTATGATATTATTGTCATGGGTGATTTCAATTTAGGTAAAATATCTTGGGTTTTTGATAATAATAATCTTCTTCCTTTTGGTCTGCAGTCAGATAATGAATATTTGGTGGCAAATTATTTTTTTGCAAATAATTTTTGCCAGTTAAATTCCATTAAAAATGACCTAAACAGAATCTTAGATTTATGTTTTGTCAGTAATGATTTAAAAGCAGTGTGTATAGAAAACTTAGCACCTATTGTCAATAATAGCATTCATCATAAAGCATTATTTGTTGAATTTGATTTTTATAAGTTTGATGCAACAAATAATAATTCTGTTGAGCAATTAGATTTTGGAAGAGGAAACTTTGCAGCAATAAATGAAATCTTAATTTCGGCTGATTGGTCTTTATTATATAATATTGAGTGTCCGTATCAAGCTTATAGATTTATCTGTCATATATTTACTAGTTCAGCTAATCAATTTGTTCCTAAAAAGGGTACTAATCTAAGAAATAAACCACCTTGGTTTAATTCTAGATTAGCTAAGTTAAAGAACCTCAAAAACAAAGCTGCAAAGAAATTTAAATCAACTAATTGTGAATCTGATCAATCTCGTTACATTCGATTGAGAAATGAGTTTGATTGTCTTCATAAATTCCTTTTTAAAACTTATGTATTAAATGTTGAAAGTAGTTTAATATCAAACCCAAGGTATTTTTGGGACTATTTAAATACTAAAAGAAAAACTAGTGGGTTTCCATCCAGCATGGAATTTGATGGGTTAAAATCAAATAATCCTATAGAATCGACTTACCTTTTTTCTAAATTTTTTCAAGATGTATACGAAAATCATAATCCATCAAGGAATCTAAATTATCTTCACTTTGAGGACCTTAATATTGGTTCTTTGGATGCCATGACTATTTCTGCTGACGATGTAGCTTTAGCAATATCTCATCTTAAACCCAGCTTTAAATTTGAACATGGTGATTTTCCAGCAATGTTTTTCAAACTTTGTAGTATGAACATTGCTACTCCAATAGCTTTTCTATTTAATTTATGTATTAAAAAAGGAATTTTTCTTGAGTTTTTGAAAATTTGTTTAGTTGTACCGATTTATAAATCTGGAAATCGATGTGATGTTAATAATTACAGGGCAATTGTGAAACAATGCACAATAGCCAAATTATTTGATCATATACTTAAAATAAAATTATTTGATCATGTAAAGGAAGCCATTTCTGAATTTCAACATGGTTTTTTTCCTGGAAGATCTACATGTTCAAATTTGCTGCTTATTTCGAAAAATATTATTAATGCAATGGAAAGCGGTACTCAGTTAGATGTCATCTACACAGATTTTTCAAAAGCGTCTGATAAAGTTGATCATTCAATTCTGCTGCTGAAATTAAAAAAGTTCGGCCTGTCTGATTCTTTAATTGATTTTTTTAAAAGTTATTTAAATGGTAGAAAACTGTATGTTAAAATTGGCTCAACTATATCTGATGTTGCTATTGATGCCTCGTCAGGTATTCCACAAGGTAGCCATTGCGGTCCTCTTTTATTTCTGATATTTATAAATGATTTACCCAAATACTTACAATTTGCCAGATGTCTTATGTATGCCGATGATTTTAAACTCTATTATAGAATATCAAACACTTCTGACTGTATCAGTCTACAAAATGATCTCGCAGTACTGTACAATTGGTGTCTGTCAAATAATTTATCTTTGAATATCAACAAATGTTGCATTGTTTCATACAATAAATGTGCTAACAGCATATTATTCAATTATAATTTGAATAATTGTGTTCTAATTCGTAAAAACGAAATTAAAGATTTGGGGGTTATTTTTGACACTAAATTAAATTTCAAATGTCATTATGATTATATTATTGCTAAATCATATTCCATGCTGGGATTTATAAACGCAGATTTTTAAAGATCCTTTAACGATAAAATCATTATATATTTCTTTGGTTCGAAGTACAATTGAATATTGCTCTATTGTTTGGAACCCGTACTATATTGAAAATTCAGACCGAATTGAAAGAGTTCAAAAGCATATGAGTAAATATGCGCTCAAAAAGCTTTATTGGCCTGATGGTCTTCCAACATATGAAGCTCGTCGTAAATTACTTGGCTTGCAATCCTTAAAAGACAGACGATCATTAAGTTCTCTACTTTTCGTCTACAACGTGCTTTCAGGTAAAGTTAATTGTATGGAACTGTCAAATCTCTTCCAAATTTATGACGCGCCAAGGGATTTGAGACGAGCCCGTTTGTTCGAGGAAAATCTTCACAGGACCAATTATGCTAATAATGAGCCAATAGCAAGATGCATACGCTTATGCAACAGTCTCTCACACATTTTAAAATTTAATGTGTCAGAACATCAATTTAGACTTATATTGTTCACTGTTTTTAATTAGCCTCTAGTGTAGTTTTAAGATATAAATATATGTATAGTCTGTAAGATTTTAATAAATCAGTAGACTGAAATAAATAAATAAATAAATAATTCTTTAATGGAATTGGTAATCTCTCTCTTTGTTATATTAAGTGAACAAACCAATGGTGGTAGATTAAGTGTGCTGGTCAATGGAATTTGACTTTGTGATGAAGGAGAACAAAAAACTTATTTAAAATGATCTGCAAAGAGATTACAAATCACCTGTGGGTCAGAAGAAGTAACATTTCCTTTGAACATGGAATTCGGGTATCCCGTTGATTTCCTCATAACATTTACAAAGTCGAAGAATGTTTTTGGGTCTTCAATAATCCTTTCCCCAATTAAATTGGTATAAAGTTTATAAGCTTCTTCAGACTTGACTGAGAATTCTTTAGACAGTTCACCATATCTTGTCTTGACCTCATCACTTACATTCGCGGCCTTTTTAATTACTCTGTAAAGTTTATTTCTCTGATTTCTCAAGTTTCTTAGATATGAATCAAGCCACGGTTCTGATAGTTTATTTTTTTTCTTTATTTTTGGAACATGGGTATCAAAGATAGAAAAGACTTTCACGTAGAAATATGAGACAGCATCGTCCAATTCCAGGGCAGATAAGTGGTTCCAATCCAAACAATTCAAGTCATTCTTTATCTTACTGTGATCGGCGTTAAGAAAATCGTAAACAACAGAATTATTAAAGGACTGCGTAAAAGTTATATTATAAGCGCATAATTCTAAAGTAAAAGCAGAGTGGTGGAGGGTATTAGAGAAAATGTGCTCGGCATCACTAGTTGGACTAACCTTGACTTCGTCATAAGAGTTAGTAAAAATTAAATCTAGCCACCGACCGTTCTGGTTTGGAACTGGAGCTACTTGCAGACAATCATTACTATAAAATGTAGGGGAGAGTGGGGTGTTGTGAGACATGGGGTGTTGTGAGACACGTCAATATCTGACATAGTGGTAATGTTATGAATGCTAACAACAACTGTAAGATATTTTCTTAATGGGATCTCACTTATTATGTGCACTCATCGCATTGCCACGTGTTCCTAGTGTCTGTAACAGTGTTGAGTTTTGATCGCGCTCTTAAAAGTTTTTTGTACAGTTTGCCTTGTGGAATTTCCAGAAACATTGCCAATTAAACGTGAAGGTAAATATTTATTAAAATGATATCTCTTCCATTGCCTTCAAGCCCACCGAAGTGATTTTGCAAAAAAAATTGCGGGTGATGATGGCGCAGTGGCCATTTGAAAATGTCGAATATGGGGTGTCGTGAGACAGTAAAAATGGGGTGTTGTGAGACAGTTCATTTTTGTTTTTATTTCATTATTTTTAAGGCCATCATGCCACTAAATGCATATAAAGTATCGCCAAAGCCAAAAGGAAATGTGGCATCCATCCACCTAGTGGCAGCCATCAAAGAAATTGCCATAAAAAATAATTGTTTTCGAGTTGTCTGCAAATCATATAATTTTATAAATCTAGAGTGTATGGAATCCGTTATATGGAAAAATTGAAGACACAATTTTTTCCGCATCGGCTTCAAATGATAAATTAGTCGATTTTGTTGCATAGCAAAGTGTCAAAACTGGCAGGAAACTAGTTTTTCCAAAATTTTACAAATTAAATTGGTTTTTCAAGGCGTCTGTGCTGAGCAGTGCACTAGAGAAGGTTAGTCCTATGAAGTTTGATCCCCTATTCCAAAAATCAAAACGCGGCCGGAAGCCTATGTATACAACAGTATTTACAACTTCCAAGAATGTGGCATTATTGAGGAAAAAATCCGACCAAGAGAATGAAAAACAAACTAAAACAAAAAAAATCGCTGAAGGAACCAGCAAAGCGTAGTCATCATACGAAATACGTACCGGAAAGAGTTTTGTCATTAGATGATGAAGATTTATACTTTTGCATCTTTTGTAGGGCAAACGTGCCAAAGATTTTTTTTTTTTTTTTGGATTTGCCAAGGGAGTGTGAAATCTCATGAATACGTATAGCCCGTACTATACGCATGCACGACTTAAATTCTAAAATCAGTCCGGACGAGAACAATTTCATTAGTTGCTATAAATGTGATCGAACTGTTCATCTGCAGTGTGCCAAAATGTATGTGTATTTTAATTTTTTTCCTATTTCAATAAGGACTCTAAGCAAAAAATTCCATTTTGTTATATTTATAGTAGTGTCTCACAACACCCCATAATTTTTTAAAATCCAAAATTCCAAAATTTTTTTCAGGCTTCAAGAAAATTCTTAAATGTTTTGAATTTCAAAAAAATGCCATCGCAGGTTGTTAGGTAATTGAATAAGCTAAACAAAAAATGTTTCCAGAAAGAAAAATATTAACTTTTAAAGAAGTTATCGTCCAAAAACTAAACCTGTCTCACAACACCCCACTCTCCCCTACTAAATAAGTCAAAGTCGACCGCATTAGAAACACATATTGGAAGGAGATGATTATCATTATCGTCGGGAACAAACGATATATTAGGACGGTTAAAGTCACCGAAAATTATAATCTTATCTTCTTCGTTTAGAGCGGCTGTTATTGACGTTATAAGATCACATAATTTTTTATAGGAATTCTCAGTTGAATTTGGGGGAATATAAATAACACCAATGTATATAAAACGATTTTGACATAGACTTAATTTTATTACTTTGTGCTCGAAGTATATGCAAGAGTTAGTTACAACCACTTCACTAGATAAGACATTGTGTGTAGCTATCAAAACACCTCCTCCTCGAGAGAGGCCTAAGCTTTCATAGTCTCTGTCATTACGGTATATTGTCCAGTTGCAATATATTGTATATTATTGAATTGCCTTCAATGTATTGTCCAGGTGCAATTGAAGGCAATAGGTTTTGGAGGACTGAAGAGTGAGATGTTGTTTTAGAAAGAGAGTTAGGGACAATAGAAGTTTTTGAAGTTAGAACGTGCTCTTTGTAAATGCCATATATACTTTGAACTTGTATGCGAAGCAAATGCAGCGAGGTCGTTTTCAACATCATTAGGTAAAATGTTGAGGCTTTCATGGAAATTAATGAAAATTTTTTTCAGCTCGACCGGGTCTGTCGGAAGGCCTTCTTGTTGAATGGATACCATAGCACTTGTTTTTGTTGTACCTTAAATACAAACTGAGTCTGACTTGTTATGCAAATAAGCCAGATACAAACAAACATTATCGTACAACCGACGATCTCTAAGACGAGACATGACGAAACGGCCTTCACTACTAACATCAGCGAGTTTTTTGTAAGCTTCGCGGTAGGTGGAAGAAGAGGATCGAGAAAGGCTGGTGTAGTACTACTGAAGGTTCGAGTGTTAGATCCAGTAATAAAGGGAGGTTTGTTAGTGGAGGGTGTGTTCGTTTTTGTGTAAGTAGGATAAGTAGGTTCAGGTATGACTATTGCAGGCTGTGGGCATGGATTAAGAGTATAGGATAGGACGAAATTAGGATATTTATTTGAATTGTTATTAAAGGCTTCATTTTCAGCTAATTTGAATGAAACCCTTTTACCTTAAGGATGGGTGGATTTTAATGATTGTTGGGAAAATGTTGGGAATAGGTTTGTTTTATATGACCAGTTTTGATCTTGTTTTTTCGAGACCAGGGGTGATCTTGACCAGTTTGTGTCATGATTAGCTTTTGAGGTGGTTCTAGCAGGTGGTGTTATATTAGGCTTATTGATAGGCTTAGTAATAGTCTTATTGGAGATAGGCTTAGTGATATGCTTAGCTATAGGCTTAATGCTACGTGCCTTAGAACTCCTTTTTGGCTTATCCTTCCACTCAGTTATGCGAATGTTGCCGTGTTTAGGGATTTCTTTGCCAGATTTAAGGAACATCCATGCATATACGTTGGGTACACTTACTTTGAAAATACTAAACTTGGAATTTTTAGATGACTTTTTTTGGCAGTCCAGAATCGTTAATTTATAGTTTTTTCTAAAGTAATTTTCTACCCAAGATGCATTCGCAGTTGCTGGGAAGCCTTTTACAAACAATCTTGTGTTATCCTTTTGATTTCCTGTCTTCAGTTTTTGAATGCGGTCATTCCATTCTGAAGTGGTCCAAGAGGTTCCAAACTGTTGAATGATTTTACGTGGTGCAGCAACTGGTGGTGTTGATAATGGTGCAGTGGTACAGGTTGGCACAGGTTGAGCAGGCTGCAAGTCCGTTTTTTTTTGTCTTATTTGCAGAGGAAGTTAAAGGACGCACTGCAGGAGAAAGTATGGACGCTTCCATGATTTCATCGAATAGGGATGATGAATCCTGCTGCGTAGCATCTGGCATGATCAATTTGTTGTGAGCAGAGCTAATGGCATCCGATATCTCCGCAAGGGACTCCCTAAACAAACAAAGATCGTCACTGATTTCACTTATTTTATGGTATAAGACTTCAATTAGGGGATCTGGTAGCATGGGTGACTGTGTTGTTTTCCTCGAGGTCGATTGCATCAGGGTGTCGACGTCATTCCGTAAGCAGACGATATTTTCTGATCTATTTCTCACCGACTCCGTTGTGTTTATTTTATCAAAGTTTTTGATATTTGATGTATTTGTGACACTCATTGTGGCTTCAACTCTTTTCAAATCGTTTTGAAAACTGCTCACGTCATTTTTAAAGTCAGATATTGAACTTCTTACTGACATGAAATTTTTGGCAATGTTTTTATTCATTGATTCGACGACACCACTCAGATCATCTACAGATTTAAACACTTCATCAAGTCTTTCGACTTGGTCGGCTATTTTTTTGAAGAATTGTTTATTTTCAGATCGCGCTTCGTTGTTCGTGTCGCTGAGGCATTTTATCGCCATAAGGACATGCTTTAACCGAAGGTCCTTGCACTCATCGCAGAAAAACATGAAGTTCTTAACTTAATCGTCCAGGTACGTAAGGCTTCTCTTAGATAAGCCTATACATAGTGTGTGGAACGAATTACCGCAAATACCATTGCATTTTATTTTAAGAACTTTCCGGTCCTCAACGGCGCAGGAAGATAAGCTGCAGTTGGATTCCATTTTATTAATTTTTTTTATAAACTCTTTTAAGAATGTTAAGTTCGAAACTTTTTGTTGTTTTTGTTTGGTTTTTCACTTTCGCTTTATTTTATTTTTTAATTTTTGCGTTATGTTTTTTGCTTTTTATTTGTAATTGTGTCACTAAAACGCAGAAAGCAGTTGAGGCAAGCAGTAATGTTTTGAGTTTGATTTGTTTATGTTTATAGTTACACTTGCACTTTTTTACAGTTCTATTTAATTTTATTTACTTTTTTGAGTTATTTTTCCGTATAAGAACTGGGTCACTGTTATTTTGCAAAGTTGCAGTTTTACAAATTGTAGTAATAAAAAAGCGAATAAATTTGCAGAGCAGATTTAAAACACGTCCGAACGATTTGACTGACAAAACACAATTTGCCCAATATAGTCACTGGTGCAAGCCATCCTATGGGGTCAAAAATTTTTGTCAGATTTGACAACACCACTCGCTTCGTAACTTCTCTTTTATTTGGCATGTTGACATAAAATTTGAACTAATATTTTTTCGGATCCCAATGCAGTCCTCATGTTTTACAGACTCGTCATGTTCTATTTGAACAACTTCATTGGATCTGATATTGTTGATCTTTTTTATAATCTCTGGCTCATTCGATAGCCACTTGCGTAAATGAAAACCAGCTTTCTGCATCAGTTCCATGATGTCGGCACATATCACCTTACAGTCTTCAATCGTATGTGCTCCTGTCATCAAATCATCCATATAAAAATCGTCTTTGTTGTATTTGATCTTTATTTAATGAGCTTACAATATAGACTGAACTTACAAAACTAATCCAAGAGCAAGAGAGCAGCAATTCAGCAGGTCGGCATATTTGTATGTGTGTTGTATGCATATGCCATTTATGTGCTCAGCCTACTTATACATCATCTCCTCTCTCAAAACAAGTTAATTCAATTCTTAAAGTTTAATTAAAACATGAAGTACGTGCAAATTAGATTCGTGTAAATTAAATTCGAATAAGTACTAATTCATCTTCTGTTTTAAAAAAAAAAAAATTATTCAATCCTAAAAGTTCATTTAAAATATATTGGTATAGAATTGAATTTCAAAAAGGTTCAAATTATTATTTTTTTTTTCTTCACTCTTAAAATAAACAAAAAATTTTTGAATCCTAAAAGTTCATTTAAAATGTGTTAGTATGTAATTTAATTTCAAAAATTTTCCAATTATTATCTTTTTTTTTCGTTTAAAACCAAAATATTGAATTTTAGTAAGGGCGGTAGTAATTCGGTTTATTGGTGATTCTACCATATTTGGTAACATATTGCTTGTTTGTTGCTCGGTGCTGTAAGTCCTGCTCGGCAGTTACGTTTTTTGAAATCGGTACCTCAGGCGTTAGCTGTTCGCTATGGTCACTCTCAAGACCTACACCTATCTGTGGGCTTAAAGTAGTTTTAGACCCGGTAATATGTGTGTTAGTTTCAACCTCAGGTGTATTGAATTGAGGAGAATGAGCGGACCTGCGTAAGTGAACAGTATTTCGACGAATTATTCGATTATTTTCATTCTGCAATAAGACAGATCGAGGTAAATTAAGTCTTGATACTACGCGAGCTGGCATTCATTTCCCTTCGTGCCTATACACTATGTTTTCACCCTTTGTTAGCTCTAATTCTCGTCACGGACGCTTTGGAGAGTGGTTTTGCATCATTTTCCTTCGTCGTTCTTCTAGTATTCCCTGCAAGCCCTTTGGCACTTGCGGTACCAAGTCTTCCTCTTTTACAGGTAACCATGTTCATAACATTCGACACATCAGTATTTCTGCAGGTGAATATCCAATTCCTGGAATAGGCGTTGTCCGGTATTCTAACAAGGCCATTGCTAAACTACCCTCTTCTTTACTGATTTTCCTTAATAATGATTTAGATATATGAACAGCTTTTTCTGCTAACCCATTTGATCTGGGATATCGTGGGCTTGTGTACACGAAGTCAAAGTTGAAACTTTTAGCAAAGTTTCTTAGTTCATACGAATTGAAAGGCTGGTTGTCTGAAATGACAACTCTAGGAATACCATGCTCCGAGAACATTTGAACAAAATCTGTTTAACTGTTCTAGCAGTTTTATCCACAATTGGATGAAGCTCTAACCATTTAGAATAATAGTCCATAGCTACTAAGTATGATTTCCCCCCGAAATCTAAACAATCAACTCCAATCTTTTGAAACGGAATGGTCGGCACCTGATGTGCGACCAGAGAGTGTTTTTTATTTTCTGGTCTAAACCTTTTACATTCGCGACATTTATTAACCATATTTTCTATATCTCGGACCATGTATGGCCAATACAAAGTGCTTTTAGCCTTATTCAAGGTTTTATTTATTCCCATATGAGATTTATGAAGCATTTCTAACATTTCAGGAATTAATGAGCTTGGAACGATAACGCGATTTTCGTAGAAGACCAGGTCATTTTCAACATAAATCTTATCTTTAAATTGCCAGAAATATTTAATACTGTCCGGTAGTTGGCTTTTACTATTTGGCCAACCTTCAAAATATAGTTTTACGAGACACTGCAAATCTTCATCATTTTTTGTTTCATTTTCAAATATTATTCTCTTTGTTTCACTCATGTTAATACTAAAAACACTATCCTTTAACGAGCTTTCAATGTCAATTAAGGGATCGTCAATAAAATTTCTGGACAGAAGATCAGCAACGTACAAAAATTTACCAGGTACATATTTTATTTCTAGTTTGTACTTAGACAGCTTAAGCTTCATTCGTTGAAGACGAGATGAGTGTATCTGACCAACATCTTTTCCTAGTATTGCAACTAGAGGCTTAGGATCAGAGTGCACAGTGAACTTGTGTCCATATATATAATTGTTAAATTTTTCGCATGCGTACAAAACTGCTAAAAGCTCTTTTTCTATTTGAGCATATCTGGTCTCGGCATCTGTCAAACTTTTAGAGGCATATGCAACAGGTTTACCTTGCTGCATTAAACAACATCCAAGTCCACTCTGCGAAGCGTCTGTCTGAATTATTATTTCTTTCTTTGGATCAAAAATATGTAAAATAGAGTTTTGCGCTAGATTTTTCTTAATTTCATCTACAACTTTTGTGTGATCTTCTGTCCATTGAAATTCAATGTTTTTCTTTAATAACTCTCTAAGGGGTGCATTAAGATTGGATATATTTGGAACGAATGCACGCAGGTAGTTGAACATTCCCATGAGTCGCTCTAGATCTTTTCGATTTTGTGGGTTCTTGAGTTTTAAGATTGCTTCGACTCAATTTGGATCGGGAGCAATCGTTTCCCCAGTATATATGTGCCCTAGATATCGAACACTTTTTACACACAGTTGAACCTTGTCCCTATTAAACTTCACATTAACCTCTCGTGCTTTATTAAGTACTCTTTCGACGTTTTGATCGTGTTCCTCCCTCGTTCTACCTCCTACTATAACGTCGTCGATATACACAAAAGTTCCCGGCAAGCTGCCAAAGTATTTCATATTAAGCTTTTGAAACTTTTCAGGCGCTGTTTTTATTCCAAATGGAAGAACATTGTACTCATAAGTACCAAAGGGGGTACTAAAAACTGTCAATTTGCGTGACTTTGGGCATAATTCATCTTGCCAAAAGCCTTCTTTTAAATCAAATACTGAAAAGTATTTCATACCCCGCATGCAATCACAAAAATCTTCGAGCGTTGGTATTATAAAGTGTTCATCTTTTAAATTTTTATTCAGCGCATTTGGGTCTAAGCACAACCTTAGTGAGCCGTTAGATTTTTCAACCACAACTAATTGGTGTGTCCATGATGCTGGTTCATCCCGTCTTCTAATAATGCCACGCTTTTCCATTTTGTCTAGAGCATCTTTTACTTTTAATCGTATACCTATTGGTATCCTACGTGGAGGTTTGCTAATACTGGAGACACACATATGGTTTCGATACTACAAAGTAAGAACACTTCTTTGTATACCACATGTGTGTCACGGTATACCAGCTATAAACCAGCTTCTGAAACTAGTATAGCGTCTCATTCATGGTATACAAAACACAACAAATTTTCATGGTTTATCCATGCTAGCATACATTTTTTCAACTTTCAGCCCTGATATTGCTATATTTTATCTGATATTAGCGCCAATGTGAGAGGGCGTTAAAATTTTTAACTACATTAATGTCAGAATATTGAAAAATATTATTTTGAAAAAATTTCAATTTCAAAAAATTGCAGTTGAAAAACAATGAAGCAAGCTCTTTCAAATTGTTAAATTTATTCTTTTATACATGGCACGTAAACAAGCGATTTGTGCGATCATCGAACATATATTTAAAGGCTGTTTGCTTGGCTTTTTATTGCAAGATCTAATTTTCTTCGGGATAAGCTTAATTAAAGCAGCTGAAAAATTTGTGATTTATTTTTAAATTATTATTTGACACTATTGTCAATTAAAACTATTTCAATATGTGTGTCACTACTTCTATACCATATAGTATACAATTGCTCATGGTTTCAATACCATGGTATCGATACCATATGTGTGTCCATAGTATAACGGGGATAGCTTCTGGCTTAAGCTCAAGCTTACATTTGTCTGGGAATCGACCATTACCTGAGAAAACGTCACTATTTTGAATAATAAATTGGTCTCTCTCCTTTACTACCTAAACCCTTCGAATCACATTAAATTTTATGCACGTTTGTAATCCTAATAAAGACATCGAATTACCCGCTACTACTATAAAATCTACATTGCTAGTATAGTTTTTAAATGATATTCGAAGTTTAATTGATCCTACTGTTTGAATACGAGATCCTCCGTATGCTTCGATTTTTGATGAACACGGTTAAATTTTTCCCTCACATTCAATTTTTCGCACAGCATCAAGGGAGATTAAATTGACGTCAGCTCCGCTATCTAATTTAAATTCAAGAAAACTTTTTTCGATTTCCACTGTTTCATACCAACCACGACCATCCCGCAGAGCCTGTTTCAAAACACCAACTTCTTGTATTGCATCAATATAGCAAACCGACTCACCACTATCATCCTCACCACCACTATCAGATTGATGAATATTAATATTATGTATTCTTCTAGAATTACAAACTGACGCAAAGTGATTGAATTTACCGCACGCCAAGCACTTTTTATTGAATGCTGGACAATTACCGCGCTGATGATGTCTATTGCACTTATTACATACATTAAAATTTTTCCTCACCGCTCCATGCGCCGATGCACCGCTGTTATGCTGGTCTCTTTCCCTTGTTACATTATCCAGTGAACTAAAATGAAAATTTGAATTAGTTGTAGAATTTTGTCTCTTGTTGTTGTATTTGTTTGAATTAAAGCTTCTCTGTTTTCCTCTTTTGTCTTGAATAACAGCAACTGTTCCACGTTCCGACTGCATTTGTTGCGCCTGTATGCCTGCTTGCTCTGCTACTCTGCACAGCTCTTTGGCTTTAGCTAAGTCAAGGTTATCCGTTTTTAGCAATTCTAGCTGTAAATTCTGTTCGTTTATACCCATAACAATTCTGTCTCTAATCATCGTCTCCTTTTGGTCCTGAAATTCGCAATTTTCAGCAAGTTTTACGATGTCTGAAAAAAGTGTTCAAATGGCTCTGCTTCTTTTTGATTGCGAGAAAAAAATAAGTACCGTTCATAAACCACATTAGTTCGCGGTATGCAGTAAGATTGAAACGCTTGAATTACTTTGTCAATTTTGCATCTGTCTCCACTAATTATCGGCAACGTTTGACAAATTTCAATTGCAATTCCTCCAGCACACGATAAAAACCTTGCTGTTTAAATTTCTTCTTTTTCCGACTTAGTTTTTGTAGCCACTGCATATATTTGCCACATATTGTAGGCAAAGGGCCTGGCCGATGAAAATCATTGCTCGCCATTTCAGTTAAATTTAGTAAAATTTATTTTTAATCTTAACACCAGTCCAATGTTGCTTAATTAACCGGCGTCGTTTAATTTACCGACTGCGCCATGTTGTATTTGATCTTTATTTAATGAGCTTACAATATAGACTGAACTTACAAAACTAATCCAAGAGCAAGAGAGCAGCAATTCAGCAGGTCGGCATATTTGTATGTGTGTTGTATGCATATCAGGGATGGAATTGGACCTTTTTTGATTGTGCCGAATCAGAGAGAAAAATAGTGCTTTTTAGAAAAAAATAGTGCCGAATTTTAAAATTCGCGCTTATTTCGTAAAAAACTGTCAAAACTCAAATTTATCATTTTTAAAGAAAATATACAGAAAAAACACCAGAGAGCTCTATTGCATATTTCAAGATGACCTTATTCGCAATGATATAACGGTTTTGCAAACAGTTTTAACTCGCTTTCTATATGGAAGATAAATTTAAAAAGGTCTTGATACAAATTTCAAATTCAAAATTTTTCATATTATAAATATATTATAAATATATATATTAAGGTGCCTTGAAAAAAAAAGTTCCATTTGTACCCATCCTTAAATGAACCTTGATGTATTTTATGATGATTCCCAATATATTTTGGCTATACCGAAATCCGTCAGTGAGCTAAATCATCTTGCAAAAACCTCCAAAAATCATGTTTTCCGTATATATACATACTAGCAGACCCGACAGACGTTGTCCTGTCCAAACTTCAATAAATATGATTGTGTTCGTTTTCTGAGAAGGAGATTTTCGGGTAGTCCATAGTCGGGCTAGACCAACTTGAGAGTTTCTTTACTTGTTTTTTATTTACAAACAGCATTAGTGTCATAACAGCATTAATAGTTTTTTTTTGGCGTGAAGCTAGGTGAAAATCATCGAGGTGGAGGTCTTCCAATTATCGCACCCAATATTATTTTATAATATTACTTTTATAAGACTTGTATATGAAAAAAAAATAAATATCATTGGAACATTGGAGCATATACAAAATACAATTATTAAGCGCAGAAACGAAGTATGAAAGGTTAATGAACTAACGCGCCCACTTTTGAAATGTTAATAACAAATCTAAAAGGACCTTTTGGTATGAAAAAAAGAGAATAATAACATAACTTAGTTAAAACATCACTTTTAGTTGCTAAAAACTTCTGAATAAACTACGTTTTTGCTAAAACATTCATCGTTTGGAAGTACATAATATGAACTGGTTTGAAGAATTTCCAAAACGTGAAAGTCCAACTAACAATTACCCATGCGAGAACAGATCATTACGCAGTCAGAAACAGGAGCAAATCCCAAAAAACGGGAAAAAATTATAAGTGAAAAATATGTTTTTTTTTTATTTGCGAAATTTCTTTTGTGTTTTGTGGGCCAGTTAAGGTTTTAATTATTTTTTGCCCTTTTTTCTGTTAATGCACATTGATTTGACAACTTTAGAGTCCGGGATGGTTATGGTGGAAGGGCAAATTATGCTCAGCTATAAACAAGGGCGTATTTCAAATATTTTTGCCTCAGTTTCGACAGCAAGGCACTCTGTATCACGTTTTGTAAAATTAATTATTTTCAAAGGTTTTTTGCGTTTTCATACGCTGATCTATGCTCTTTCGAAGACGAATGTCGTTCAATATGAAAACCACATCCAATAATTGGCACATTGCAGATATTGCATTTCTTGCCTTGCTTAAGAGACGTGTCTTCAACAACCAGCTGTATTTATTTTGCCATTCCTGCCGAAAATTGATTTGGTATTTTTTCCTATTCTGACGGTATTTGGTATTTTTTCCTGTTCTGATTCCTGTTCTGACGGCTCTTCCTGTTCGTCTTCTGAAGGTGATTCCGGTTCATCTTCTGACCGCTCTTCCGGTTCGTCTTCTAATCCTTCTTCCGATTTCCCGTCACAGACCTCATTCGATGCCTCTTCGAATTCTTCTTCCGATTTCGTTTTTAATGCCTGCCGCAGATTTGGTTTAGAGTCTTTTGCTTGTCGAATAAGCCAACTAAATTTTTTTCAAAAAAAAAATTTGTTACTATTTCCTAGTTTTTATTTATAAGTTATATACAAAGTTATATACAAATATATATCGGCAAAGTTAGGGAAAATGTTCGAAAAATTTCTTAATTGTTCAATTCGCAATGAATTATTCTCAATCTTGAAGCTTGCAGAATGTCTTTACATAACTAATATGCTACAAAACATAACATTTATTAGAAAATTACTCATAAAAAGGGACTATTATTCTTATAATTTTAATTAAAAAAGTTTTTAAGAAATATTTTTCGATTTTTGTTTTTCGCTTAGATAAAAAAAAATTTTTAAGTTGTTTTTTTGCTGCTAAAACTTAACAAAAACAAGTTAGTTTTAAGATAAGAACTTAAAATTATATATAAGTGTTACGCTGCAATATTAATATAAAAATCGAAAAATAAATTCTTTATATACTTGAAGAGTGAACGAAGCAAAGGCCACATTGGTATTCGGGCAGTATAAAGCGGACAGGCAAAAAACGTTGATCCTTGTGATTGTAAATCACAATAAAAAAATAATAAATAATTGACAGTGTGTTAACATTTTGTTAAATACCACAAACAATACTACCTGGTTTGACTGAGGATCAAACCAGGGTTTAAAGCTTATATTTTAAAACCCTTGCGTGACTAAAACTTAGTTTTAGTATTTGACGTGGGTTAAAACCCATGCGGGACTAACCATAGTTTTAGTATTTGACGTGGTTTAAATTTGAATACAGTTTCGGTGTCATCATATAAGCAGAACCTGATTGACTTAGATTTATTTCAAGATTTGTAAACTTTAAGAAAAGAAGGAATTACAAATCTTGGTAGTATTACATATTTTCAATTACAAATTTTGGTAGTCGATTGGATGTGCATTACAAATCATTGATTTTAATAAGTCAAAATTTCAAAGTTTTGAGTAGTGCCTCTTTTGAAGAGGGGTGCGATATGGTGGTGTAACATCCAAAAAGAATTCAAATTGAAATTTTAAACATATTTTTCGAGACCCCTTCACGAGATTTCAACTTGAAATCTATCGACACTGCCTTAAGCATATTGATTTGCATCGCTTCAGTTTGGGTCCCAGGCCTGAATATTTTTCAAACTTTTATTAAATAGCCAATTGTAGAAACAAAATTGTCGGCCTCGGTTGGTTTAGGAGAATTCTTATTCAGATATGTAAGATAATTTTACCTTTTACATTTTTCATTGTAGGCAACTCTTAATGGGGATTTTAATGATTATAAAATAAAGCAATGCAAGGATTGATTTAACTTTTGCGTCCAGGCCCGAATATTTTTTTATTTTTATTAAACGTATATGGACTTCTATGCTTAATGATGAAATAAAAAATTGTCGTCTCGATTGGTTTAGGAGATAAAAGTTCGCGAAAGTTTGAAAATTCAGTGCAAATTTTTACGTGTGTGGAAGTTAATGTAACCTTTTACATTATGATTACTTAACCAAAATGTGAATTTTAAAGGCTTTTTTTAGGGATACAATGCGATATCGTTAAAAGCACAAAAATTTCAACTCTAATAATTCGAAATTGAATTATTATAAGAAAATTAGTACATTTTTAGTAGAGTCTGACCGAATATTCGGTTTCGGTTTCGGCCCTTTAAATCAGTTTCGGCTATTCGGCATCAATATGGCCGAAACCGAATATTGGGTCGGACACATTCTTATTCGGGTAAGTTGGGCCTAGCACAAACGGTACAGGTTTCATTTTTTTAAGACTATAATATTAATTTATTTAACTTTAAATTCTAAAAAGTTCCTTAAAGTGGTATTAAAAATGATCTCTTTATTTATTATTTTAAAGTTGAACTTTAATATTCAAAGCATATTTATCGTATATAAACGTTATTTTAATCTGTTTCAATTGTTATGTTTTTGAAAGTTCTTAAAAAAATTTAAAAAAATTAAATTTGGCAAAATATGGCAAATTATGAATGTAAGCAACAAGGTGAATGAAAAATTTAAATAACATTATTTGCATTTACATGCTAAATAATCATTTTGAGTTTCGTTGCAACTGTTTTCAATTTTGGGATATTAAAATTGTGCCGAAATGAAAAAGCACGTGCCGAAAGTGCCGTCTAGTCTCGAAAGTGCCGAAAAAAGCACAATTGTGCGTAAAATGCCATGCCTGATGCATATGCCATTTATGTGCTCAGCCTACTTATACATCAGTCTTGAATGATTTTACTAATGTTTGGATGCTCTTTACTGCATTTTTTTGCAATCTCGTAGAGCGTGCGTACAGCTAATAACGGCGCAGAGGCAGTTCCATATGTGACAGTTAATAACTTGAATTGTTTAATCGCATCTTTTTTATTTTCTCTCCAACGAATGTATTGGTATTCCTGATCTTCTTCTGCCAACTTTATTTGCCGATACATTATTTCCACATCTGCTGTTAACACATATCTCCATAGCCTCCACTTGATAATATATATCTTTTTGTAGCCTTGGTCCAATCAGCATTATATCGTTAAGACTACGACCATTGGTTGTTTTTGCCGACGCATCAAAGACTACTCTGAGCTTAGTAGTTGTACTGCATTCTCGTATCACTGCTTGGTGCGGAAGATAATACTTTCCTATTCGTTCTTTTTCTTCCATCTTCATGTGTCCTAGTTCCAGGTATTCTCGCATAAATGCCACATATTGCAATTTTAATTATTGATCCAGATCCAACTTTTTCTCTAAACTATGAAAGCGTGCCATTGCTTGTTTCTTCGATTCTCCCAGATTTACTTCGTCCTGGAAAGGTATTTTTACAATAAAGCGTCCGTCGTCGTCTTTTTTTACGGATTTGGCAAACTTCTCCATGCACAGGTCAGTTTCTGAGACAATTATTGGCTCATTGATTTCTTCCATCTCCCAATATCTTTCTTAATTTGTTGTTATTGCTGCAACCATTTTGTTGCTTCGTATTTTAAGCTGAAGAACTCCTGACAGCATCCAGCCCAACTTTGTCGATTGTCCTAAAATTTTCTCGCTGTATATATCTGCACCGATGACGATGTCAATTCGTTCATTTTTATTAAAGTTGGGATCAGCTAACATAAAATTATTCCATTGACTGATATCATAGTCAAATGCCTGATTTGCATGCGTTTCAATCAAATGTGGCAAAACAAATGCTTCTGTTTCAAATTTATTGTCACTTTAGAATCTCGGATGAACTTCAACGTTTATACGTGCTTTTGATACACCAACTACAGTGCTTCCTATACCAAGAAATTCCATCTTTGTTTTTACTCTTGGCAATGCCAGGAGCTGGGCGGCTTCTTCAGAAATGGTCGTCTTCTGAGCTCCTTGATCGATCAAAGCTCTCAAAATCAGGAACTCACCAGTCACTGATTTAATTCTTACTTGAGCTGTAGCTAACAGTACAGTTGATGATACTTCTTCTTGCGTTAACATTGCCGCTGTTCCTTGTGTCGTAGGCTGATTCTGTGTATTTTTGTTGCCTACATCCGTCTCAAAATGGAGCAAAACATGATGGTCTTTTCCGCATTTGTAGCACTTATAAGCTGTATTTGTACACTTCAGATCCTTTTGTGATCCAGGCAAACGTAACATATTCTTAAATTTCCGATAAAAAAACGACGATTTGCTACCGCCAATGCCAGAAACTTTCTTCATATTTGAATTTTATGACCGCTTATCTTGCAATACCCACAATATGGATGCGATACATGATAATTACTTGTTTGCCTCTGAGATTGTTTTTTTATAAAACTTTCGGCCGTCTTTTTTCCTCTGCTTGCTTCTAATGCTTGAAACTGTTGTTCCAAAAATTCAAGAACATCGCTCAGCTTCTGAATTTCTTTAGGTCTGCTGATCGTTTGCTCGTAGAGCCTGACTCCATCATTGTCAAGCTTTTGCAATATAAGAATTGCAACAAAAGCACCATTATTCTCATCTTCGTTGTACATTCCCATTGACTTCAGAGAATGGAGACATTAGTTCGTTGTATCCAGGAGATTCTTTAAGCTGGCGGCACTTGAACTATTAACCCCTCCTGGTTGATGCCACAACTTGTTAACTTGCGTTGAAAAAAGCAATCTTCTATTTTCATATCACTGCTTTAGAAGAGACCATGCTGCTTCATAATTTGCGTCTGTTACTTTTAAATGTTGGATAAGACGCCCTGCTTCACCTTTTACGTGTGCTTTCAATCTTTACATTTTCTCTACGTTTGATGCATAGTCACAATCATGTATCAGATTTTTAAAAAGGTCGTAGAATGAGGTCCATTCAGTCATCTCTCCATAAAATGATGATATTTTTATTTCTTCCAATTTAAGCTTAGCAGGCTTTCTACCAGCATTAATGATTTTCCTGCTTACAACTTTTAGCATGTTGAAGTACTGGTCCGTTACTTTCTCATAAAGATTTTCGATCTCCTGATCTCCATTGTCTTCAAGGAATTCGTACGCTGCTTTCACCTCCGAAAACTTCATCTCTAACCATTTCATCATTGATCGTGTCAGAAATTTCATCTTGGAGTTTTGATGCTCTTCTTAAAAACTTGGTTTCTTTGGCCGTCCTTCTTCTTTGATCATTTAAGTGGTGAAACTGCTTTGCTTCCGGAAATCTATTAGGTTCTTCACCTCCTTCATTTTCCTCAGCATGTCCATTTATTTCTCTATCTTTTATTTGATTCTTTTTTGTCGCACCACTCAAAGACAACTTTCGTTCATTAAATAAAAACCTGGTTTTATTTTCCAGTTGCTTAATTACAGCTTCATAATTTTCGCTGAAATAGCTTTCTTCCTTGGATCCAGTTTCCATTAAGAGGAGGTGGTTTTCTTGGAATTCTATCCAAATTTTGCCCAACTTCTGCTGAAACTCCTCTAGCACAGTACTTCTTATTGGTCTCGACTGGGAATCCTCAACTTTTTGATAAATCGTGCCAATTTCCTCGCCAATATCCTTCTGACGCTCTAATAGCTTACGACGCTGTGCCATTATGATGATTTTTTTGTATCTTCTTTTTTTTAACACTTTTCCGCTATTAGCAGCGGTTCGCTAAACCACTGTTATGGCCGTGATTTACGCCTTGTTTTGGTGTTTTTTTTTTTAAATTAACACCGTTCCGCTAATAGTTGCGGTGCACTAAACCACTGTTATGGCCGTGATTTACGCCTTGTTTTGGTGTTTTTTTTTTAAATTAACACCGTTCCGCTAATAGTTGCGGTACACTAAACCACTGTTATGGCTGTGATTTACGCCTTGTATTGTTTATTTGTAAATTGAATACTTGTTAATTTGCTGCTGCTGGTAATTTGTCTTCAGCAACGCAAAAAAATAAATAAATATTAATTGCTTATTACTTGCTGGTAATTTATCGTCAACAAATATATGAACTGAATTTGGTTTGATTTATTGAGTCTCTTACCACTGGTGGGGGAAAACTCAAAAATCCGGCTCGAAGGACCAAATTTTTTTTAAAGCAAAACGAAACACGTCTGCTCTAAATGAATAATTTTTTATTATTGCTCCTTAATTCTAAATACATCTTATTTATAGCTTAAAATTATCTTAAACTAAACCATCTATCCTGCGTACCTTATTGATAAGAAATACAATCTGTCTACCTACCCTATTCTTCGTATCTATTAGAGGGATGAATTCTTAATAGTTCGTGGAAGCCTATCATTACTGATAAATCATGAGTGCATGGTAATGAGCACGCTTTCTTAAAATACTACAAATCATACCAAAGTAACTATTTCATTTTTTAAAATTCTTTTCTACTACATATTGTCTTTCCAACGAGACAAAGATGACCAAAATCGGTTAATTTTTGAGTAAATGGGAACACTTTGTTTGGTAGCATATTTATATGAAAATCAGTATTTTATGGTAAAAAAAAAAGTTAAAATTGCTGGCATTGAGCGAATTCTCAACCGATGTCTATGTAATTGTATTCAATGGAAAGGTCTTTTATAGTGCAGGTCAGTTCCGTGAAAAACAAATGTCCTCCATGGCACATTTTTTAAATAAAATTAAAAGAAACACATATTTTTTTGAGAAATTTACAAAAACTGCAAGAACTGGCTTCGCTCCACGCTCCGTTTGGATTTGTTTCGGATTTCTTTTTGCACATTCTTATTCTACCATAAATTCTACTTAATATAAGTGGATTTTGTTTTCCATTTCCGCTAAAGTAAATGACTGCAAAACGTCATTGAATGTCGGTGCAGCAAAATTCGAAGACATAATTTTTAAAAATCAATTAAAAAAAATTGTGACGACATTGAGAGGTCAAACTAGGTGCGTTGACTCTCAAAAGGATCATCTTTGAGAATTTCTACAAATGGTTCTTGTAATCAAAATTTTTTCATTTTTCGTCACACTGTGTAATTTAAACTTGTCGAGCCATCATGCGTGTTGTTGTTTCTGTCCCTTTTTATTGTTAGAATACAAATACATGATTTTAGTTTTTGCACAGTCGCTGGCGTTGTGGTTTTTGTATATTTTTTGTTGTTGGTACTTGCTTACTGTGACACGTATCCAACGATTTGTTGTTGGTGTTGGCTTTTTGTTGTAATTGTTGTTGAAAGCATAAAAAAACACTGCGCACTACAAAACACCAGGAAAAAAACAAGGAAAACAAAAATAAAATTCCACTCGAGCTCGAGTTAAGCGAGCTTCCAGCGAATCATTCGAATGTCAGCATTATCTGGATGATGCCTTTGTATCGATTCGCAGTCGTCACACACTGTGCTAAGCAGCAGTCGTTGTTTTCGAACCGAGTGGTATGCATGCATTTTTTTTTTTGTGCGATTGTGGCTGACGACGATTGTTATTCGAGTGGCAACAAATGACGAATGGTCTCATGTAGTTCTCTGTTTGGGATGTATATCGTTGATCATCCAAATTAATTTGCATTGAAAACAAAAACAAAAATTTATCCGGAACAAAACCTGGTTCATTTATTAAATAATAACTGGATTGTTCATTTCACATATTTAGTTCTGCTACTTTCTACTTGACGCAATAACAAACGCTTGCTCTTTTAGATGCATACATCATGTCAACCGAATAGAAAGCGCCATCTATTGGGTAATAGCATACAACATAATATAATGCAAGTAGTTTTTTTCATAAGAGTTAAATCGTAACGGATCACCCTCTTAACGTGGAGTAGAGGACCAATGCTGCGAAAATTCTCATGCATATTCAAAATTTTAAGTACAAATGAATAACGAAACAAGAATGCATTCAATTTATACAAAATTGATTCATGAATAAAACTTTGAATTCACACTCAATTTTAAAAAATTGATTTATTATTAATTTCGATAATTCATTTTTCATTATTCAGAATAATGCATTAATTTTTTTATTCAATTGAATGCTATTCATAAAGAATGCAATTAACGAATCGTTTTTCATTTTGCATTCATGCATTCATTTTTTATTCATTATAAATTTTTTATTCATTATTAATTTTTTATTCATTATTGATTTTGTATTCAGTATTCATTTTTTATTCATTATTCATTTATTGTTCATTATTCATTTTGTATTCATACTATCGCTTTGTGTTAATTTTTTAACCAAAGTAGAATATTTTTAATTTGGTAACTAGATGCATTGCAACTCAATAGAAAGAAGAATTTAAAAAACGATTGAAATTTAATTTTTGCGCAGAAATTTTATTAAATTTATGAAATATTTGAGAAAATAATTTATATATATACTTTCATGTAATAATACATGAAAACAAAATTTAAATAATATTCATTTATTTAGATGGGACCTTTTTTTAAGTTCCCTGAGCCAACCCTGAATACAGAACAAGCCTCCAAGCCTCCGATAGCTACACTGCTGCACCAAAGTAAAAATATACTACTTTGGTTGAAAAGTTTACACAAAGCAATGGCGTGAATAAAAAATGAATAATGAATAAAATATGAATAATGTATAAAAATTGAATAATGAATAAAAAAAAAAAAATGAATAACGATTCCTTGTGAATTGCATTCTTTGTGAATAGCATTCTCTATGAATAACATTCATTTGAATACAAAAATGAATGCATTATTCAGAATAACGAAAAATGAATAATAGAAATTAATAATAAATCAATTTTTTAAAATTGAATGTGAATTTAAAATTTTATTCATTTATTTTAAAATTTTGCATTCATTGAATGCATTCTTTTTTTGCTACTCTTACTTACTTACTTAGATGGCGCTTACAACCGTTGGTCGGTTTTGGCCTGGTCCAAGAATTTTCGCCATCCTCTTTTGTCGTGCGCTTGCTGGCGCCAGTTGGAAACTCCAAGCGTTGTCAGGTTATGCAATGCCTGGTCTTTCCAACGGAGATTCGGTCTTCTTCGTCTGCGTTGGCCACCGCTGGGTACCGAATCCAGGGGCGCACACAGGGGGGGTTTTGGGGGTTAAAACCCCCCCCAAATGAACGAACAAAAATAAAACAAAACGTATAAAGTATACGATTACAAATTAAAAAGCATAAATTGCGTAAGTTTTAATATATTAAGCTATTTTTTATTGTGTTATCTATTGTTTTGCATGATCATTTCTAAGTAGTTGTACAAAGTACTACTTAGCAAAGTACTACTACAACATCAAAAAGCACTTAATCTAGTGCAAAAGCACTGTCCTGCAACACTGGTGCTCAAATCGACGCTGCATTAAACGACAATAAAAAAAATCCAAGATTTGAAAATAACAACAAACAAATCTCTGTACACGTATACATATTTTACCACGCTGTTGTCCTCTGTTATGTAAAGTACCGTTATACAAACAGCGTAACCGTGCAGTGCAGTTCTAATTTAGTCAGTTTTGATCATTAACTCAGTGAAGATGGGTGAAAATTCTATCAAAAAATACTTCCAAAGTAGTGTGTCAAAACGAATTAATGATACGAATTTGGAAAAAAGTATAAGTGCACCTAAAATTATCAAAAAGGATTGCCCAATACGAGCGGTAAGCTTTTTGCATACATATATTTTTTATATACCCCTCGCTTACTGCGTAAGGCCGCGTTTAAAATGAACGCTGTTCATATTGGACGCTGGAGCTGAAGTTTAGTTTTGAAATAAAAAAAAGCTAAAAATATAATTGAATTTTACTAATAAAGTTTCAAAATGGGTTCTTAAATGATTGAGAAGATCTTTGAGTTTAGATAAAAATATACCTTATGCTTGCTTAAATCGGTTTTATTTTTATATACATTTTATAATTTCATAATTTCTTCATAATATCTTCATGTTTTCTTTAGGGTAATAAATTTGAAAAACAATTCAAAACTATCCATAAAACAGTGTTTATTTAACAAAACAAAATGCACATATCTTCAAACCTATGAAAATTCCTTATACAACAAATATTGAGTTTAGTTTCCTATTAAAGAAACTAACTTCGAGCTAATTTGAGCATTTTTTTTTTGTGTTAACAATTAAAAGAATTATATTTTTTTAAATAAGAAATGATTCCCTATTCATAACACTTTTCATAATTTCATTACCATATGCTTGGTTTTTACTGTCATTTTCGGTTTGGCATGAAACTTCAATGTCTAAAATATCACATATGATATCACAATGCAAGTTTTAGTTAAAAACATATCAAAATATCAGTTTATTTGTTGCTCGTCTTTGTCAAACAATAAAATTCCATAACGTTTTTGTAGTTAAGACCATAACAACTGACCATTGAAAGTGGCGTAGAGAATCCCAGAGTTAAGAATGAGATAAACTATCCGAAATGGAAAGTTATGACTTTTGATGAAAATATCCATGTTGTTTTTAGATAAACTTCAGGTAATTCTGCAATGTCTAAAAGATTATTAAAATAACTAAAAAAAACTTGTTTCATCAGTAACTACTGTTGGGTTATATTAATAATTATAACACTTATATTATATTATAACATTTATATTAATAATTTTTTTAATATTTTTAATTTTTTTAGTATTTTATTAAAAAAATGCCACAAAAAAAGTTGTTTTAGTTGTAACAATTCTTTAAACTAAAAATTGCATTTTCAATTTCCTTTTATAAATGTGCATGATAGCCCAATTTTTTCGTTTTTACTTTATAAGCAACTGTTTTTTTTGCGGCACATTTGTACATTTACTCTATTATTTCCTAAATCAATGCAGATTCCATTCTGAAAATTGTATAGTAAAATACATATCGCACACGATCTTCAAAAGTGACACAACTCAAAATTTTAAAATATTCAGGAGAGGCAAAAAACTATTTCTTTTTCAAAGCAACTTCATGCAAAAGAAGATCATAAAATTATTTTTAAAAAATGAAGGAGCAATCAGATTAAAACAAAATTTTAACAGTCGATGGAGATGTGCGTAAAGCCTGGTTTTCACTATGTCAATTTCAATGGTCAGTTGTTGTCAGTCACATGAAACACGTTGTCATTTTTTTCTGTTTGACAATGGCGAAAAATAGGAAAAACTGATCTCAACTCTTCACATGTTTATAGCAAAAATTGAAAAAAAAAATGTTATTTATGTGATTTTTTAAACTTTTAAATTTCATGTCAAACAAAAAATGACGAAGTGAAAACCAAGCATTACGTTGTGGTTTACATTAAAAAGTCAAAATTGAAAAGTTTTGAGTTGTGTCACTTTTGAAGAGGGTGTGCGATATGTTTTTAGTTGATTTTTATAAAATTAAATAAAAAACTATCCATTTCGTCAAAATTATGATTTAAAAACTTAACTTTCGGTAATGTTAAACATGGGTATTTCATGACATCATAACTCTGGATTTACTATAAATCATAGTGGGAGTATTTTAATCTCGACCAAGTCGAAGAAATTTCCTTAATTATTTTATTTTATGTGCATCTTATTTATGCGTTATTTGTAGGAATTTTTCAATGACGTTGCTAATTTTAATAAAAAACTTAATGACGAAGAAAAATATGAACTGCTAACGAATGCATGGATGCCTGATATATCGTTCAACTTTCCGTCATCTGGCCATCGAAACTTAAAATTTCAGTACAAGTGGTTAACAACTTTTTCATGGTTACTTTATTCATCAGTTAAAGACGGCGCTTACTGTCGATTTTGTGTTGCTTTTGGTTGGGAGACTGTTGGAAATGGAAGTCACCAAAAGTCGAATGCTTTTGTGCAAGCTCCATTTCAAAATTGGAAAAAGGCTCTTGAAAAAATCAATGAGCATCAGTTAAGAGAGTATCACAAAAAAGCAATGGAAGACGCAGCAAATTTTAAATTAATTTACGAAAACAAGAAAAATGACCTGATAACTGAAATTGATATAGGGCGCCAAAAGCAACAACGTGAAAATAGAGAGAAATTGAAGTCCATAATTCGCGTTGTGTTAGTCTGCGGAAGGCAAGGAATTGCTTTAAGAGGTCATAGGGATCAAGGACAGCTTTCGTTAGAAATGCCTGCCGAAAACGATGGAAACTTCAGGGCTCTTCTGCGTTTAGCTATTGACAGTGGAGACGAAACTTTAAAAAAACACATCGAAACTTCAGCAGCAAATGCGTCATACATCAGCTGGCGTATCCAAAATGAAATAATTGAAACAGCTGGTCAGACGATACAAAGAAAAATCATAGACCGTATCAATACATCTAAATGCTTTTCAATAATTGCTGATGAAACCACAGATGTGAGTGGCATCGAGCAATTTTCAATTTGTGTTCGGTATGTAAACAATTTTGAAAATGAGAAGAAACTAAGAGAGGACTTTTTATGCTTTGTTCCTGTTAACGATACCACTGGAAACGGTCTTGCAAATGTGCTGATCGACAAATTGAAAGAGCTAAACCTCACACTTTCATACGTTAGAGCCCAAGGTGAATTCCCTACTTCTAAATTTTGAAAAAATTTTTAAAATTTTTTTTAAGGTTATGACGGTGCACGTTCTATGAGTGGACACTTTAAGGGTTGTGCTACAGTTATCCAAATGCTATATCCGGAAGCTCTTTATGTTCACTGTGCTAACCACAGTTTGAATTTAGCCATTGCAAGCTCTTGCAAAATACCCGCTATTAGAAACTGTATTGGTTCAGTGAAAGAGACTGTCAATCTTTTTCGGCTATCACCTAAAGCAGGCTCAGTACTTAAATATATAATTCTTAAATCATGTCCAAATTCAAAGCAATTACGTCTTCTGAAATTTTGCGAAACGCGTTGGGTTGAACACTTGGATTCATTATCTTTATTTGCTGATTTATTTCAATTCATCTGTGCGGCTTTGGAAGAACTTGATAGTGAGCATTTGAGATGTGACGTATCAAAGCCACATGCTTTGTTAGCTGCACTCCGTGTGCCCCAATTTATTGTTGCTATGGCGGTACTGAAACCCATTTTTTCTTTGTCTAAAAATCTGAGCAAAGTTTTGCAGCAAGTAGACTGCGATTTGAGTAGCTGCGTTGATTTTGCAAATAATTTATTTATTGAAGTAAAAGAGATGCGCGATAATGCCGAACAATCATTCAGATCCATTTTTGATAATGTTAAAGCAATCGCCATAGAGGTAGATACAGAAATCAAAATTCCGCGCTTAGTAAGTCGCCAAACCAACCGGGATAATTACGAAGGCGGACCCGAAGAATATTACCGACGCTCAGTTTTCATACCGTTCGTGGATCATTTTCTGGAGCAACTTCAGCAACGATTTTTGAACCATAGTTTGCTGCTTTCAAAAATTGAAAATATTTTGCCAAACAAATGCATTCTTTTAGACGAAATGCAGATGCAAGAGACAATTCGTATTTTCGAAGCGCAATGGCCCAATGATATAGAAGGTTCCGCAGAAGATTTTGTAGCTTCGTTGAAAATGTGGAAACGGTAAAAATGTTCCTTTTTGACTGTTATTTTATTATAATATCTTTTTTTCTTAGTAATATTTCTTACCGCATATTTGTAGACACTGCTTGAATCAGACAAATCAGCCAAAAACATTTATCGATTCTCTCAATATTTGCGACGAAAGAATTTTTACTACAATACGTCGATTTCTACAGATAGGTGCAACATTGCCAGTGTCTGTCGCTTCGAGCGAACGTTCGTTTTCGTCGCTGCGAAGACTTAAAACATATCTAAGAAATAGCACAGGAGGAGAAAGGCTGAATGGTCTAGCTATGCTAAATATTCACAGGGATGTTGATGTGCCAATAGAGGATATTTTAAATTCAATGGCAAAAAATAAAAGAAAAATAAACATTGTACTTTAAATATTATTTACATAATAAAGAAATTTTAATGTCTAAAAATAAAAGCAAAACCCCCCCCCAAAATATTTTTCTGGGTGCGTGCCTGACCGAATCCAATATCTTTTTCGCTGGAGCTTCGTCGTTCATTCTCTCAACATGACCTAGCCAGCGAAGCCGCTCTATTTTAATACGCTTGACTATATCGATGTCGGCATATAGCTCATTCAGCTCGTGGTTCCATCGTATTCGGTACTCGCCATTGACGCAGATTGGACCATAGATCTTGCGAAGGATTTTTCTCTCGAACGCTCCTAAAGTCCTTTCATCAGAGCTGCTCAACGTCCAGGTTTGTGATGCGTATAGTAGGACGGGCATGATTATTGACTTATAGAGCGACAGTTTTGTTCGTCGAGAGAGAGCTCTGCTTCTCAATTGCCTACTGAGCCCAAAGTAACACCTGTTGGCAAGAGTTATCCTTCGTTTAATCTCAATACTGATATCGTTGGAGGAGTTAATACTGGATCCCAGGTAAACAAAGTCCTTCACTACCTCAAAGGAGGTGTTGTCAACAGTGACGTGGTTTCCAAGACGCTGGGACTGTTTGTTTGTTGACACAAGATACTTCGTTTTATCTGCGTTCACTGCAAGACAAATTCGACTCGACTCTTTTTCTAGCCTGGAGAATGCTGCACTGACTTCGCGCGTATTTTGACCAATAATGTCAATATCATCAGCATACGCCAGCAGCATAACACTCTTATAGAAAATTGTGCAGCTGCGTCTCAGGTCAGCAGCTCGGATGATCTTCTCCATGACTATATTAAAAAAGTCGCACGATAAGGAATCACCTTGTCTGAAACCTCGCTTGGTATCGAAAGGAAGGGAGAGGTCCTTCCCGATTTTCACTGCACTGCTGGTGTTGTTCAGTGTCATCCTGCAAAGACGTATAAGCTTCGCAGGAATACCAAATTCAGACATGATGGCATATAGGTGACTCCTTATTGGACTGTCGAAGGCGGCTTTGAAATCGACAAAAAGATGGTGTGTGTCGATTTGTTTTTCGAGGGTCTTTTCCAAGATTTGTCGGAGCGTGAAGATCTGGTTAATGGTGGACTTTCCAGGTCTGAAGCCACACTGATAAGGTCCAATCTGTTGGTTGACGATGGGCTTCAGTCTTTCACACAAAACGCTCGACAGGACCTTATATGCGATAGTTAGAATGCTAATACCACGGTAGTTTATTAAAATTATATTTTTTATAAATATAATTATTAATAATTTTTACAATATAATTATATATTTTTTTAATTTTTTTTTATAGTCCGTGTATATAACGTCCACCTGACAACCCTCACTGAACGCTGTTAAGCAATATTCAGAAAAAAGAACTAAGTGTGTCACAGTGGAGCGACCAGGAACAAAGCCATGTTGAAAACTAGAAATACTATTTTTAACCACAAAAAACAATTTTACCTTTATTATGGCCTCAAAGAGTTTAGATATAGTAGTGAGTTTAGAAATAGGTCTATAGTTAATTATATTATTTTTACAACCAGATTTATGGATAGGAGTGATAAAAGCGATTTTCCAACAATCAATAAAACAACCCGATCGAAGGGAATTGTTAAAAATAATAGTTAAAGGATAGGCTAAACTTAAAGCACAATTTGTTAACAGAATAGAACAGATTCCATCAGCATCTAAACGAGACGAAGGTTTTAAACCTATAATACCATTAAAAACATCCTCAGTAGTTAAGGATATTTCTCCAAAATCAAAAACTGATTGAATATTATCCACGGAATCAAGGGAAAAATTAAAATTATCACTTTCAAAGTTCGATAAGAAATATTCTACAAACAAATTCGCAATGCCTAATGCATTATTTGACGTCACATCATTTAAGAACATTGACGATGGAATATTGGATGAAGTCTTTTTTGATTTTATAAATAGAATAATAGGGTTTGATTTAATATTAGATTCAAAATTTGCAATATATTGCCTATACAAAAATTTATCGAGAAAGTTAAACTCCCTCATATAATGCCTGTATTTAAGAAAAAACGAATTTTGTTTTGTTATTAAAAATTTTTTATAAAACTTTTTTAATTTTTTTAGACCACGCGTATACCAAGGTATCTAACTAACACGTTTCCTATTTTTGGGTATGTTATCATTGCACACCGAAGAGACAAGAAGCTTAAAAACATTAAAAGAAGAAGAAATATCCAAATGATTAAACTTGTTATGCCAGTCTATATTACTAAAAACATTATTTAAATTTTCAAAGTTACACACTTTGTAATTTAAGTTGACAACTGATTCACACGTATTAGCTAAGTATTTATAGAATGTTAAATTAATATCTATAGGAACATGATGAGTACTAACCGCATTAATTGGAAAAGGCGATTCAGAGAAAGTGAAATTTAAATTATTAGTAATAAAAACTAAATCTAATAATCTATTCAAAAAATTGAAACAACCATTTATTTGAAAAAGACCAATATTAAAAAAATTATCAATGAGATACATTTCAATATCACTTTTAATATTTGAAGGCATAAGATAGTTATCTACAGCTTTACTAAACCAAAAAATAGACGGCAGATTAAAGTCACCAAGAACTATAAACTGATCACACTGATTTTTACAATTTGTGTAAAATAATGAAATATTATCCACATGCGCTTTATAAAGTTGAAATGAGCTTCTAGGTGGAATGTATGAAGCACAAACGTAGAGGGACTCAGACAAGCCTTTGATAACAGCACAAATTTGGTCCAAAACCGCATCAGTGTTAGGTAGCGTAACTGCCGAGGAAATTAAATTTCGCTTGACGGCGATGAGAACACCACCCCCACATAGACAGCCAGTTGCGGAAGAATCCCGATCTTTACAATACACATAATATAGATGCGGATCAAAAAACTCTTCATTATTGAACTTAATGTTAAGCCATGTTTCCACAAGCACAAAAACATCATAATCACACTGTGAAGTGGCCATAAAAATAGAATTGAATTTCGTTCTTAATCCAGAAACATTCTGATAGTAAATTTTTAAAGAATTAATATCATTAACAGTGCGAGAATTCGTTACGGCAGCACCTGTTGGTTTAATGGTTGGTTTAACTCTGGCTATCTGTCACTAGGTTCCCATTCTCATCCTTGCAGGAAGAGGCTCCGGTCTTAAAACCATCGGCCAGGCGTCTTATTTTTTGAAAAATTTTCGAGTCTCATTCCTGTCGCCACGCATCTCAATTTTCTCACACTCACGCATTTCCGCCTCTCGTTTCTTTCACCTGAAAATGCGTCTCTCTTCCCTCGTCTTCTCTCGGTATCGCTCCATAACAGCACGCGTTACAACCGACTGCAGGGTGGCTTTGTAGGCGATGTCCTTCTCTGCAGTGGCGTCGCGACACTCCTGGTCGTGCCACTGGTTTCGGCGAGGGCGGTGGTAGCCTATCACCTCTTCGGCAGCCGTACGCATAGAGTGGGATATGTGCGTCCACTGTCCGCATATATCGTCGATCGGAGGAGTGCTTTCTTGAAGCAGGAGTGAGAGTCGAGTAGCGAAGGCTTCGGCCGTCCGTTTTGACTGCAGCTTATCGACGTCTAGCTTTCTTTGTGTATTATTGCGATTATTCTTAGCTGCGCACAGACGCGTACGGATCTTGGCTACGACAAGATAATGATCCGAGTCTATGTTAGTACCACGAATCGTGCGTACGTCTAGTGCACTGGAAGAGTGCCTTCCGTCAATCAAAACGTGATCAATTTGGTTGCATGTTTTTTGATCAGGGGACAGCCAAGTGGCCTTATGAATATTGAGATGCTTGAATCTAGTGCTATTAACGACCATGTTTCGTGCTGCGGCTTCGGATGTGTTGTCGTGGATGCTGAACTTTCCGACTGTTGGACCAAATACGTTTTCCTTACCCACCTTGGCGTTGAAGTCACCAAGCACGATTTTTATGTCATGACGGGGGCAGCGCTCGTATGCGTCTTCAAGGCGCTCGTAAAACCTTTCTTTGGTCTCGTCATCTTTTTCTTCTGTCGGAGCGTGCGCACATATTAGGCTTATGTTAAAAAATTTAGCCTTGAAGCGGATTATGCCAAGACGTTCGTTCACAGGAGTGAGTCGCAGGACATGATGCCGTATTCTCTTGCCAACTACAAATCCGCATCCAAACTCGTGCTTCTCCGCATGGCCGCTGTAGTAGATATCACAGGATGTTTTCCGTAAGCAACCCTGTCCCTTCCATCGCATTTCTTGGATTGCAGTGATATCAGAATTATATCTTTCCAAGATATCAATCAGTTGAATAGAGGCACCATCCCAATTTAGGGTTCGGACATTCCAGGTGCATATCCGTAAATCATTATCAGTTTTTCGTTTGCGGTAGTCGTCATCAGATTTGGGGATCATTCTTTTATTAATTCTTATACTTTTCATTGAAATGCTTTTTTTATGTGGTGGGCTGCAAGCCCAACGCACAACCTTTGCTTGATGACCAAAGGAGGCCCGCCGCTCAGATTCGCCGCCAAAGTTTATCGGGTGATAGTTCTTTGACGTTTCCAGGAGACACCACGCGGAGGTTTGAGTCGACTTGAGACGATTTCGACATGGATAATGCTGGCCTCGCCAAGTTGAGGCAGTCAGACACGTTGCCATGTGAAGATCGCCCCCTTATCTTCCTTTTTTGTTACTCACTGATTCAAATTTTTGTTAAAGCAATCAAGCATGTTTTTACAGCTCTGCAACAGCTAATGATTGATTTTCTTATATAAAAATATAGATTTTTTTTCTAAGATTTCGCAATTTTGCTAAATAATCGTTAAGCGCAGGATATATCTGATACTTTCGTTAATTTTTTATGTTTGAACGATGAGTATTAAAGGATGTACGTATACCCTAGAGTACAGGTCACAAAACGTTCCATGACCTTAAAAAAAATTGTTAATACGACCCCATACAAACTGTAAGACGAAATTCTACGTCAAAAAAACCGAAAATGCACTTTTTGAGATATGAACAACTTACTTTTTTTTCAATAAAGTAGGCAACTCTAGCAAAAAAAATCCAAAAATATATAATTTTTATTAAAAATCTCTTTTCAATTGCTTTCTAACGATACTTCATTTACAAAAACAGGGGTAACAGATGACAGATTATTGAAAATGACTTTCAAGATTTTTCCTTAAATCAAAAATTGCTATCTCGATAAATGTTGAAAAAATGGCGACATAAAAAATTATGTCTATTCTTATAAGTGGAAAAGGAGCATGAGGTAAATTTTTTGAAAAATAACTTGCATTAGGCTTGGAATAGCCGGCACTATGAAAACGTAGAGTCAGAGTTAAGTTTCGTTTAGCATAAGTAAATTATCGAAATTATTAAGTATTTGTAAAGGGATAAAAAAACAAAAACCAATTTCGTTTAGTTGAAAATCGAAATTATCATAAAAGAAAAATGCATTTAAAGTTTATTGAAAAATATGATCTTATATAATGTTTTTAAGATAATGTTGGCATTTTCGATACATTAAAAACCGTAAAACATTTCAATATACGGTGGGACTCTGAGCGGAGCTCGGTCGCCCAGGTACTAGGTCTAACAATCGCTGTATACAACCAATGGATGATGTGCGGTCTCAGTCCCCACTTCTTACCGAAGGTCCTTTGGCATGCATAAGGGGCGCACAGTGCTTTTTTCCTTCTCTCGTCTGTGTTGCGTTTCCAGCTGAGCTTGTTGTCAAGGATAGTTCCAAGATATTTGGCTTCAGAGTAACTCCATTTAGTTTTGTCAGTATGAAGCTGTCTACTTTTATTTTTCTTGTGAACAGAACGAGTTCGGTTTTGATTGGATTCACACCCAGGCCTTTCGTTTCTGCCCATATTGATAGCTCTCTTTCGCATATTAGGATGGCAACATCGTCGGCATATCTCCCGTGGTATAACAAAACCAAGTAACTGCTAGTTACTTGGTTTTGTTGTTCTATCATGTTTTGTTGTTCTAGAGCAAAAAGTCTACTAGAAACTTCAATCCATTTTTTCCTATCTCTTTTCTAAACGCTAATATTTTAAAAAAAAATAAAACAAGTAACTTGAAATGCCTTGATTAGAGTAAAGTAACATTTTATGCGAAATAGTTTACTTCAAAATACCGCAATCAAACAATTATTTCCAAAATATATTGAACATTTTTTCTTAGTCACATTTTCTTCTTCAAACTTATCGTATGTAATAAAAACCAGTGCACAAAGTCGTCACTTGGAAAAAATTTCTATTTAATTGAAAATTTGTAAGTAATTATTCATCAAAACCAAGTATCTTGATAAGTTGCTTGAATTTTTATACCCCCACGCGTACTGCGTAAGGGGTATATTAATTTTGTCACGACGTGTGTAACGCCCATAAGGAGGCGTGGTAGGTATAGAAAAGTATATATATTCTTGCTCAGCATCACCACCTGAGTTGATTTAGCCATGTCCGTCTGTCTGTCCGTCTGTCTGTCTGTCCGTCTGTCTGTGGACACGATTACAGCCGTAATTTTGAAGCTATCGCGCTGAAATTCGATATTTAAGATTTTTTTTTTAAAACTAAGATCAAGTCGAGAATGGGCTAAATCGGATGAAAACCACACCTACCTCCCATACAACCCCAATGATGAAAACTTCATAAAGAAGCGAATATTTATGCTAAAAATTTTTAATTCGGCGTTTGAGTAGTCTATGACATAACTCAGGTGTGTTAGAAAAATGGGCGTCATCCACCCACTAACACGCCCACCTAATAATAAAACCTAATACCACCCACTAACACGCCCACCCATACAACCCTAATATTGAAACCTATATATAGAGGCTTGTGTCGAAGCTATCAAAGTAAAATTAAATATTTATTATTTTTATATAAAAATTAAGACGTGAGAGAAAAATGAGCGTAATACACCCACAAAAACGCCCACCTCCCATACAACCCCAAAATTGAAAACTATATAAATAGGCTTCTGTTGAAGCTACAAAAGTAAAATTAGATATTTATTCTTTTTATAGTAAAATTAAGATGTGAAGGAAAAATGGGCGTCATCCACCGATGAACACGCCCACCTCCCATCCAAACATAATATTGGAAACTCTATAAATTGGCTGATATTTAAGCTACAGACCTGAAATTGGGTATTTGTGTATATACTATCAAAATTGAGGCGTGTTTGAAAAATTGGCATCAACCACTCAAGAACACGCCCACCTCCCATAGAACCCCTTATTGAAAAATTTATAAAAAGGCTTGTCTTTACTTTGCAGGAAAACAATTTGATATGAATGTATTTTAGACGTCATCAAAATAGTAAAATTTTTTGAAATCTCATATAAAAAGAGCTGCAATTTAGGATTTTGTACCATTGCGAATCGCCCTTGGGGAGTCGATGATACACCTTACTAGTTTTTTTTTGAAATTATTACCAAAATATTAATATATTTTCCAGTGATTTTTGCTTTGATAACGGAGAAAGTGAGATTGATTTTAGTCCTTCATCGTCGTACTTTTCGAAAAGGATCATTGCAATTTTTGTATAAAACTTCCTTCGAAACTGATGCAAAGCTTTTCCCAGTAGCAAAAAAAAAGGAGTAAGGAGTAATTGAAGAAGCACTTCCATGGGAGGTAGAGGGCCTTACCAACTAGATTCTTTTCTTAATTATATTTTATATGAAACGAGCCAACATGCAAGACATTGCACTCTTGCTTCTTTAAAAAGAGGTTATATTAGTTGTTATATGCCACGACATCAGGAATGACCTTACAAGAAGTATTCCCACAATGCTTTTTAAAGAACAGCACTCAGAAGTGATTATATTCAACCACTTCTAAAATAGTTATGGAGAAGTACTTACGAGAGAGGTTACATGGAATCTATTCAGAAAAATCGGTTTTCATATAATTTAAACAACACATTTCAAATTTCTTATGTTATTTAATCATTTATAACAACGTTTTAATAAACTAATCAACCAAATTATTTATTTATATATTGTAAATTTCATCAAAAGCAGTATTAAAATGAAGTATTAATAATAGTAACAAGCAATAAAGCTATAAATAAAAAACAACACAAAACTATGATAGAAATAAAGGAATTATAAAAAGATATACTAAGAAAAAGAATTATAATAAAATTAAGCAAACAATATAGGATTAAGAATCTTCTATAGCATCCAAAGCATTCTAAAGCATCTGTCGCAATCAATCCATTTGTATCCAGAACTTCAGTTTTACTGCACGGCTGATTATATACTGAATTATCGGTCACAACACTTTCACTAATAATTTTATATTTGTTTAATTAAAACATTTTTTTAATTTCTTCTTTAACAATAAGATTAACAATTGCTGCGTTCAAAATCAATTCGACAATGATGCTCAAATAACAATTTTTCAATATGACGCTTTTTCAATGAAAATTATTTGTTGCTCTGTTTCTTTGTCTATCGCTTGTAGAAAAGCAAGAAATGCGTACGACTCATTCTCGTCTCACTTCTATTTTTGAAGTTAGAAGGAGTTTCAGAACCAATGCAAGTAGAGTAATTATAAAATATGTCGTGTGGTTGCTTTGAAGCAGTTATATCAGTGCTTCAGATAAAAGGCCTTGACTATTGTTCTACTGGGTGTGAATGCACATTAGTTCATCAAAAAGATCTTCTGAAATTTTCTAATACAATTAAAGGAAATCGTGGAATAAACCCATCTTAAAAGAAGGATATAATGTATAAATTAATTCCTTTAATACACACAAAAATAAATTTTTGGGAAGATTTAAAGGAATGTTCAGATTCTAAGGATCTTTCTATTGTTTTTCAAGCCACGACTAATTACCAACATTCATAAAATTATTTGTATATTCTATTAATATTGTTAAAAATAGTAATAAAAGATTATTTATTGAGTTTAATGGATAGTTTTATTTTGCAATTTAGCTAATGAGATACTTATGAATTTTTTTTTTCAATTTTCCCTAAATAACTTCCAAATTAAAAATGTAACAAATGTTCAACTCATTTTTTAAACAATTGTGTTTAAATTGAAATTATACAACAAAACCAAGCAACTTTAAAGTTACTTGATTTTGAAAAAACAGGAAAGAATAAAGTGTTCTAAAAAACAAAAAATGTTTTATTTGCTTTCAAGTAACTTCATAGTTGCTTGGTTTTGTGAAAACACAAAAATCTTGTTTATATGAAATGAAAAAAAATATTACAAAAATTTTCTCAGTATCTTAAGTTCGACTTAATTGTTAAAAAACTGCAACGCAATTTATTTGGCTAGCACAAGTTTCAAAAATTTCGACTTTTAACTCCTCAATAATTTGAAAAATTTTTTTAAAATCTTATATACGGAAAGATTATATCCTTTAACGCAAAACCTCAATTCCTCACAATTCTCAAAAAACAAGTTACTTGGTTTTGTTATATCACGGGAGTATTGTTGAAGAAAATCTATTGAGAAATGTAAAAGTTGTGTTTAATAGAACTTAAGCACCCAAATTGTGTGATTATCTATTTATGCATTTCGACTTATTTTATTGTCAAATAAATAAATGAGAACTAAAGGTTGTTGTTGAAAAATCGTTTATTCTTAACTTTTATTGTTCTTTTAATAACTTAATTTATTTTTACATTATTTAAATTGTATCGGCTGTATTCATAAAATTTATGAGGCTCTTATAAAGCATTTATAAGAATAACATCAAAAAACATTATTCATAAACGTCCAATAATGACAAAAAGCTCTTATAAAGGCTTTATAAATGAGAAACATTCAATAAACCCTTGATAAAGGATTTTTAAAATGTTAACTCTCATCTGAGCACAAATATTGTCAAAAATGCTGCAAACTAATTAAAAAAATATGAAAACAACTACTGGACCGATTTTTATGAAAAAAATTTTAAAATATCATAGTTGTGCTACAGAATTACATAGTCGAACTTTCTTTAAGAAAATTTAACAATAAATATATTTAATTAAAGTGTTAAGTTTTTAGAAAATTACCAACCATGCTTCGCATTGCTTGGTCGTTTGCTTTTCAAGCGTTTATGTTACGAGAGTTTCAACTACATATTGCTATCAACCCTTCTCTTTGTGCTCAGCTAGGAACTGCAACACATTCTCTTACTGTGAAACCTAAATAAGAGCGTTGAGCGGCACGGTGTTGACCGCTTTGCGTTATCGCTGAACTGTCGTCCCTAAATAAGAGCGGCGGCTTTATGTCAGATGTCAAAAGTGTTGCCACCTTCACAAATTCTTCACAGAAATTACAAGTTATTCTAATTTAACTAAAGCTCTGTCAATCTTGGATTTTCCAACCGCTCAGCGGTGCCGTCGAGTTATTATGGTTTGCTTCATACAATTAATACTAGCATGAAGATTTTTTGACAGATAATCAACGCCGCCGCTCTTTTTTAGGTTTCACAGTTACACTCTTACTTTAATATAACTTTTTAAGCTAGCATAGTGCAATGAAACAAACAGATGATAAACTCTGTTAGCGTTGAGCAACGTAAAAACAAACAATGGGAGATATTTTGTTGTTGATTCTTTTATATAAAGTTTTTTGATCTCGCTCTCCACACTCATTCGAAGAGTAACCACAAGGAGTTGGCGCTCTTTGACGTGATTGGGAATAAAAGTTAAAAAAAGCTTACTGAAAGTAGTCGGTGAATCCCCCATAAATGTGTGCTGTTGTTGTTGTGCAGTGATGAGCTGCAAACCAATGTGTGAATTTTTGTTTGGCGGCATGCAACTTCTTAACTTTTTTATTGTAGTTTTCCAATTATTAATTGTTATTATAAATAGAGATGAAACTTATATCCGACAAAAATTTACTATTCGGCCGGATACCGGTGAGTAACTTAGTATTTAAACTCATTTATTGTATTTCAATAAAAATTATTTTAATATAGAATACACCAATATATAACACAGGGGAACAAAACAGACATTTTTTTCTGCGGCGTAAGTTTTTGGAGTCAATTAAGATACATGAGTTAATGAAGTTTTAATCCTATAATTCACATTGTTTGAATTGACTCTGGTTCTCGCGATAAACCGCTATTTTAAAAATTAAGGAGGTTTCATCAGAGATTTTAACATAACTCCAGAAGAGTAAGTCTGATTTGACAAAATAAAAAATTCGAAAATCCGCAGCAAAATTGCCACTGTTTTTTAATTAGCTGAATGGTTTCGGAAATATTCATAAAGTTCTTCTGAAAAAAACATTTTTTTTATAAAAAATTCAAACTTTTTTGACCGTAGTGAAGATAGCAACGCACGCCCAGCCACGTTTCGAAGTTCGAAAACATTTAACCAAAAATTCACCACACACAATATTTTGACCATAAACGAGAGTGTTGAAATACTCAACGAAAGTGTTCAATATTATGCTTATGCTTGTCAATGTGTCAATTTCGCATTTAACTACACAATTAGCAGAAATAATAAATTTCATTCCGTGGCTCAGTTGGTAAATCGGTCGATTTGATTTGATGTGATGAATCGAGTGACCCTGGTTCGATCCTCAGACAAACTGTTTTATTTTTTTTTTTTTTTGTTATTTTTATATTATTAATTACACTGGTTTACAAATAACGAAAAGTTGTTTGTACTTTGAATGCCACTATCCTTTTCTCATGTAAAATTGGTCGCTAATTCCGAAAAAAAAATTTTTTTTTTTCTGTCACTCCGTTTTCGAGATATTGCCCACTGTAGGGTTTTCAACGAAAAAAAAAAGTTGGTTCCACTTAATTGCATATATCTCCAGAACCAACAACAGTAATCAAACAAATGATATATGAAATAAAAGCTAATGAAATTTCTTACAAACAATGCAAACACCATTTTTTGGTCGAGTTTTTAGTTTTGGCGGAATAAATTCAAATTTCGGGGATTTTTTTTATTTTTCAGAAAAATTTCCAAAAAAAGACAAAATAGTTGCAAATTTCGTTAAGAAATCAAAATATTTTATTACTTTTGATATTTTTTACTAAAAGCCTTTATTTTTCCAAAAAAAAAAGCTATTGTTGAAGAAAATCTATTGAGAAATGAAAAAGTTGTGTTTAATGGAACGAAATCACCCAAATTGTGTGATTATCAATTTATGCATTTGGACTTATTTTATTGCCATAAAAAAAAAATGAGAACTAAAGGTTGTTGTAATAAAATCATATATTCTTCATTTTTATTGTTTTTTAATAATTGACATTATTTTTACATTATTTAAATTGTACATAATTATTATTAATAATTTTTATTGTTGCATTAAATCATTTATATTGTTATTTACATTGTAAATAATTTTTATTTATCATTCAGAAATTCAAAATGATTAGAATTGTTGTTATGTCGTTTTTTTAATTCGGGATCGGTTTCTCTGATGAGAAACCAACATTAGTCGCCCATCATTCCTTCGTCCCAAAATCCTTGGTACCGATTCTCAATTGCTTTCATCTGTTGGTGGAATCTTTCCCCATGCTCGTAGCTCTCGTCACCGAGATTCTTCGGAAAAAAATTCAAATGGGAGTGCAGAAAGTGAATTTTCAGAGACATATTAACTCCCATTTTTTTATAGTTCTTGAGCAACTCGTTGACTATTTTCTCGTAAGATTCACTTTAATTGTTCCCGAGGAAGCTAAAAAAAGTCGTCCTAAAAGAATCCCACGCCGCTGCCTCAACTGGTGACAATAGTTCTGCGAATTGAAGATCGCTTAGCACTTTTTTATTTGCGATCCAACGAAGACACCTTCTTTTATCTTGGCATCAGAAAGATTTGGAAAAATCGTTTTCAAATATGTGAATGCTTCGCTTTCTTTGTCCAACGCCTTGACAAAGTTTTTTATAAGTCCAAGTTTGATGTGCAGCGGTGGGAGAATTACGTTTTCTTTTTGACGAGAAGAACGTTTTTGACGTTGCCCTCTCCAACTTTCGACTCAATTCCTTCTGCCCAGTCCTTTTTGTAATAGTGGTTTACCAACGACGTGGTGTACCAACGACTTTGATATCAGAACATATTTTCCAGTCGTGTTATTCATATTTAATACTGCCATCAATAAACAAACGCCCTTTGGGAATATGCGGCTGACCGAAGGTATTAAATAAGCCAGGAATGACTACGCAATAGCAGATATTGTCATTCTTTGTAAAGTGTATAGCAAACGGTTTTTCACGATTTCTGAAGTATGTCACCTTAACATTGGGTCTCAAAAAGTTGAATTGTTGCATACGAGAAGATTCCACCAACAGATGAAAGCAATTGAGAATCGGTACCAAGGATTTTGGGACGAAGGAATGATGGGCGACTATTGTTGGTTTCTCATCAGAGAAACCGATCCCGAATTTAATAAACGACATAACAAGAATTCTAATCATTTTGAATTTCTGAATGATAAATAAAAATTATTTACAATGTAAATAACAATATAAATGATTTAATGAAACAATAAAAATTATTAATAAAAATTATGTACAATTAAAATAATGTAAAAATAATGTCAATTATTAAAAGAACAATAAAAAGGAAGAATATATGATTTTATTACAACAACCTTTAGTTCTCATTTTTTTTTATGGCAATAAAATAAGTCCAAATGCATAAATTGATAATCACACAATTTGGGTGATTTAGTTCCATTAAACACAACTTTTTCATTTCTCAATAGATTTTCTTCAACAATAGCTTTCTTTTTTTGGAAAAATAAAGGCTTTTGGTAAAACATATCAAAAGTAATAAAATATTTTGATTTCTTAACGAAATTTGCAACTATTTTGTCTTTTTTTGGAAATTTTTCTGAAAAATAAAAAAAATCCCCGAAATTTGAATTTATTCCGCCAAAACTAAAAACTCGACCAAAAAATGGTGTTTGCATTGTTTGTAAGAAATTTCATTAGCTTTTATTTGATATATCATTTGTTTGATTACTGTTGTTGGTTCTGGAGATATATGCAATTAAGTGGAACCAACTTTTTTGTTTCGTTGAAAACCCTACAGTGGGCAATATCTCGAAAACGGAGTGACAGAAAAAAAAAAATTTTTTTTTTCGGAATTAGCGACCGATTTTACATGAGAAAAGGATAGTGGCATTCAAAGTACATAGTGGCTGTAAACCAGTGTTATTTAATGTAAAAATCGCAGTGTACAACATTTTTATTTTTGCCACATCCCCGGACTAATCTATTGCTTTTTCTTTTGTTCTAAATTGTGCAGTTTTCAATGTGCTATGATTTCGAAAGTAAGCCTTAAGTATAAATAACTCAGTGAAACACAGAAAATAATTCTTATATACCACTATATAATGATGAAAGCACTACCCCATGACAGCAGAACAACCCTGGCGGGGTTTGACAAACTTAGGCGCTGATGTTTGGAAAATGATTTTTTAATCGTCTTACTCCCAATACTGGACAATTAAGAGCCCAAAAACTGAAGCGTTGATAAGCGAAGAAATCCACTGTTCACCCAAATTAAATGCGTAAAAAAAACATATGTTCCGCGCCTAAGTTAGCAAAATCACGCCAGGGGTTTGCACTCATGGGGTAGTACTGTCACCTCTATATAAGAGGTGGTAAATAAGAATTTTGATTTTTTTTTAAATTTGTTTCTCTGTGCAAACCTTTCAGGTTTTAAATATAAAAAAAAATTAATTTATAAACTTAATGGGTTTGCTTTAAAAACTCTACAGTTTTAATATTAAACTTGAAGTCTAAATAATAACCCTTTTGGCTTTAAATGGTTTACTATTTGAAACCCAAAAATTTAAATTCATTAATTTTTCGAACGTAAACTGAAAATTTTTTAAAAATAAACTTTTAGGTTTAATTCGAGCTATACATCCAAAAAGAATTTTAAGGGTTTTCAATTTAAACTCAAATTTTCAACCGCATGGTATGGAATTGTGTGACTAGTCTTTTGTGACTAGGCTTTGGTGGCTGGGCTTTTGTGGCTAGGCTTGCGTCGCAAGGTTTTTGTGGCTAGGCTTACGTTGTTTGATATTAGTTTCTGGAATTGTGTGGCTAGTCTTTTGTGGCTGGACTTTTGTGGGTAGGCTTGCGTTGCTAGGTTTTTGGGGCTAGACTTACGTTATTTGGTCTTACTTTCTGAAATTGTGTGGCTATTCTTCTGTGGGTAAGCTTTTGTGGATAGAGGCTTTTCTAGCTAGGTTTTTGTGGCTAGGCTTAAGTTGCTAGGGTTCTGTAGCTAAATTTACGTTACTAATTGTAAATCTTATTTTCTGGAATTGTGTGGCTAGGCTTACGGTTCTAGGTCTTAGTTGCTGGAATTGTGTGGCTAGTCCCTTGTGACTATGTTTTTGTGACTAGGCATAAAAAAATTTATAATTTTCAACTTATGAATTGCATGTAAGGTAGGCGTTTCTGTACCTCCAAAACCCAAAAAGAATTTTAAGGGTTTTCAATTTAAACTCAAATTTTCAACCGCATGGTATGGAATTGTGTGACTAGTCTTTTGTGACTATTCTTTTGTGGCTGGGTTTTTGTGGCTAGGCTTGCGTCGCAAGGTTTTTGTGGCTAGGCTTACGTTGTTTGATATTAGTTTCTGGAATTGTGTGGCTAGTCTTTTGTGGCTGGACTTTTGTGGGTAGGCTTGCGTTGCTAGGTTTTTGGGGCTAGACTTACGTTATTTGGTCTTACTTTCTGAAATTGTGTGGCTATTCTTCTGTGGGTAAGCTTTTGTGGATAGAGGCTTTTCTAGCTAGGTTTTTGTGGCTAGGCTTAAGTTGCTAGGGTTCTGTAGCTAAATTTACGTTACTAATTGTAAATCTTATTTTCTGGAATTGTGTGGCTAGGCTTACGGTTCTAGGTCTTAGTTGCTGGAATTGTGTGGCTAGTCCCTTGTGGCTATGTTTTTGTGACTAGGCATACAAAAATTTATAATTTTCAACTTATGAATTGCATGGGAGGTAGACGTTTCTGTAGGATTTCAAAAGCATTCAACATAGCAGATCCTTAGTTTTTTATGTACATGTGAACCAAGTTTCATGGAATTATCTGAACTAATTCTTATCCTGTGTTTAAGGATAAAATACAGACAGACGGACGGACGTACAGGCAGGCGGACAGATGACGCTGATCAAGAATATATATACTTTTCTTTACCGAACTTTTATTTATCGTACTTGCTTATTTCAGAGTTTTATAAACGTTGGCACATAGCTTATATCGCCTGACTTTACAGGCATAGGGTATTAAGACGCTAGCAAAAATAGTCCAAATTGTTACAGTATTATTAACTTTGATTTTGCTTTGCATGTTAAAAATAATAATCTGTATTATTTTGATGCGAAAGGAATGCAACTATTATTACTCATATTTAAACTTTTCAAAATGTTTTTCTTACGAAAGTAGGTAGGTACGATCCAAAAATATTTGTGGGTAATATTTTTTATTAATGTTTGTTTTATAAAGTTGAATTCACGGTTATTTGTTAGAATCGTTAATTAATTAATTTTTGATCCGCTTAAAAACAATTTGTTATTAAAACAGTTATAAGAATACTATTAGGTTTTTAACAACTTGAAATAAGCAGTTGTATCGTTGTATTCATATTTTCGTCGTATTTACATTGTTTTATTTACATTGTTTGAGCTCAAAAAACGTTTGTTTTTCTTTCAAATAGAATACAAAAACAATGTGAATATGACTTGAATTTAAATACAACGATACAACTGTGTATTTCAAGTTGTGAAAAACCTATATATTTATATAAAATATTTTTTAACTATTCTGCTATGAAATGAGTTTGGCTTATTTTTCAGTACTTTAACACTTGATTGAACGTGGTAAGTTCAAAATCGTTCCTGATATATTAAAAGATGAGTTAGAAGAGTGTTTGAAATATTTTTTTCAAAAAAATACCTATATACTAAAATATATAAAAATATATTATTCTTGATTTTCTCGAATTCTTCAAATCAAGGAAAAATATAGACGCCAACATTTCCTGTTTACAAATAAAATTGGATTATGAAAGTTGAACGCAGCTTTAACCATATTTTCTGTTTCACTGAACATGAAAAATTTTAAAACTTTTATTTTTAAATAACACATTGACTTACAGATGTCTACATAGACTGGAGAAGAGAGTTAGGAGTTGAGAACTTTATGAATTTTTGACAATTTTAAGTGCTATAAAGCAATGAATAAAAACCTAAGCATTAATAATGAGCAGCAGCGTTTTCATACCGATTATACACAAGTTAAAAGAAATAATTGCAAACATTGCCTTCCACAAGCAGTGTGTTCGAAATTTGCTGTGGTGTATTGTGGTGAATTTAAAAACTGTGGCTGAGTTTGAAAAAACCCGACGCTATCTTCACCCAATGGGAAGAAAAATAGCTCTTTTTTAACATAAAGTTATAAAAACACATATGTTACAAGGAAAATAAGCCATATTTCATTTAAATCCATTTTCATGTTTTGGTTTAATTCACATTCAATGATGTTATCTCATTTTGATAAAAAATTTTAAAAAAATTTCCAAATAAATACACAGGGGAACAACAAGATTTTTTTCTGCGACATATATTTTTGCATAAAATTCAGATTCACTCACTTTTAGGCCACCAGAGTATTAATGGTAACGAGAGGGCTGACAGACTAGCAAAGAAGGGCTGGGATCTGAGTGTATAAAACATGTGCGAATCCCGCTACAAGAGCCGTATCGAAAACGTAAAAATTCTGTAGTTATAAAGCTTAAAAACACGTCAAAGCAGTCTTTAAACTAAAACTTGCAAATGAACTTACATTGCTAGAAACTTAAGAATAAAGGTTACAGTTAAAAGCTAAGAGAAAAGAGAATTAGGATTAAGAATAAGTAAAGATAAGTAAGAGATAACTAAAGATAATAAGAATAACAACTATAATAAAAGATATTAACAAGATATCAAAGAGATTAATGTAAAGAGTATTAAGTATTGTATTAAATATAAGAAAGTAAAAGTTATGGTATAAGAGAGTTCAATATGTGACTATATGGATGAGAAGTAAATTCGTCATGTTATTGATCTTTAAGTGATTAAAACTCTAATAATGTTAATCAAAACGAATTAACTGTTAAATGTTTAATATATTGAAGAAAATGTATTTTTCTAATGTTTATATAACAACTTTTATTGAACTCTTTACCTTTAGTTCAGTTTTTGTATTTTTAGCTCACTTCTATTAACCCAAGATTCAACTCAAGATTCAAGTTAATAACTCAACTCTAAACCTTTCACCTGTAGAAAAAGTACGCCTACTTTAGTAAGTCTATTTTAGTTTGGCAAGCTCACCACTTCTAACTTAAGCGCTGAACCAAGTTTTAAGTTGATACATCAACTTTTCGAATTTTGGCCACAACAAAAGGTAAAATTTCCCATGTAGAGCGGTAGTAAGTACAATTTTTAATTTTTGATTGGGTTGATTCGGCTGTCTCTCAGAGCAGACTCAAATATACCATCTCACTGTTTATGATGATTTAATCGCGAGTTTTCGATACGGCTCTTGTAGCGGGATTCGCACATGTTTTATGAATTCAGATCCCAGCCCGACGCCCTTCTTTGCTAGTCCGTCAGCCCTCTCGTTACCATTAAGGCTCTGGTGGCCTAATAGTGAGTGAATCTGAATTTTATGCAAAAATATATGCCGCAGAAAAAAATCTTGTTGTTCCCCTGTGTATTTATTTAGAAATTTTTTTTAGAAATTTTTTATCAAAATGAATAATGAGATTTAAATGAAATATGGCTTATTTTCTTTTTAACATATGTGTTTTTATGACTTTATGTTAAAAAAGAGCTATTTAGACGTTTTTGATTTTTTATGAATTATCAAATAACAAAAAAGTTTAAATTTTGTATAAAAAAATGTTTTTTTCGGAAGAATTTTATGAATATTTCCGAAACTATTCAGCTAATTAAGAAACAGTGTAGATGAAGAAAGGCAATTTTGCTGCGGATTTTCGAATTTTTTATTTTACCAAATCAGACTAACTGTTCTGGAGTTATGTTAAAATCTCTGATGAAATCTCGTTAATTTTAAAAATAGCGGTTTATCTCGAGAACCAGAGTCAATTCAAATAATCAAAATAAGAGGCTAAGATCTTTATCAATGTATATACTAAAATTGACTACCAAACCCCATGCCGCAGAATCAGTGTTGCCCTATGTAATAATTAAACAGCTAGGTACTAATTATTGCGGTTTTTATACAAATTTACAAAGTGTCTTCCTAAAATCATGAATAATATTCTGAGATACCCAAACCATTAAAAAATTATCTACGACTTGCCCGAAGTCAAAATACTCCGGTTGAAGTTTATTCGAATTTATTTAAGTTATTATTTCCAATTTACAATTTTTCCAATTTTTCATATTTAAAACTCAGAGTACGTTTTATATATCAACAAAACAAGAATAATGTATGAACTTTCAATTCAACACATTATTTTTTGTGTAAATTTTGAAGGTTTTGATATTTTGATGACGTCACTTTCTATGGGAAGTATTCAAGTCATGAACATTTTTTCATTATGGGCTTTAAAGAGATTTTCAGTAGAGCTTCAGCTCAAACACGTGTTTCGAACAACACGTGTTCACGAAAGTTCAAACTCCGTGTAGTTCGTGTTTTGAAACACGAACCTCAACTACACATGTATTTTATTCACGGATTACACGTGGTTTTTGTATTCACGTGAATGGTATCCACGTACTTTAAGCAGAGCCGAACTTTTAATAGTTTTTTTTTTTTGAGTTTCTGATAACGAGATAGACCAAAAATAAATAAAATGTATGAAAAAAACAGAAAAAGCGGGATATCACCAACACGGAGCGAGAAAGGCCAAAAATAACCATTTTATACATGTATCGAAGGGAGATGATATTATCGAGCCGCGTAGATAGAGGGGTCGCACTATATCAAAATATTGCACCAAAATTATTTTAAAAAACCAGAAAAAACGGGATATCTCGAAAACGGAGAGCGAGATAGGCCAAAAATATTGAAAAAAACAAAATTTAAAAACGGGATAGGCCAAAAATAACCACTTTTTACATAGAGTTTAAAAAACTATGAAAAGTTCGGCTCATGCCTTAAGTACGTGAATACTATTCAAGTGAATCACGTGAATACGAACCTCACGAGTAGTTCGTGAATAAAATACACGTGTTGTAGAGGTTCGTGTTTTCACTTGGTTTTTTTAAAAACCGTGTAACACGCGCTCACGTGAAACTAGAAGCTCTAATTTCCAGTTGTTTTGTCTTGATCTTAATTTCTTAGAAAAAAGCTTAAATATCACATTTCATTACGATAGCTAAGCAAAATAACGGCTGTAATCGTGTCGACAGACGAATGAACAGACAGACAGACGGACATGGCTTAATAGACTCATGGTCGTGAAAAAAAAAAAATTACAAAATTAATGTACCCGCTACGCTTTACGCGTGTAGTATAATAAATATGTTATAAAAAACTTTGAAAAACGTGGAAGTATATTTTGCTAAACGAGTAGGTGCAGCAGAAAATTAGACTTTTCTTGTTCCTGGTAATGCCAATAAATAAAAAAACGTTGTTTATACTGAAGAATTCAATAGCTGAAATGAAAATATCGTAACTTTATTATCATTTTACTATTTATTATAATTTGCTTCCAAATACAAATAATATTCAAATATTTTAACGGTTTTTACTATTGCAATTTTTTTAAGACTTAACAAGGGTTTTATTGATAAAGAGAAAATGTCCGTGGCTAAGTCTCGGACCACTGTGGCCCACAAGAGAACAATAAAAATGGAACATAAAAAATTATATTACAATAACCAAATTTATATATGTTAACACGATCGCCTAGCGACAGCGGCCGTTGACCTATATTTCCATTTTACCAACACCACACACGAGGTGCAAGATCAGCAGTTTCAACATTCTGCAGTAAATGCAAGATCAACATTTAAGGTCTTTTATTTAAGTCTAGCTTTAATACTTTTGTACTAGAGAATTCAGTCTGCTTTTAATATTGAAATAAACTACACGACTCGCTCTAACAGTACCAAATCTAGTTCTTATTCTTTATATGTGGCCAATGAAAAACTTTACTGGCGCCCAACTATAACTCGAACCGGAAAAATAATAGGGGAGAGTGGTACTAGTTGTCACAAAATTTGAATGAAGCGCTGTAACTCCCACAAATCAAGCAATAATGGCACTGCAAAACTTGTAAACATAAATTCAATCTTTTATTCTTCAATCCTGTTGTGAATAACATATATTATTTTAAAATAAATTAAAAAATTTCCTTGATAAAAAATTTAACTCGTCTGTGACAAGTTACCCCACTCGTGGGGTAAGTTGTCCCAATGCGTAGTCCCTGTTGTCACACTTCTTAATCGTCATTGCTGCCACACTCTGAAACACAATTTAACCAGAAATGTATTAAACTATCACTTTCAATGCATTATGTGCACAACGTTTGCATTTTATACATTGACGACAATTGTTATTGGATTTGACGCTCGACAACAATCTACACATATTGAATCCACGTTATCTTCATTGATATTAGCTGTATCTGATGCTGTATCTGATCGGCTTGCATCATGATATCTGAAGATGTCCGACCTCGGTTTGTAAGTCGTTTGCGATTTCTTGGCATATTTCCTTAAATTCAAATAAAACATAGAATACTTTCAAAATGGTTATATGAAATTATATGTGACAACAAACCCCACAAGCGCTGTGACAACCTGTACCATTTGAAAAAAAATGAAAACAATGTTCTGTAAATTTATATATAAAGTTTTATCTTAAAATTCATAAGTATTTACAAAATATATTATTAATTGTATTGGAAAGTTATTTAAAGTTGAATATAACACACTTATATTTGTTAAATTACAAAATTTAAAAAAATATAAAAATGCACAAATCCAACTTAGTTTCTTAAATTTCTTTTAATTTTTGCAAAACAAAACTAACGGCACTTAAACTTTCTTGGGATGCTAAACATTGCAATAGCGTATAGATGGCATTGATATTCCATTCGATAACGTATTGAATCAAAAGATATCGGCGTTGTGACAACTAGTACTTGAGACAACGGGGACGAGTCTCCCATACTACAAAAATTCTAATAAGATAATAACAATTGCAGTGCATCAACAAGCAATTAAAAAATAAAGACAAAAAAACAACGGCAGCAACTAACGTCGCACCGGAAAAATAATCGAAAAAAATAAAAATGCAAAAAAACTCTGAAAAGATAACAAAATTGCAGGCAATTAAAAAAGTAAAAATAAAAACAAAAAAACAACGGCAGCAACTAACGTCGCACCGGAAAAATAATCGAAAAAATAAAAATACAAAAACTCTGAAGGGATAACAAAATTGCAGTGCATCAGCAAGCAATTAAAAAATAAAAAAAACAACGGCAGCAACTAGCGTCGCACCGGAAAAATAATCGAAAAAAATAATAAAATCTGAAAAGATAGCAAAAATTGCAACGTATCAGCAAGCAAATAAAAAACAACGGGAGCAACTAACGTCGCAGTCAAACAAATAATAGCAGCAACAGTGCCCTGAAAGATTCACCAGAGGACCACAGAAGGCAGAATTATTTAGATAAGAATAAAAAAAAAGAAATGTGAGTAGAATTTATGACAATTTTTTCTCTCAATCAAACAAAAATTTTGCGGAAAAAACCGCCAACTTTAATCTTTGCAAAAATACCATTTTTTTTCTTTCACATTTTGTAATCACCAGTATAACAAAATCTTAATACTAAATTTTTCTTTTAATCTATAACTAAAATATGGTGTGTTAGTGTCAATTCTTTGTCAATTGTTTTCCTTTTTTTTTCAAATAATTTTATGAGTGACGACGAACAAAGTCTTGAGTTTTTCTTCAAAAAACTTACAACTGAGAAGAGAGTAAGCGATAACAGTAGTAACACAAATTGGTGGTCAAGGAAAAGTACCGAAAAAAATAAAATGGAACCAGCGCAGTTAATGGCTGTGATAGAGGGTGCAGTTAGTAGCGCACTTAACGTACAGAGGGCCAATTTTGAACAAACTATAGCAGGTCTTAACGAACGTTTGACAACCTTGACAGTGACAACACCCCAGGTGGAAACGTACAAGGACGTAGAAATAACTCCAGGGACTTCATGTGAAGAATCATTAGACATTATAAAATCGCTGCCGGACTTTGAAGGTAGACAAGAAAGTTACGTATCTTGGAGACAAGCGGCGCACACCGCGTACAAATTATTTGAAAGTCACAATGGTAGTTCAAAACACTACCAGGCAGTGGCAATCATTAGAAATAAAATCAAAGGCTCTGCTGATATGGTGCTCTCCTCTTTCAATACTGTCCTTAACTTTAAGGCAATTATCAGCCGCCTTGACTTTATTATGCAATTATGCAAGAAGTGTAGAAGACAGGACACAGCGTGGGGAACAGAGACAACAAAACAAAGAAAAAAACATTGCGAATGATAATCAGACAGGCAATATACGAAAAAATCCGCAGTTTTTTAGACAACAGAATACTGGAGGTAGGACTCCACAAAACTTAGGCCCGGTACAGCCAATGGAAGTTGACTCTTCACAGCGATTCAGACAGCCCACTCAGTTTCAGTCGAATAGTCCTGGCCAAATCCACGGTCAAAATCAGTTTCATAATCAGGCTATAACCGGCCACAACCAGGCTTCGGCCCAATACTATACCAATCATAATCTAGGCCAAACAACGAAAAGGCCACTTAGCGGTAATACTAGATTTACAGGCCCAAAGCATCAAAGGGTGAATAATCTCTTGCACAATAACCCTCCCGTAGATCAAGAGGAATCTGATTATCAAAGCTTAGCCGAATCAGAAGCGTTGACACTAGTTGATCACCTCCAGGGGCATGATCAAATAAATTTTTTAGACAAAACTCCCTGCTACCATTCATAATTAGAAGTATAGCAGGGAGAACGATTGAACTGTTAGTGGACACAGGAGCGTCTAAAAATTACATAAAGCTATGAACAGAACTTAAACATAAAATTCCTGTGGAAGAACCTTTCATCGTAAAGTCTATCCATGGATTTGATAACATTAAGGAAAAGTGCATTGTCCGTTTGTTCGACACCAATAGCACACTTTTTATTTTACCTACGCTATCAACATTTGATGGCATAATTGGCCTTGACCTGTTAACACAGACGGGGTCAACATTAGATTTTAAGAATAAAACTCTCAGAACCAACACTGGATCTGAGGAGATACAATTTTTCAAATGTGTCGATGTTAATTTCACACAAGTAGAAGATTTGGAAGCACCCCAAACAGTAAAAAACATTTTTCACAAAATGATACGGAAATTGTCTGGCGTCTTTGCAGACCCCAACGAGTCCTTACCCTTCAACACGAACATTGTCGCAACTATCCGAACAGATACTGACGACCCAGTTTACTCAAAACTGTACCCCTACCCTATGGGCGTTGCTGATTTTGTAAATAGTGAAATAAATGACTTATTAAAAAAGGACATAATACACCCATCCCGTTCACCTTACAACAACCCCATTTGGGTTGTTGATAAAAAAGGAAGAGACGAATACGGTTATATCAAAAAACGTCTCGTCATAGATTTTCGGAAATTAAACCAAAAAACTATAGACGACAAGTATCCGATCCCAAACATTTCAGTAATACTATCAAACTTGGGAAAAGCTAGGTACTTCACAACTCTGGACCTAAAGTCAGGGTTCCACCAAATATCCCTCGCTGAACGTGACAGGGAGAAAACGGCTTTTTCCATAGGTAACGGGAAATATGAATTTAAAAGGCTTCCTTTTGGTTTGAAAAATGCCCCCAGCATTTTTCAACGAGCCATCGATGATGTTCTCAGAGAACAAATAGGAAAAACATGCTACGTTTACGTTGATGACGTAATAATTTTCTCTGAAGACGCGAAAGACCATATCGAACATATAGAATGGGTCTTAAGAGCATTATATCAAGCAAATATGAGAGTCACTCTTGAAAAATCACACTTCTTTAAAGAAAGCGTGGAATACTTGGGATTTGTCGTATCTGGCGAGGGTATAAAAACAAGTCCTAGCAAGGTAGAAGCTATTCGCAATTATGAACAACCCTCTACACTCTTCAATGTCAGGTCGTTCCTCGGGTTGGCAAGCTACTATCGTTGTTTCATCAAAGACTTCGCGTCCTTGGCGAAGCCCTTAACTGATATACTTAAAGGTGATAACGGTAAAATTAGTGCGAACCATTCAAAAAAAGTAATAATAAATCTCGATGATGAACAGGCCCAAGCCTTCAACAAGCTCAAAGAAATTCTGGCATCAGAAGATGTCACCCTACTTTACCCAGACTTTAAGAAGCCGTTCGATCTTACGACGGATGCTTCAGCGTCAAGTCTAGGGGCGGTCCTCTCTCAAAATAAAAGACCAATAACAATGATTTCGAGAACCCTAAAAGATAACGAACTAAATCTCGCCTCCAACGAACGTGAACTTTTAGCAATCGTATGGGCTCTCAAAAACCTGAGAAATTACCTTTATGGGGTTAAAGATTTAAATATCTTCACCGATCATCAGCCGCTTACGTTTGCGGTCTCCGAAAGGAATTCTAACCCAAAATTTAAGCGATGGAAAGCATTTGTGGAAGACCACAATGCAAAAATCTTCTACAAACCTGGTAGGGAGAACTACGTGGCCGATGCACTATCACGGCAACATATTCATGCCTTGGAACAGGAGGTTTTTTCGGATCACGCGACGATTCACAGCAAGGAATCGCTAACCTACACGATCGAAGCAACTGAAAAGCCAGTCAATTGCTTTAGAAACCAGATAATTCTGGAAGAAGCCCAATTCAAATCCAAGCGTAACTTCATATTTTTCGGAAAAAAAACTCGTCACCTAATCAACTTCACAGACAAGAACACCCTACTGAATGAGATCAAAACTATTATAAACCCAGATGTAGTCAATGCGATATATTGCGAGCTACCAGTGCTCGCAAGCATTCAGTACCAATTGGTCAGACAGTTTCCATCAACGAAGTTTTGGCACTGTAGAAAAATGGTGTCAGATATTGTTGACAAAACTGAACAAAGGGAAATAGTTCAAACCGAACACAATCGGGCCCACAGAGCTGCCCAAGAAAACGTTAAGCAAATCCTTTCCGATTACTACTTCCCCAAAATGACGAAGTTAGCCAATGAAATCGTCACAAACTGTAAGATTTGCACAAAAGCCAAATACAACAGACACCCACAAAAACAGGAGCTTGGGGTAACACCTAAAAAAATATTCAATCAAATATCAAAGTTCGCAGTCGTTCAACCCATACCATCGCGTATTATAAATGACATCAAGGCACCAATTCTACAGTTAATGAACATTTTCACGAACACAAAGATAATCTATTGCGATAATTAAGCATCCTTCAATTCAGAAACCATTTCTTCCCTACTAAAAAACCAATTCGGGATTGACGTGGTGAATGCGCCCCAACTTCATAGCGCTTCAAATGGGCAAGTCGAAAGGCTCCATAGCACTCTTTTGGAGATTGCAAGGTGCCTGAAACTGGAAAACAAAATAGACGACGTGGTAGATCTAATATTGATGGCCACAGTTGAGTACAACCGTTCGATTCACTCAGTAACCGGCAAAAGACCTATAGACATAATCCAGGCCACACCCCAGGAAACTAGAAAAGTAATAATGGAAAAGATCGAAAAGGCCCAACAGGACCAACTTGAAAGGAACAATCCTTACCGACAAAACAGGGTGTTCGAGGTGGGAGAACGTGTTCTCGTAAAATCAAACAGAAGACTAGGAAACAAACTAACGCCATTTTATGTTGAAGAGAAAATAGAAGCCGATTTGGGAACCACGGTTCTTATTAAAGGGAGGGTGGTCCATAAGGACAATCTTAGATGAGCATTCCAGTCTTATTTTTTTTCTCATCCCTCTTTCTTTTTTTCCCTCTTTTTCCCTCTAAACTGACTAATCTTGGGGTTTCACCTTTCTTTTTATATTTTAGGTTCTATATAGGGATACTTTTTGTTCAAGTGATAGCGGCAAAAATAACGGACTACTCCAATGCGGATAACATTCCAATCTCAGACGGGGATGTAACAATCTGGCAGGGCTTCGATTATTTTAAACATTCCACCAACCTTGAATCATATTCAGAAATGGCAAGTGAGACTTAACAGCTCACAAATCATTTCCCTCTGTCACACATGAGGAAACTACTTGACGCTGATGTTGAACACATCAACACCCTCTTGGCAACCCTGGACGTGCACCATCGACACGCTAGAAGTATCAACATCTTGGGAACCGCACTCAAAGTAATCGCAGGAACCCCAGACTTCGATGACTTCGAAAAACTAAAATTTAGACAGCAAGAACTTATAAATTCCGAAAACAGATAGGTAACTATCAACTCAAAGACACAGGAACAGATTAACAAATTAACCGATGCAGTCAACAAGATAATTGAAAACTCGAAAACAAAACAAATTGACACTGGCATTTTATATGATTCACTCTTAGCCAGAAACAGAATAATGATTTCCGAACTAGAAAATTTAATGCTAACCATTACTCTTGCAAAGATTAAAATAATAAACCCCACAATTTTGGACTCTGAAGATATAAAAAATGTAATTGTCATGCGTTCTACAAATATAAGTATAACAGATCTTATGGAAGTATCTTATATTAAGGTTTTATTAGATAATAAGTTTTTACATTTTCTTATTAAATATCCTATTCCTAAGTTAGAGTGTAAAAAGGTAACATTATTCCCAGTCCAGCGTAACGGGACTATCTTGCACTTCTCCGAATACAACAATGTTGCCGAATGTGGCAGCCAAGTACTGGGTATCGGAAACTGCACCGCAACGCTTACATGCCCTCAACAACTTCACACTGGCAACATCGCTAGTTGCAGTACTAGACCAAGTCACCTTGAACCGCTAGTTGTCGTCGATGATGGCATCATTATAATCAACGAGAACTCCGCCGTTATAACTTCCACCAACGGTCCTAACAGGACGGTCACTGGTACCTTTCTCCTAACTTTCAACGAGGAAATTTGCATTAATGGGTCCACATTAGAGTGGGTCGAAAAAAAAAGTTTGAAAAAACCACCCCCTATTTTAAAGTTGACCTCGAGAGGATTCCGAAAACAAAACAAATTTTTTTTTTGGACCACCGGAAAAACAGCCAAAATGGTATTTTTTGCATAACTTAAGCATTACATGTCAGATCTTAAAAAATTATATGTCATTGAAAAGGGCTTTACGAGCACTACAATGTTTTCTTAGAACATTTTTACTTCTGAGGTCATATTCAACTAGTAAGCCCCATTAGCCCGATTTATCCCCCTTAATTTTTTTTTTTTTTTTTCTCATAAGATTAAATTCCTTCAAATTTGTTTAATTTGTGTTAAAAAAATGATTTATTTAGTTTCTTTTACAATTTTGTTTATGTTATGTAATTGTTCGTTGAGTAAACTTAAAGTAAATTTTTTATAAAAAAAAGGATTATATCAAATATTTGAACTATTATAACTTCTTTGTTTTTAAACTGAATAAATAATTTTTTGACCGCAAATTAAACAAATTTGACGGAGTTTAATTATATGGGGAAAAAAAAGAAATTAAAGGGGGATAAATCGGGCTAATGGGGCTTACTAATTGAATATGACCTCAAAAGTAAAAATGTTCTAAGAAGACATTGTAGTGCTCGTAAACCCCTTTTCAACGACATATAATTTTTTAAGATCTGACGTGTAATGCTTAAGTTATGCAAAAAAGACCATTTTGGCTGTTTTTCCGGTAGTCCAAAAAAAAAAATTTTTTTGTTTTCGGAATCCTCTCGAGGTCAACTTTAAAATAGGGGGTGGTTTTTTCAAACTTTTTTTTTTTGTATGGAAGCCGACCCACTCTAGTCCACATACATGAATCGATACAGGGTATTGAAGAGATCACCAGGGTCAGCCGCGATGGCTGCTCTGAACATAACCAGCCATAACGAGATACTAAGTCTACCATACCTCCAAAGAATGAACATAGAGAACCTAAATTATATCGGGGATGTCGAGGAGAAATTAGCAACAAGACCCCTCTTATCCGGCCTAGCAACAGTTGTCATTATAATCGGCTGCTACGCACTCCTCAAGCTATACCAAGAACGAAGAAGAAGACAAACGAAAAAATCCCTCCAGATCGTGATCGACAGTTTCAGGAAGCCCGAGGACGGCCATCACTTAAGCGAGGGAGGTGTTAACACGATCGCCTAGCGACAGCGGCCTTTGACCTATATTTCCATTTTATCCAACTCCACACACGAGGCGCAAGATCAGCGGTTTCAACAAATAGTGCAACAGTTACCCAACACCACACACGAGGCGCAAGATGAGCAGTTTCAACATTCTGCAGTAAATGCAAGATCAACATTTAAGGTCTTTTATTTAAGTCTAGCTTTAATACTTTTGTACTAGAGAATTCAGTCTGCTTTTAATATTGAAATAAACTACACGGCTCGGTCTAACAGTACCAAATCTAGTTCTTATTCTTTATATGTGGCCAATGAAAAACTTTACTTACATATATATGACAATAAAATTTCTGACAATAACATAATTTGGGTGCCTTCGTTCCATTAAATACAACTTTTTCATTTCTCAATAGATTTTCTTCAACAGTAGCTTATTTTTTTCGGAAAAATACAGGCTTTTTGATTTTAATTTCTTAACAATATTTACAACTATTTTTTTTTTTAATTTTTCTGAAAAACAAGAAAAATCCCTGAAAATTACAGCTCGACCAAAACATTATGCTGGCAAGCGACCGATTTTACATGAGAAAAGGATTTATTTATTTATTTATTTATTTATTATAAGCTAAGCCTTTGAGGCTTTATAGCTTTTAAAATTTAGCCATATACAAACAATTTATTATAATAATATGTAACAATTTAAAATAAAATACAGTAACAGAAATAATAATAATATTTTAAAATTGACAATGATGGACCTGAGGTCGGGTCCATTCAGATGTATGTGTTGTATTATGTATATCCATAACCAGGGGAGAATTATGTATTGGAAGATCATGATCACAATCACTGTCGGTACTGCAGACAATCTATTATTTTATGTTTAATCGAGTACATGGATTCATTTAAAGATATAACATTTGAAACAGTATAAAAGTCTCCGCATGCGCTTCTTAATGGTTCATTTTGCAAGTAATTTGTTCTACAAAAGTTAATAAAAAGTAGCTCAAAAGATCTTCTAGGACAAAGTGGAATATTAAAGTAAATTTTACTCAATAAATATGGACTGTCTACATATCCATGTATACGTTTAACAATCCAACTAACATTAAGCATAACTCTCCTATTTTTTAAAGTAGGAAGATTAAATAGCTGTAGCCGATATTCATAAGGTGGTAGATTAAAGTTAATATTGCAATAAAGATACTTCAGGCAGAATAACAGAAATTTTTTCTGAACAGATTCAATGTCATCGATGTAACAACCGTATCGTGGGCACCATACAATTGAAGCATATTCTAAGATAGGCCGAACTAGAGAAGTGAATAAAGTTTTCGTAATAAAAGGATCATAAAACTCTTTTCCAACGTTTAATAAATCCTAGGGTACTATTTGCTCTATTTATTATTTCATTTATATGAATATGAAATCGTAGTTAAGGATCCATGGTAACTCCAAGATCAAGGAAACTATCTAAGGATTCTAATGTGTAGTCACAAATTTTGAAATTACACTTTAAGAATGGTTTGCCAAAAGGATAGTGGCATTCATTGTACAAACACCTTTTCGTTATTTGTAAACCAGTGTAATCGGCACATCACAAGGTGTCAATCAGAATAAAAAATAAATTCAAAATAAAATCAGTTAAACAAAATAAAATAAGATAAACAAATATGCGAGTTGTCATGAAAATTCCAAAATAAATTACGATAAATTACGATTACGCAGTTTTTTGAGTTGAAGTAATTTAGGACAAATGAAGTAATTTATGATGTTATGTGAACGTAGTATAAGACCTAGCTCTTTTAAAGCACAACATAAAGTAAAATAATTATCAAACGAAGTTATTACAACTCGAAGCTAATTAGAATAAGTGTATAAAAAATGATAATAGTGGTATTAATTGATCGCCGAATTGGTGATGAAAACAGCGTATGTTCGGTAAGTTTACGGCAACGTAATTTGCACTAACAAAATTGTAAGGAATTAAACATACGCAGTTTACACTACAAAAACGTGGTGTGAACAGAACTGAAAAAAAATATTTTAAAATTTGTGGTAACTACAATAGGATAAACTATTATTATATGTAAAAAAAAGTGCGATAGTTTTTATTAATTTTGTGATGTCAAATTTTATAATATTAGCAGTCTTTCTGAAAAAAACAAGAAACAGTTTCGATAGTATCGTAAGTGTAGACGTAGAATTCCGTTTAAGTTGTAACCTCTTCTACTTTGTCTCTTTGGTCCGATTGTTTTGTCAATTTTGCACGTATTTTTATTAACCTTCCGAAAATTAACAAATAAATGAATAACACTCAATTCTGGACTACTTATCGAGGTCAAAACAAAGAAAAAGTTAAAAAGTAAGTATGATTAAATGAGCAAGCAAAAAGAAACAAGAAAAATTTCAAATTTTTCTTTAATTTTGTTAAGTTTGATAGGTTGAGTTCATTGACTTAGTTGAAAAGAAGGCGAAGCAAATGCACATTCCATTGGTGCCACTTTCGTCTCTACCCGATATAAAGTTTGCGAGCTACAGTCAGTTTAACTACTAATTTCAAATTTAAATTAAGACCCCGATTTTTAAAAAATCGTATGGTGACTATATTTCACGCTGAGCACATGTCCTTTCCTCTCGTCTATGTCTGATATTTAGTTTGCGAGCTACACTTTCGTTTCTGTTCGATGTATAGTTTGCGAACTACACTCGCTAGTGCTAGTGGGATGTGGAATCCAAATAAATTTGCATTAAAAACAATAATTAAAATTTTACGCTATCTATTGGGTAAAAGCATATAACGAAATATGATCCAACTCGTTTTTTTTTCATAAGAGTTAAATCTAACCCATTTTGTTAAATTTGATAGTTTGAGTTCATTGACTGAGTTGAAAAGAGGTTCATAACCTCTGGTTTCAAAATAGTATATTAGAACAGTAGTGCATACATAAACCCAATGCTTACAATCCTGCCAAAGCGAACCAATCAGTTCGTGCAAAACAAAAGCAATAGAAGCATAAACAGCGAAACAAAAACAAAGAAAGCACCAGGCACATTATGAGCAGCTGATGATTGATTTTCTTATATAAAAACATGCATTTTTCTTCATATATTTTACTATTTTGTGACTTTAATATAATAGTGACAAAATCCAAAATTAGATATTCATTCAGCGCAGGATATATCTTATAGTTTAGTATATATAATATCTGTGAACGATAAGTATTAAAGGCTGTAGGTCCATACGTTTGTGTAAAATCAAGTTTTTAACAATAAAATTTCTTTTTTCTTTACAAACCGCTTTGCCACGTGCCATAGTAGAAAATCATCCAAAAAAACTACTGGTATAAAATCAAAGAGTGACCAAAATTTTCTCAAAACATTCCCAATACATTCTCAATTGATAAACAGAATTAGCAAAAAATAATTTGTCCCGTTATCCTTGTGCACACTCGCATTCTTTCTATCGTACGAATTGAATGTTGTCAGTTTTTGGATTGCATTTAATGACTGAGTTGGTTAAACTCGCTATTAACGTTGTTGTTTTTGTAATTTTTTTTTTTTTGCTATTAATTCTAAAAATGTACATTTCAATCTTTAAGGATACTACAAACTTTGTATCAGAAATATTGTTTTCTGATTATAAATAAAAGTTGAAAGTGTTAATATTATAATATATGCAGCCGTTCGAACTGATTGTTGTCGGGGTAGTATATACGTCGTTCACTGAATACCATGAAGGCCACCTTTTACCTTGGCAACACAAAATGTAATGCCTCGCTGAAAATTAAATTTAAAAAAAAATTATTAAAGATATCGACAAACGGTCTTTTATATTGTAAAGAAAAATATCAAACTTAATTCCAAAATTAATATTGTTGTTGTTCTTGTTGTTTTTGTATGTTATGTCAAAGTAGACCAACAAAAAAAAAGGTACCCCACTGGTTGTAATCAAAAAATTTTTGTACTTCATTTGAATATAAATACCAAAACGGGAATATGTTAAGAATTAATGCCATTATCGTCGGAACCAAAATAAAGAGGTTCGTTCAACAAATATCGGAATTTTAGCATCAAAAGTCTAAATTTACAAAAAGAGGTATTTTTTAAGGCTTAAAATAGGTCTAATTCCGTTGTTTTAAGAGGCTTCTTCATGTTTCTGGTTCCGACGAGAATGATTGCTGTTCTAAATATGTGGTGATACATGTTTTCAAAATAATAAAATAAAAACACGATCGGTTTTAGAGATTTTTCCAATGCATTTGGGTGTTTACTATCAAAAACAAAAAAGATTCAACCAAATCGGATCATTCATTTCCGATAAATGTGGCGGAAAGTGTCAGAAGACATGGTATTAAAAAAAGGATTAAAATAATGCTATGGTAAGATTTGTTTAATATAAGCATATTTTTGGTAAATAAAATATATTTCATTAATTCTTTTCTTATTTTTTTTTGCAAATAGGGTGGTGGTAGGTTTTTTGAACTTATGTTACATAATATCTCCTGCGACAGAACATGTATTAATAGCTCCCAACTGTATGTATATTTAAAGTAAACAAGAAATTTTGACGTCTATATTTTTCCTTGATTTAAAGAATTCAAGAAAATCAAGAAAAATTTCACCATTTAATTTTAAAACAAATTTGTACTCAATAAAATGTTTTCCAATATTTAAGTACTTAGGTAACGATTTTGAAAAAATATTTCAAACAATCTTCTAACTCATCTTTTAATCGATCAGCAACGATTTTAAACTCACCACGTTCAATCAAGTCTTAAAGTATTGAAAAATAAGCCGAACTCACTTATAGCAGAAAAGTTAAAAAATATTTTAAATAAATGTAGCATTCTTGTAACTGTTTTAATAATAAATTGTATTAAGCGCATTTACAATTAATTAATTAACGATTCACAAATAACCGTGAATTCAAATTTAAAAAACAGACATTGATAAAAAATATTGCCCACAAATATTTTTGGATGGTAGGCATTTTCGTGAGGAAAACTTTTTGAAAGGTTTAAATATGATTAATAATAGTTGCGTTCCTTTCGCATAAAAATATCCAGATTGTTATTTTTTACATGCAAAGCAAAAACAAAATTAGTAATCCTATAGCAATTTGGATTATTTTTGTTATCTTCTTTATAGTCTAAACCTGTAAGGTCAGGCGATATTAGCTGTGTGCAAGCGTTTGTAACACTTTGAAATAAGCAAGTACGGAAAAGAAACGTACGGTAAAGAAAAGTATATATATCCTTAACGCTTAACTGTACTGTTAACACAGTATCAGAAGGAATTGAGATAGTTGCATGAAACTTGGTACACATGTTCAAAAGGAACCAAGGAGTTGCTCTATTGAATACTTTTGGAATCCGCCCACAGATACGCCTACCTGCCATACAACTCAAAAGTTGAAAATTATAAAACAGCTTATGCCTAGTCACAAAAACCTAAGCCTAGCCACAAAACCTAGCAACGTAAGCCTAGCCACAAAAGACTAGCCACACAATTCCAGAAACTAAGACCTACACTCAGAAAAATATCAACTGTAATATTAACAGTTATTTCAAAACACTGTTCAATTAAGTGATTTGCGTTTAAGTAAACAATTTTCTTTGTTGAATGAACGTTTCAAAGTATTTTTGTGCTGTTAAAATCATCTGTTGAAATATGTTAGAGTTTTTGTTGAATTGTCTTTTTTTCCTAAGCAATAGTTTTTAGATGTGTTTTGCTATATTTATATTATCGGTGCCAATAGCTCAGTGGAAGTGCACTAGACTGTCATGCGGGGGACGTGGGTTCGAACCTAGCTGTGTAAGTATCAAAAATTGTAATTTAATAATTGAAATAATAATAATTCTGTTTCCTTAATAATTTAGTCAAAAATAACCTTCAAAATAAAATGCTAACAATCTTGCAAGAAAAAAAATTGCAAATTTCATTTATTATTTAAAAAAAATATTTTAAATAAAAAAAATATTTTAAATAAAAAAAAAATTTTTGTTGGCCTTGCCGGATTTGAACCGTGGACACTCGAGTTCTAGACGCACACGTCAGCACACTCGGACATACATGAACTTTCAGACCAGTGATAAAATTTCAATAAATAAGTTTTTATACGGGTTTCGTGTTCTATACACCAACAGTCAACCGACTGTTGATTTGAAAGTTTCATTTGTTGGATGGTATTTAACAGTGAAATATGTTATTTCAACCCATGATTTGTTTGATAAAACAGCATTTTTTCCCTGAGTGTAGCAACGTAATCCTAGCTACAAAAACCTACCAACACAAGCCTAGCCACATAAACCTAGTCACAAAAGCTAAGCCACACAATTCCAGAAACTAAGACCAAGCAACGTTAGCCTAGCCACAAAAACCTAGCAAGGCAAGCGTAGCCACATAAGCCTAGCCACAAAAGCCTAGTCACAAAAGACTAGGCACACAGTTCCAGCAACTATACGGTCTAAAATTAGAGTGTAAATTTATAACCCTTAAAACTCTTTTTGGATTTATGACTCGTTTTTTAAACCTAAGAGTTAATTTTTAAAAATTGTTCAAGTTTACGTTCCATAAATTAATGAATTTAAATTTTGGGTTTAAAAATTAAACCCAAAAAGTTTAAAAATGTTTGTATTGCGAAAATTAATTAAGTTTATTATTTAAGCCGAAAGTTTATTTTTTAAAACTATCAAGTGTTAAAAATTTAACCAAAGAAGTTTTAAAATGTATGTTTTGTGAAACTTAAACCAAACCGTTTATTATTAAAACCGATTTTTTCAATAATTGAAAACTTTTGGGTTTCCATAATGAACCCACTAAGTTTGAAACATCGTGCTTTGCGACATTTAAATCCAAAAGAGTTATTATTTAGACTTCAAATTTATTTTTAAAACTGAAGAGTTTATAAAGCAAGCCCATAAAGTTAATAAATACATTTTTTTTATATTTAAACACTGAAGGTTTATTATTTATACTTACACTGAGAAAAAAACATAATTTAATATTAAACAAAAAATTTCAAAATAGGAAAACAAGTGTGTTTCATTTTTAACTGCCTATTATGTCCTTTATTTTTTTAATTTTCTCTTATTATTTTCTTAAAATAACAATCAAAAATCTGATTTTAATGACAAGTTTTGAATTTTTGAATTGGTTTGACAAATATCGAATATGATTAAAGAAAATCTTATTAATTAAATATTAAAATATTTTAAATGCAAACTTCATTGAATGGAGTTAACATTTGGTATTCGGAGGGTCCCGGGAGTAGGTGATTATTAATCTAATGCCAAAAACTCGGAAAGGCTTAAAAAATTGCATCGAAAAACGTATGCTTTAAAATTTTAAAATTTTTGTTTTAAATTTGTTTTTCAAGAGATGTTTTTATACTTAAAAGGATTAGGGGAGAGTCGTCCCCGTTGTCTCAAGTACTAGTTGTCACAACGCCGATATCTTTTGATTTAACACGTTAGCGAATTGAATATCAATGCCATCTATACGCTATTACAATGTCTAGGATCCCAAGAAAGTTTAAGTGCCGTTAGTTTTGTTTTGCAAAAGTTAAAAGAGATTTAAGAAACTAAGTTGGATTTGTGTATTTTTATATTTTTTAAAAATTTGTGTTTCAACAAATAGAAGTGTGTTGTATTCAACTTTAAATAACTTTCCAATACAATTAATATTATATTTTGCAAATACTTATGAATTTTTAGATAAAACTTTATTTTTAAATTTACAGAACATTGTTTACATGTTTTTCCAAATGGTACAGGTTGTCACAGCGCTTGTGGGGCTTGTTGTCACATATAATTTCATATAACCATTTTGAAAGTATTCTATGTTTTATATGAATTTGAGGAAATTGCAAACGACTTACAAACCGAGGTCGGACATCTTCAGATATCATGATGCAAGCTGAATACAGCTAGTATCACTGAAGATAACGCGGATTCACTATGTGTAGTTTGTTGTCAAGCGTCAAATCCAATAACAATTGTCGTCAATGCTTAAAGTGGAAACGTTGAGCACATAATGCATTGAAAGTGATAGTTTGATATATTGCTACTTAAATTGTGTTTCGGACTGTGGCAGCAATGACGATTAGAAGTGTGACAACGGGGACTACGCATTGGGACAACTTACCCCACGAGTGGGGTAACTTGTCACAGACGAGTTAAATTTTTTATCAAGGAAATTTTTTTAATTTATTTTAAAATAATATACGTTTTTCATATCAGGATTGAAGAATAAGAATTTATGAAAATTTATGTTTAAAAGTTTTGCAGTGCCATTATTGCTTGATTTGTGGGAGTTACAGTGGTTCATTCAAATTTTGTGACAACTAGTACCACTCCCCCCTACTCTGAAATTTTATTTAAAAACATTGTTTTAAAAACAAAAACTTTTGTTTTGAATAAAACTTTAAAAACAGTTGTGTTTGATGTGAACATAATTTCATTTAATTTTCACACATATTTTCCTCAGTGTAAGGTTTACTTTCGAACTCATAGCACTTAGAAAACTGTACAATTGAGAACAAAAGAAAAAACAATAGATTAGCCCGTGGATGTGGCAAAAAATAAAAATGTTGCACAATCAAATTTTTACATTAAATAATTTATAATAAAAGATAATAATATAAAAATAACAAAAAGAAACAAAAACGGTTTGGCTGAGGATCGAACCAGGGTCACTCGATTCACCAAATCAATTCAAATCGACCGCTTAACCAACTGAACCACAGAATAAAATTTTTTGCGTGTGCTCATTGTGTATTTATATATGAAATTGACTACATTGACAAGAAGATGCATAATATTTAGTTTAGGACTTGAATATTTTCGCTTATGGTCAAAATCTTGTGTGTGGTGAATTTTTGGTTAAATGTGTTCGAACTTCGGTACTCGTGGTTGGGCGTGCGTTGCTATCTTCACTACGGTGCATATGAGATGATTTTGTCCTGACTTGCCAACAAAAAAAAAAATCGCAATAAACTACTTTTTGGATTTGCTTGAAATTTTCACAGTATATTCCCAATATTATGTTAGTTCATATAAGCAAAAAAAAAATTTCGAAAAAATAGGTGAAAAGTGGCCTTAATGAAAAATTGTAAAATATTTACCTATACACAATTATGAAAACAAAATTATCATCCGAGCTGCTGATTTGAGACGCAGCACAATACGAGTGTAATGCTGCTGGCGCATGCTGATGTAATTGGCACCATTGACCAAAATACGCGCGAAGTCAGGGTAGCATTCTCTAGGTTAGAAAAAGAGCCGGATCAAATGGGTCTTGAAGATGAAACGAAATATCTTGTGTCAACAAACAAACAGTCCCAGCGTCTTGGAAACCACTTCACTCCTTTGAGGTTGTGAAGGATTTCATTTACCTGGGAACCAGTATTAACTAAGAGCTAGCTCTTTTATAGCACAACATAAAGTAAAAAAATTATGAAAGGAAGTAATAACAACTCGAAGCTAATTAGAATAAGTGTATACAAAATTATAATGAAAAATTATAAAATAAATAGGGGAGAGTGGGGTGTTGTGAGACATGGGGTGTTGTGAGACACGTCAATATCTGACATAGTGGTAATGTTATGAATGCTAACAACAACTGTAAGATATTTTCTTAATGGGATCTCACTTATTATGTGCACTCATCGCATTGCCACGTGTTCCTAGTGTCTGTAACAGTGTTGAGTTTTGATCGCGCTCTTAAAAGTTTTTTGTACAGTTTGCCTTGTGGAATTTCCAGAAACATTGCCAATTAAACGTGAAGGTAAATATTTATTAAAATGATATCTCTTCCATTGCCTTCAAGCCCACCGAAGTGATTTTGCAAAAAAAATTGCGGGTGATGATGGCGCAGTGGCCATTTGAAAATGTCGAATATGGGGTGTCGTGAGACAGTAAAAATGGGGTGTTGTGAGACAGTTCATTTTTGTTTTTATTTCATTATTTTTAAGGCCATCATGCCACTAAATGCATATAAAGTATCGCCAAAGCCAAAAGGAAATGTGGCATCCATCCACCTAGTGGCAGCCATCAAAGAAATTGCCATAAAAAATAATTGTTTTCGAGTTGTCTGCAAATCATATAATTTTATAAATCTAGAGTGTATGGAATCCGTTATATGGAAAAATTGAAGACACAATTTTTTCCGCATCGGCTTCAAATGATAAATTAGTCGATTTTGTTGCATAGCAAAGTGTCAAAACTGGCAGGAAACTAGTTTTTCCAAAATTTTACAAATTAAATTGGTTTTTCAAGGCGTCTGTGCTGAGCAGTGCACTAGAGAAGGTTAGTCCTATGAAGTTTGATCCCCTATTCCAAAAATCAAAACGCGGCCGGAAGCCTATGTATACAACAGTATTTACAACTTCCAAGAATGTGGCATTATTGAGGAAAAAATCCGACCAAGAGAATGAAAAACAAACTAAAACAAAAAAAATCGCTGAAGGAACCAGCAAAGCGTAGTCATCATACGAAATACGTACCGGAAAGAGTTTTGTCATTAGATGATGAAGATTTATACTTTTGCATCTTTTGTAGGGCAAACGTGCCAAAGATTTTTTTTTTTTTTTTGGATTTGCCAAGGGAGTGTGAAATCTCATGAATACGTATAGCCCGTACTATACGCATGCACGACTTAAATTCTAAAATCAGTCCGGACGAGAACAATTTCATTAGTTGCTATAAATGTGATCGAACTGTTCATCTGCAGTGTGCCAAAATGTATGTGTATTTTAATTTTTTTCCTATTTCAATAAGGACTCTAAGCAAAAAATTCCATTTTGTTATATTTATAGTAGTGTCTCACAACACCCCATAATTTTTTAAAATCCAAAATTCCAAAATTTTTTTCAGGCTTCAAGAAAATTCTTAAATGTTTTGAATTTCAAAAAAATGCCATCGCAGGTTGTTAGGTAATTGAATAAGCTAAACAAAAAATGTTTCCAGAAAGAAAAATATTAACTTTTAAAGAAGTTATCGTCCAAAAACTAAACCTGTCTCACAACACCCCACTCTCCCCTACCTATACACAATTAAAAAAACAAATATTAACTCAATATAAAAATTGGAGGAAATTCAGAAAAAGAAAAATTATATATAAAAAAAAACAATTGAACTTGAAGCAGGGAGAATTTAATGAGAAGAGAAAAAGGAAAAGACTGACTGTCTAAAAGCTACTCTCCCACTGACCTCCCTAAGCCAACGTGGCAAGGCATTCTACAACCTGATGGCATTGATAAAAAACAGGTGGGCCGTGTTCATCGACAAATGTCTCGAGACTATCAGGACATGGCTTCTTCTAGACATACTGAACTGGAGTTTATTAGACAAGTACACAGGTGTTTTTTCATAGATTAGCTTAAGCCCGTATGATATTTCATTGTTTTTTTCCAATTCAATGCATTGAAAATGAATTTAGAAGAGTTGAAATATAGCGTTAATTCAATTGGTGTGAGAGGATATGCATATAGTACGAATTGGAGAAAAAAATGTGGGACGGACTGCATTTTCAATGCATTGTTATTGACGTTGCTCTCAATTCGTTGCTCGTCAAGTTAATGGTCAAAAATTAACTGTCAATGTTTTTCAATGCAATAAGCTGTTGACAAGAAAAAAAATTCGTAGACATAATTGAACGCAATTTGCTATTTGAATTGGGACGACGAACCAAGTCTACTATAGACTATTTCAAAAAAAGATATTAGCGGTAAGATGAGTTCAATTACCAGCTTTCGCCTTATATCAACTGGATTACGTTAGCAGACAATCTTAGGTTACGTAAGACGTAATAAATTCTTTTCACAACACTATCAACATGATCAAGACATGACAGAGAAGAATTAATATGGAAACCAAGATTCACAATTTTCGACACAACAGTAAGCTTATTCGATCCAATAAACAAACCAGGGACATTAATTAAACAAGACATAACCTTACAAACAGCAAGAACAAATGAATTGGAAGAATTAAGTATTAGATCATTTCTACAAGCCCATTCATAGACATTACTAAGGTTTTCATTTATTCTACAACCAAGGTCCTTGATGAGGTCAGTTCTACGAGAAAGATACAACTGGACATCATCCGCGTAAGCGTGAACAGAAACTACAAACAGAAAAGATATCATTCAGAAACATAGAAAACAGAAGGGGGCTAAGTTTAGAACCTAGAGGACCACCTCAATACCGGTTTGTACCTTGAGGACAAAAGACTAATTATAACTTTTTAATGCCTACGACTCAAGTAGCTAGACATTAAATTAACGGCACTATCACAGAAACTAAGCAATGACCTAAACTTAAAATTAATATCACAAGATTTGATGATTTACTTTGTCAAACGCCTTCGAAAAGTCTACCAAGCATAAGAGCGTCAAAGACTCTCTTTACAACTGCAGACGAACAACTATGACCTGCACGAAAACCAGACTGAAACGGAGATAGAAAGTTATTACTAAGTAAATGGTGTGTTCTTTGTTGAGACATAAGTTTTTTAAAAATTTTTGCTAATGCTATGTTCAGACATCTAGTATTTAAATTTGGGAATACTATCAAAGTATTTTGAAATACTAGATTGCGTTCAGACATCTACTATTATTTTTTTTTTGTTATTTAAACAGCTGTTTTGGTAAATGTGTCTTTTTGTACATCTAAAATCTTTCTGATTGGTATTCACAATAGATTTTTGAAATGCCATTCGCAGATTTTAGCTATGTTCATTTTATCTGGCTGTGTTTAATAAGAATACTAGCAAGAATACAATGTTCCGTACATAGTATTTATACTACAAAAAAACTAGATTGCTCTGCTGGTATTTTTGTAGTATTCTTGTACAGACATCTAGTATTTGTACAAATACTAGAAAGATTACTAGATGTCTGAATATAGCATAACGATGAAAGAATGCTTATTGGTCTAAAATCATTGTTAGAAGATGGATTTTGCTTCTTAGCTATTGGAAGAACAATGGCCATTTTCCATAAATCTGGGAGCATAGACGACATAAAACATGAACTGATTATGTGAGTTAGAGGGCTAATTATGTGGGAGAGTAAGATTTTAATAAATTTTATGGGAATACCATCAGCAGCCAGTACATTGGACTTGATTTGTGACACACATTTTCCAACATCAAGCGCAACTACTGGGGAAAAATTAAAAGATTGCAGCGTTGAAAGATTTAACAGGGGCAAGTTCTTACTACTTATTATAATCTGGAGTAGAAGTAGATACAGCAGAAGCAGCAGCATTATCACAAAAGAAACATTTTAAAACTTTTGGATCTAGAGGACATTCAACTTTATTTTTGTTGCAAACCCCAAGGCTTTTAATATTATTCCAAAGCACTCTACTTAACAGAAAGAGTTTAAGTTTATTTGATTAAAAACGCATTTTAGCTTGCTTAGTTACAAGCACGGCTTAATTCCTCGCCATTCTATAATCCTCCCAATTAATTTCTGTGGGATTTAGCCAAGTTTTACGTTTCCTGTTTCTTCTTTTAATGGCGGACAGGACATGCTGGGAAAACCAGGGACAGGACATATTTTTTATACTACAACTCCGTAAGGGAACATGTTTCTCACACAGAAACTTAACTGGTTCTAAGAGAGAATTATATATTGTGATGAAGCCAACAATCATTTAACGATAACATGGACACATCATGGGTGAGGGACGGATAATTTGTGTTCTTGAAATCCGTATAGGAAAAAGTATTCGGGATAGCTTAACGAGACAAATTGACATCTAAAGTGCATAAAATCAAATCATGATCAGAGACAAAGCACAATTGAAAAGAGGTACGACAGACAGGTCAGAAACAATAAAAAGGTCAAGAAGACTAGGATTGGTGTGGTTGGAAAAGCGAGTGGGCATAGAATCCTTTACTACAGACAATCCTAACGAAGATATGCTGTTATACAGTAATTGTTGTAACAGTAACTGCTAGAGAGCAGATTTATGTTGAAGTCACCGCATAACAAGATCACGTCGTAATCTTTAACACTATTTAATAATACAGAAAACAATGGCTCAACAAAAAGACATTTGTTAGGATTATACACGCACGAAACAAGAATTTTATTGTTCAGATACACTGAATTAATAAAATCAATTCTTGCCCCATTGTTACTTAGCCAAGTTTCTGAGATGCAATTAATGTCAACTAAAGAGTTATCAAATAAAAACCTGATATAATCCAGTTTAGCCATGTTTAAGCTACGAGCATTAAAGTGATCGACATTAAGTCCACTGCGTTGCTTACATAAGACCCGAATTAGAATTATTTGATTTTCTTATTTTCTCTGATAAGAACAATCAAAAAGAGCATATTGGCAGAAAAGAAAATGGAGAGATTAAAAAGATAGATGAGGTATACAGAGAAGGCCCAAAGTAAACTATAAAAACTGCAACAATAAACATAAACATACATATAATAGACAGGAACGCAGGTACTTAGCAGGTTGAAGACGAGGTAGCACCTCTGACATCAAGAGAATAACGCCGCAACTCATCCAGACTGATAATGCAAATACTTTCAGCATTTTTTCTTTTCTGATGTACACTCTTGCCACGAACGGAGAACGCATTATAGATGCTCTTCTGACGTTTGCAAGTGGTGGCAGCTTGCAAAAGTTTGCGAGTATCAACATCGAGGCTATCATGTATGAAAATATTATTGTCAAAATCAAGACCAACATCCCTAAGGTTAACAGCTGGCTCCGAAAATCGGCAAAAGCTTGAGCATTCTAGTTTGAATTTACCCTAAAAATCATATTCTATAAAACGAGCAATATTTATTATATATTTGCAACTGCGTTCTCGAAAACGGCTGTAACGATTTTAATGAAACTTACAATATAGATGAAGAGGGGCTAAAAAATCGATCGATCTCATCTCTGGGAAAAGTTCTTTTTCCGAGTTTTCACGTATTTAATACATACCTTCATTTTCCTGCCGAATCTGCTAAGTTCAATTTCGCATCTAGATTGGATAGAGGAGTGGATAGAGCTTCCTCCTATCAATCTGATGATAGTGAGTTCAATCCCTGGAATGAGCATTAATGTTTAGTTTTTATTTTAAATAAACATTGAAGCAGCTACTCATTCGAAACAGCTGTAATAGCCAAAAAGCAGCAACAACACCGCACTCTGTTCTTTATCAATGTAGTTTTTAGATTCTTTCTTGTCACTGAACACTACCGGTTTGATATATTTCTCATTTATATAATAAAAACTATATAGCCTAGGTGTTTAGCCGAAGTGAAGTACTGTGAAAGTGTGATGATGGAAATCGCATTCAATATACTCAATGTGGGCAGATCGGCCAGCGATCGTGGTGGCGTGGGTTCGAATCCCACGGCCGACAGTTATTTGCTTTAGTAATTTTTTATATTTTTATTTCTTTTTATATCATTGTTTATATTTTTTAATTTATTTTCTTAATTTTCCTGTTTATTTGAATGAATAAAAAGCTAAAATGGTTCATTGGATCAAGAGAAAAAAAAATGTATAACTTTTATTAAGTTTTGGTTGATCCCATGAAGCTTTTAATTCATAAAAATATATAAAAACCAAAAAGAAAACAATTTGAAAAATAACAGCAAGAATAGAAATTGATAAAAATATTAAAAAATTTCTAGCAAAACTGTCAACCGTGGCTGGGTTGTGTCAAGATCTTTGCTGGGAAAATTCGTTCATCGGCACAAAATTTAATTTTTGTCGAATAAATATAAAACAATAATAAAATAATTTGAAAAATATAAACAATAATTGAAATTTTAAAAAATCATACAAAATAATAAAAAACTGCTGCAAAAATTAGTGTCGGTCGTGGAACCACGCCTCCACGATCGCTGAAAGCAAAATTCGTTTATTGGCAAAACATTTAATTTTTGCCAAAATAAAGAAAAGTAATTGCACGGTTGCTTCAAGTTTATTGAAAAATATTATCTTCTATGTTGTTTCTAAGATAATGTTGGCATTTTCGATACATTATAAGCCGTGGAACATTTCAATATGCGGTGGGATACAGGTACTTTCTCTTATAAGAGGAGGTTAAAAGTCAATATAGTGGCATATCCGATTGAATATAATTCTAAGATTTTCATTTTTTGACGCAGGCAAAGCAAACAGAACGGCATCCGAAGAGAAGTCAGCAAGCTTTTTGTTGTTTATGTTGCAATGCTAGCACATAAAAGCTTGGGCGTGTTGTTGTTGTTGTCCTCTTTGTTGTGAAAGCGATGATACAGCTTTTGGTGTTATTGTTATTGTTAGGGAGTTATACGTGGTGAAGGCGACATTGTAGAAAATAATAACAGTAACTTCAGCAACGAAATGAAGAAAAAGCGAAGAGCACAAGGAAGATTGCAGAGGCATGCAGCAGAAAAATTAAGAAGAAGATGAGTGCAGTGAAGTAAATTCAGATGTAGCGTATGACTGTGAGTTTGATCGTAGGCATTAGATGTAGCGTTCGTGTATTTACAATGTGCACCAATTTGTTTTTTTGTTTTTGTTTTTTTTATCGCTATGTTAATTATACATTTCTGTTTATTATATATTTATTGTTCAGTTTTTGGCACGGCAAAATAGTGTTTTTGAACTTTTTGAGATTAGTTTTTTTTTAAGGGGACGTGACACCTTCAAACATTTTTTCTTTTAATGTTTTAAAATGCGTATAAGTTGAATAGAAAATAAGATATCATTTTGAAAAATTACATATATATTTTTTTGTTAAAAAATTACGCAAACAAATTTTTTTTATTATTTTAATCATATATATTGCTTCAGGAATTTTTTTGAAAAAACATTAAAAAAATATTGGCGGGCGTGATAAAACAAAAACTACTCGACCGATCGTACTGAAATTTAAGTATGTTGTTTTACATTTGTCGATGCATGGAATGAACTACGAAAAGAAAAATCGGTTCTATATTTTTTGAGTTTTTGGCCAATTTTGTCCAAAAATCTTGACAATTTTCGAAAAATGGCCGCCATTTTGTTGTTTTTCAACCTAAATTATTTTTTCTAGTTCATTCCATGGCGGTTTTGATGCTGATAAAAATCCCGTTCTTTGTTTTTTTTTCGATGTCCCAGTGAGTTATAATCACGCCCGCCATGGTTTTTTATGTTTTTTTACAATAATTCCAGTAGCCATATATGATAATAAAAAAATAAAAAAAAAATTTTTTTGTGTAGGTAATGTTTTTACTAAAAAATATATATGGGCATTTCCATAGTCGCGAACGCGACATTCGTACGCCTTTGAGGAGCAAAATAATAAAGAAAACTCAAAAAAATTTTCTTTTTTTTCAAGTTTTCGATAGCATTTTATTAGCACTATATTTAGAAAAAAAAGTTAGGTTCTCTAGATTTTGTGTTTCCAAAATATTAGCAATAAACATGGCATCGCGAACGCGACAAAAAATGTAACTCGTTTTCGACTGCATCTAGAAAAATGCAGATATCTGCGAAACGCAACATAATATTTTAAAACGGTGAATTGTAAATTAAAACAGATTAATGTGGTTTTCAAGAAATAGTGTTAATTTTGACATATTTCCATTCATTTTTTTTTTTATTGAGCTTAAGCCTGATCGCGAACGCGACATCTAGCACGCGACATTTTTTCTCATCACGTTTGTTATAAGAATTAGTTAAAGTAATTTCAGCTAAATATTGTATTACCTACCAAAAACATCGTATATATTATTTGTGAGTTTTATATTAGTAATATTAATAAAAAAAAACTCGCGTGTAGCAACGTACACGTGGCAGAAGTGAAACTTCTTTAACAGTAAGAAATAAGAGAGATTTTAGTGTGAAATAGAGAGAGAAAGTATCTGAAAAGAAATTTAATCAATACGAAATGGAATAATAATCTGTTGATTCAATATTTACATCCAGGAATCGTACCGGCTATGGTTTTTTATCGAAAGTGTCACATATTATATTTTATCTCTTAATTTTTATTTTTTCCGACAAAAATAACAGTTTTTTGTGCCTGATATTTTTTGGGCAAAAATAACAGTTTTTTTCTGCCGTTTATTTTTCGGTCAAAAATATCAGGTAATTTATATTTGTTCAAGTCATTCTACCGATAAAAAAATTTTGATATTATTATTTTCATCTCATCGGTGAGACATTTTACACATGGTGTCAACAGTTCAATCTGTCAAGCGGCCTTTAAGAAAACACAAATTGCTTGATATTTTTGACCGAAAAAATTAAAAGTCACAAAATAACTGCTATTTTTGACCGATAAAATAAAAGTCAAAAGTAACCTTAATTTTTCCTCGAAATAAACTAGGCAAGAAATTAACTTTTAAAGAATCAGTTTCAAATTTAAAAGCGACTTAATATTCGTGAGACTGAGGACATTTGTAACATAATGGTATATTTGAAAAAGTCTTTCGACAATTTTTTTCATTTGAAAATTGTAAAATAACAGTTATTTTCGGTACTTGCTTTAGTTCAGTTGGTGTTTTAGTTGCTTTCGAATGTCTTCTCAACATTGTTACTTTTTGAATGCTGGATTGCATTTGCATAGTACTCTTTGAAAAAGCCTCCGAAAGCAGAGGCAAGTCTTCTTCATTATTACTTCCTGCTTCCTGATCATAATAATTGCTATGTTGATAGAGGGCCTCATAAAGCAGCGAACGTTGATTGTTGAGTGCATCAACTTGGTTGGCTTAAAAATTTTTTTGAGATGCATCAGTGTGTTTTTTGGGGATTGGTTCTTTGTAGATTCACCAAAATACACTGATGTTTCGTAAAAATGCATTTTAAAACTCAGCCGCTGTTGCAATCACCTTACCTTCATCATTAGTCGCAGACCCAGCTGCGGCTGTATTCTTAAGAGCTCTAATTCGCTCTCTATATTCACGAACGCGTTCTGCTCCTGTTTTAGCTATTTTTCTATTTTTTTTTCCGTGCATACTTGTAGGATGAAAATTGATGTTACGGTTATGTTAATAATGTAATGTTAATGATAATGTTATGTTAATGTTAATTATGTTATTTTCAGTATGTTATGCTATGTCTACACAGAGAGTTAAGTTAATTTTAACTAACATATAACCGAAGTTGTTCTCTGCGTACTCATGCGTTTTTTTCTTGCTATGCGAAAGCTCTGCCCATATTTGGATGAAAACTACTTTCCCCACTATTGCCCAAATCCTTTTCGAAGTTCTTTTACTCATTTTTTTAAGAAAATAACAACATATAGTTAACAAAATAAATTCTATAATTAATGAATCAGCTGTTCTATTTTGACAGTTCTTGTAAAAAAAAGTTTCTTTCATGAAAAATACCACTGAATATAAACATTTATATTATTTTGTAGTGTACTTTTAGGCACTTTTTACATTGAGTCTTAAAAACTGAGAATATATAATGAGTTTAGTTGAGTTAAATCGTACAGTTTAGTACTGGTAACGCAAGAGTTTATTTCTCGTTAAATGGGAAAACTCAGCTTTGTACTGGTAACTCAAACTTAACTCTCTGTGTAGACGTAGCATTACGCGTTCAGTTTTAATTACATTTTGTTTGGCTTTTACCATGTGCATACGTGGCGTAAAGATATAGATTCCGTCTCTTAAGCAACGACGTTCGGGGTTTAATTCTCGGCAGCGGCAATAATTTTTTTTAAATTTTCATATGAATTGAAAACGTTAGCCTAGCGTCACGAAAAAGGACCTTGAAATTTCACTCGCCGCCAAAGAAGTTTCACTTCAAAAAACAAAAATACATATGAGGCTACTGAGAAAAATTATGATACTTTTTGTAACCCCACCCGTACTACACATGTGGTTATTTACTTTATGACGACGTTTTTTACGACCATAAGGAGGCGTGGCAGTTATAGAAAAGTGCATATATTATCCTGCAGTATCACCTTCTAAGTTGTTTTAACCATAGCGTCCCTGTTTTTGTATGTCCCCGTACCTGTTGACATGATTACAGCCGTTATTATTATGTTATCGTAATGAAATTCGATATTTAAGCTTATATCGTAAAAATAGAGATCATGTTCGAAAATAATCCAAATAGGATGACAGCCACTTATAACTCCCATACAAATTGACGTTCTCAAATTGGAAGTTTTCTTAAAAATCTATTAAAAATCAATCCAATGACTTGAGAATAAGCTCATGAGCTTTCATTTGAACTATTAACACTTAGTAAAAAATTAAGCAAAATCGAATGAAACCTTTCCATACTTCCGATACGAAGTGTATTAAAAAAACGGCGCATGATCGCGAACGCGACACATTTTGATGATCAATATTAAATGTTTAGAATGACCTGCAGTAATTTTTTTTTTTATAGTGAGGCGACCAAATTTGATTTAAGTTACAATTTTCAGACACTTGCTCAGAACGATCACGAAGATCTGATAACAAATGATGATTTAGGTACAAGAACGCGACATTCGAATAGTAATTAAAGCAATATAAAAAATTTACCGTAAATTGTGCTTTGTTTGGTATTTCTTTATTTTTTATTTTTTATTTGTAGTTTATAGATGGATTTTATAAGAAGAGTGCAAACATACCGTTGATAAATAAACGAAAAATACTGAAGAGAAAAAGTCCTTAAAAGCAGCTAAAAGCAAGAAAAACATATTTCTCAGATATCATGCCAATTTTCTCAGAATAAAAACTGAAATAAGTTGTAAATGCAGTTAATTCTAAAAATTCAAGCATTTTTTTGAAATAATAACAAAAAAATTATTTGTTATCTTATCTTGTTTTTTATTCAACTTATAGGCATTTTAAAACATTAAAAGAAACTTTTTTGAAGGTGTCACGTCCCCTTAAATTTTATTTATTTATTATAAAATACAATACAATACACTAAGGGCCAATTGTTCAGTGCTAGTTTAAACTGTAGTTAACAAGAGTTTAGTTGATCGTATAATAAATTCACAATCAGTTTCATTCTCCTGCTTTTCGAGAGCAAATTTTTTTGACAGACTTCTTATTGTTGAAAAATTGTGTTTTTAGGATTTCCCAACTTGTGAACAGACCTGGGACTAATGCATTAAATGAGGTAATGCATTGACCATCATTTTATGATTAAACCAAATCAATGATAATGGAACTTTATTTCATTACCATTTACCATAACAATTTTAATGCTTTGTTTTTTACATTAAATTAATTTTTTATCAAAATAATGCATTAATTTTTCATTACCATTAAATTGTATGGCAAATAATGCATTGATTTTACATCATCATTAAAACGCATTGTAAATAATGCAATATCATTGCATTATCATTAACAACCTATCACACCAATTTTGATGAAAAGTATTTCAACTAATGCATATCTGCTATAGAGGTGACAGGTGGGTCATTGCAACTTTAATGGATCCCTGGTACATTTGGACAAAAATGGATGATTCTTTGGCCAATCGGATGCAATGGGATTATCTGAGGTCACAAACGGGTCATTGGAAACTTTATGGGTTCCTTGGAACATTTGGACCAAAATGGATGATTCTATGGCCAATCGGATGTAATTGGATATCTGAAGTCACAGGCGGGTCATTGGCCCTTTAATGTTTTCCATGGAATTTTTATGGGCTCCATGGAACTTTTGAACCAAAATGGATGATTCTATGTCCAATCGGATGCAATGGGATTTCTGAGGTCACAGGCGGGTCATTGGCACTTTAAAGGGTTCCATGGAACTTTTATGGGTTTCATGATACATTTGGACCAAAATGGATGATTCTATGGCCAATCGGATGCAGTGGGATTATCTGAGGTCACAGGTGGGTCATTGGCACTTTAATGGGTTCCATGGAACTTTTATGGGTTCAGTGATACATTTGGACCAAAGTGGATGATTCTATGGCCAATCGGATGCAATGGGATTTCTGAGGTCACAGGCGAGTCATTGGCACTTTAATGGGTTCCATGGAACTTTTATGGGTTCCATGATACATTTGGACCAAAATGGATGATTCTATGTCCAATCGGATGCAATGGGATTTCTGAGGTCACAGGCGGGTCATTGGCACTTTAATGGGTTCCAATGAACTTTTATGGGTTCCATGGAACTTTTGAACCAAAATGGATGATTTTATAGCCAATCGGATGCAATGGGATTTCTGAGGTCACAGGCGGGTCACTGGCACTTTAAAGGGTTCCATGGAAATTTTATGGGTTCCATGATACATTTGAACCAAAATGGATGATTCAATGGCCAATCGGATGCAATGGGATTTCTGAGGTCACAGGCGAGTCATTGGCACTTTAATGGGTTCCATGGAACTTTTATGGGTTGCATTATACATTTGGACCAAAATGGATGATTCTATGGCCAATCGGATGCAATGGGATTTTTGAGGTCACAGGCGGGTCAAAAAACTATAAAACAGATTTTTTCTGTCCGTAGTTCATTCCATGCATAGACAAATGTTAAATTACATATTAAAATTTCAGTACGATCGGTTGATCAGTTTTTGTTTTATCACGCCCACCATGATTTTTTAATGATTTTTTAAAAAATTCCAGTAGCAATATATGTGATTAAAATAATAATAAAATATTTTTTTGAGTAATTTTTTTTCCGAAAAATACATTTGTAATTTTTCAAAATGATATCTTACTTTTTATTCAACTTATACGCATTTTAAAACACTAAATTAAAAAATTTTTTGAAGGTGTCACTTCCCCTTAAACAAAGTTGAAACCAAGGAGCAAGTTTTTCAGTGCACATCGATTAAATTTCAACCTAAGGTTAAACGCCCAATATTGGTGGGTTAAACTTTGGTTAACATGCCACATTTGTAATTTTTCAAAATGATATCTTACTTTTTATTCAACTTATACGCATTTTAAAACACTAAATTAAAAAATTTTTTGAAGGTGTCACTTCCCCTTAAACAAAGTTGAAACCAAGGAGCAAGTTTTTCAGTGAACATTGATTAAATTTTAACCTAAGGTTAAACGCCCAATATTGGTGGGTTAAACTTTGGTTAACATGCCACATGATTGTGATAGATTATTTTTATGGGTAATTTATGCAATACTTTTAATATACATAATCAAAAAATAGTAAACTTCAGACAAAATGTTGAAAATTATTTCAACACCGAATTCTCAGGAGTATTCACAAGTTTGGAAATCCTAAAAACACAATTTTTCAACAATAAGAAGTCTGTCAAAAAAATTTGGTCTATAAAAGCAGCAGAATGAATTTCGGATGATAGAGCCATTGTTTTCAACTACGTATAGAACTGTGTTTTTAGTAGCTCTATCTTTAAATTTAACTTCACTAATGATAACGTTTTCGGACCTCTTCCGGTTTTGTAAACCTGTTGCTTTTCTTTACCAAAGTTTTTTGGCAGATTTTATTATGTTCTTCTTCTAAAGCAAAACTAATGATAAAGCTGGTAATTTCAGCATCAGCTGTTAAAATAATCGACAATATTCGATTATTTTTTGACGTTTCATGGTACTGCCATATCAATAAGCATAAAACTACTGGTAACGTAACCAAGCACTGAAAAACTGATTGTGTACTTAAACGCTGATTAACTTTAATCTACGATCAACTAAACTCTTGTTAACTATGGTTAAACCAGCACTGCAAAATTGGCCCTAAGCGTATTGAAAGTCAATTAAAGTTTAAAATTTGTTAGCAAACACAGAGCGCGAAAAGAAATACGAAGCTTCAAATTTTGCGATCCGGTACCGAACGGTGGCCAACGCAGACGAGAAAGACCGCAAGCACACAACAAAAGAGGCTGCCTCAAATTCTTAGGCGAGGCCGAAACCGACCAACAGTAAGCGCCAGTTAAGTAAGAAAGTAAGTATTATACTGTTAGCTTCAACTTATCCAAAGACAGTTAACCGATATATCCAACTCTAACGGAGCTGTTGAACAAAAAGTGATTATAACATATTTTAGCAAAATCACTAAGAAACACGTTGGGGCCATAAAACAAACTCACCTCTGATCATAGTATCGAACCTATACTGCAGAATCCTGTTATGTTGTTGCCTATTGCACAATTTTATTTGAGTAAAATTTGGTAATATAGTTGTATTTACTATACCTACGTTGACTTTTCAAAAATCATTATAAAGGTGGAGTTATAATAGAAGTTACGTGATGTAAGCTAATGCCACTGCAGCAATGTGTTCTGTCACTTAATGTTTCAAAAAATACATTTCTTATCCAAGTGATTATAGTAAACGTAACGTAATGTGAACGAATCCGTAGATTTTGGATTTATACGTTTATACAGCTGATGTTTAAGGTGAGATTCGTCAAAAGCAAACGCATGTTTTCATTAAATATTTCCGCGCTTAACTTTTATTATTTTTTCATACATTAAACATATATACAAAAACATAATAAAAGCAATTAAATAATCTGCGTCCATTATTCTTCTCTTTATATATTTTACGAACAATAAATTTAAAGATAAGCTTTTACAACAATATGACTTTCAACTGCTGCTATTAAAATTGCTACAACGTTTTCTTACATTACGTTCCGTCTCGATGACAGTTGACAACATAACGTTACTTTACATTACTTCTTTTATAACTGGACCTTTATTGTTGGGTGAAACTGATGTAGGTACTCAACTGATTTGGCTGGGATTTTTCTATTTTGTTGGTATTTATGTTAGATGGTTTTTAAAACTAAATTATAAAAATTATGTACAAAATTTGAAAATAACCCGGAAATGCTTTTTGTATGAAAACATTGTAATTTATATGGGAAAAATAACACATCTCTAGAGAATGGGAAAAGTTACACATCTCTCTTTACAGGAAGAAAACAACCACTTATGTCAGATTTAGAGATATATTTAAACTGCAACCGATCACACCGCCTACTCAATGTGCAGTAACAGTTTCGGTGTATGTAGACAAACGTATTTGAGCTTATAACTCTGAATTGAATTGGTTATTGACAGGATAATTTTTAATTTAATTTAATTATAAATTGCCCTTAACCTGTAAGCAATGTTGGTACATGTAGAGAAAATTCCCTAGTTGCAGGGATTTTTATCGCAAAAAAAAAAGCGTAGCGAAATAAGAACAGATTTTTATAAATTACAAACAAATGGTGGTCTTTTATTATTAAGATAATTATTACCTACATATATATTGATTGATAATAATTTATCAAGTAATTGTTATATAAACTTTCAAACGCTGCTTCATTATTTCAAACCTGTCAAATTTTTCAATGTACCAAAACTGCTCAAGTTTAAGGCGATTTAAGGTAGTAGAAGTGCAGATTTGCACATTTTTGAAGTACGTGTATTTTTTTAAAGTGCACAAATCCTCAACTGCTTTTTGATGTTTATGTTGCTATGATCTCGTACACGCAGAAAAATTACATTTTCGACTTTGATTGTAGCAAACATATTTCCCTTTAATCTAAATATACATTACAATTCTGACCATACTTTGGTGGTTATTTATGTTGCTATTTTCGTGACAATCATTTCAATATTTGCTTCTTATGCCAGTAAACATATTTTGATAGATGTGATAAAAAAATAGTTTTATTGAAAACATAGCCGCAATATGTTTGCGTTACCAAGAACAATAGTTTTCTTGCCATGGGCATATCATATTTGTCAGAAACATACAACATGATCGTATACAACATTATATGTTCATGCAATATTCCTGTTCGGCTTGCTTGTTTTGTTTGAATTTTTCGCTCATACGCCATCAGACGATTGGCATAATGGTTAGTGTGTTGGACTATGATGAGCGACGGTCCGCCCGGTGATGGAAAATTGGTCAATTGTAATGAAATGCAATTTTTCCATAAATTATTTGCTTGTATAAATTTTAATAAAAATAATATAAAATTAGAGCTCGGTTTGGCTTGAGAATTGAACCTGGGATATTAAAATTCAAATCAAATTAACAAGCGCTTAACCAACTTAACCACGAAATAAAAATTTTGCTCGCGATCTTATTGTAAACTTAGCTTACTATGAAGTAAGTTGCCTCAAAACTGGTCACCGTAAACAAAATATATAAATCGTAACAAAGTAACTTGCTTACGCAAACTATTTATGGTAACCGTAAAGTAGAAAAATGTTTCTAGTAGAAATAAACTTGTTTGCTCTCAAAAAGTTTTCAAACATAATAAATTCCTCTCCCATTATGTTTGTGGTATATATATTTTTTTCTGCATGTAAAAGCTCCAGCTCATCGCAGCGGCGTTCAAGGGTACTTAAACCATTCTCCAGAAAAACTATTTTCCTGTCCAGCTCATGACAAACAGTGTTAACAGCATTTACTTCAGTCCCTATTATTTTAGTGATTCTCACCTCAACGTTAGCAATTTCCTCCGTTAGCTATCTATAAGATCTGTCGTATTTTTTTAAAGTGCACAAACTGCACTTGCAAAGGCACTGAATCGTGAATATCCATTGGTTTTGTGATACAACACGAGAGCAAAACTAACGTACAATGTACACTAGAACGTCTTGCCTTATAGGCGAAAAAAAAAAATGTCGCCGCACACCATCTAATCTGAAGCATTATTGAAAGGAGGTTTCGAAAAAAAATTTTTTTTTTTTACCAAACGTAGGGGTCGCGCATCGACATATTTCTTTATAACTTCGGTATTTACCGTCCGATATTTAAGAATTGTTTGTTTTTGTTTTTGTCTCAGGAAGACCTAATTTTTGACTCTAGAACTCATTGACCTCAATTGACCCCTTATAGTACTGACCCACCGGATCTCAGTTTCTACCACCTTAACGTGCCATTTTGGTTTCAGAAACGGAAAGTCCATAAAAAATCATTCAATCAGCTTATTTTATGAACATTAAACTATTTTAAAAATTGTTTTATTTAAGGTTTTTGCAAATTTTAAATTTTTTGTCAAATCGTATTATTTTTATAAAATATCCACCGAAAACGTTCTTACACCGAGAAAAAACCATAGTAAAATTATCTAAGATGGCTTTTGTGAATAATAAATGTACTGAATGAAATAACTATCTATAATAACAAAAGTTTTTGTGTGAGCTGAAAATGGTTTTAAAATGAAAAATTTGATAATTTATAGGTACAAAAAACGAAATTTTTAAATTCACAAAGCACAACTTTCTAAAAGTAACTAAATTCATGTATAAAGTACTCAAAGTATGGCTGGTAGCTAAAAAAGAAAATTACACAAACACTGCGAACAAGGAAGATGCAAATAGTTATTAATCAATATTTGTTAATTTTTATATTTTAAAATGTTAATCATCGGAATGTATAGATAATACTTCCCAATCAATTGTATTACTTCTCAAGAGTGCAATTCTACTTGTGAAAATGTGCTTACAACTAATGGTTTTCACCATTAATTCACCATAAATATAAAATTCGATAAATAAGCAGATTAAACTTTGTTGTCATATCCAAGAACTTTGTAGGCTTAAAACAGACCAAGCCCTTAGGTAAACTAACATGGATTTTTTGTTAATTTTTCTTGAGTTTTTTTCTAGGTGTATCCGAATCATTCTGCAATTGTTGCAGTTATTTTAAACTTCGACAAACCTTTAACATTAACAGCACGATCTTAAAGAATAGTCCAGAAAGTTTAATACGAAGGAAGTTTTTTGCAGACTTTAATTGCATTTTTTAAGAATTGTACATTAAGATGCTTATTTCGGATGTGAACGTTTTCGGTGGATATTTTATAAAAATAATACATGACAAAAATTTAAAAATTTGCAAAAAAAAAATGACAACAAAAACTTTTCATATTTCTAGAGGAAATAGCGAAAAAATTCTTTTGTAAAAGTTTAATGATTTTTTAAGGGCTTTCTAATTCTGATACTAAAATAGTACGTTAAGATGGTAGAAACTGGGGTTCGATGGGTCAGTACTATAAGGGGTCAGCTGAGGTCAATGATTTTCAGAAAGCAAAAATAGGTCTTCCTAAGACAAAAGCAAAAAAATATCATTCCTCAAGATCAGACGGTAAATAACGAAGTAATAAAGAAATATGTCGATGCGCGACCCCTAAGTTCGGTAAAAAAAAAAAAAAAATTTTTTTCGAAACTTTCTTTCAATAACGCTTTAGATTAGCTGGTGTGCGGCGAAATTCATTTTTTCGATACGGTCTAATGTACACATTTATTGTATTGCTTTGTTTTTTCAACAATTGGTTTTATAACTTTTCGAACTGAATGTGATCTCAATCTACTTAAATTGATAATTTTTTTTTTTGTTAATTAGTCTTTAAAACAGAAATGTATTTAACTGAATTTATTTCCAAATAAATGTTTTTAAACCAAATAAATTTTATTTATTTTTTAATATTGAAAAGAAGAAACTGATGTATAAATAGTTAAGTTTTTGGTTTTATTTTGATGTTATAAGAAAATTATTTGGAGCTTTTAAAGTGCTTAGTTAAAGTGCAATATAACAATAAAAGTGCAAATTAAACGGTTGGAGGGAATTTCGTAGGAAATATTTTTTTGAGCGTAGGGAAAAGTAAGGATTTTTTTCGGATGCGTAGAGATTTTCTTAAAAACTAATATGGTATATCTTCGACTTGACCGAAGTTAAAATGCCCCCACGGCCGATTCGTAAGGGTAAAAAATTTAAATTGTAGCTCTTTTTGTTTGAGATTTTAAAATATTTTACTATTTTGATGACGTTTTGAATGAATTGTTTTCCTACAGCTTAAAGATAAGCCTCTTTATCGATCACTAAAGTGATAAGTGAAAAATTTCTAATGTTCAGGAACGTCGATTTTGTTTTTAAATTTCAATACATCTCAATACAAAACACTTATTTTAACTGTGCACTGACACGCATTCACTGGCTATGCATTTTCAATAAATTTACAAAAGGTATATTTTAATAATGGATTGAAAAAATGCTGCAGTCAACCTATTTTCGTCAAAAGGTCACTTATCACTTTGGTGGGCTTAACCATCATTATAATGTTGTAAATTTTGGGGTTGTTTGGGAGGTGGGCATGCTAGTGAGTGTATGACGTCCATCACTTTTTAACACGCTGTTGTTTTGATAAAATATGAATAAATACCTTATATTATTTTTGTAGTTTTGACAGAAGCTTCTTTATATAGTTTTAAATTTTGGGGTTGTATGGGAGGTGGACGTATTCTTGGGTGGAAAACGCCTATTTTTCTACCACGTCTTAATTAAAATCTAATTTAATTTTTGTAGCTTCGAAAGAAGCCTCTTAATATTGTTTTCAATATTGGGGTTGTATGGAAGGTGAGCGTGCTAGTGAGTGGATGACGCCCATCTTTCCAGCACAACTTAGTTTTGATTTACAATATACACATACTGAATTTCAGTTTTGTAGCTCAAATATTAGTCTCTTTATAGAGTTTTCATTATTGTGATTGTATCGGAGGTAGGCGTGGTTTTCATCCGATTTAGCCCATTTACGAACATAATCTTTTTTTTTAAGAAAAAAGTTCAAGTATTGAATTTCATTACGATAGCTTGAAAATTGCGGCTGCAATCGTGTCAACAGACGTACAGACACACGGACAGAAAGACGGACAGACAGACGGACATGGCTAAATCAACTCAGGTGGTGATGCTGATCAAGAATAAATATACTTTTCTGTACCTACCACACCTCCTTATGGGCGTTACACACGTCGTGACAAAATTAATATACCCCTTACGCAGTACGCGAATTTCGTTTTTAATCGCGGCAAACAAGTTTTAAAAAAAAGCCAAAAGCAAACTTATTTTTGTACAGCGAACTGTCGCTGTTATTGTACAGAATCAGACTGTCTTTTATTAAATGATTTTTAAATAACGAAACTTAAATCTAGGTTAACAAATTTGCTTAATAAACTATTTTTATTATTGAAGTCAACCAGTGTGCTTCGTTATTGATTTATTGGAATTTAGGTGAATTTGTTATTTGTATTTTTTTTGTATGCTTCATTTTATCGAACAATCGGGAAGTTGATTTTGAATTACACTTTATCGTTCTTTCTTGTTTTTATAAAGTCTTCAAATTTATCGAGTGCATTGTCCGATGCTTTTGTGTTAGTATTAGTATAGATTGATCACAAAATAGCAAATTCGGTCGGTCAACCATTTATAATTTTTTTTTTATCATAAATTTCGTAATGTTTCGGCACCTTAGAACTGCTATTAAAGAAACATCCTTTCAACATAAGCTTTCATATTGGGGGCGGTAAGTGCAAACTTTTTTTCCCCCATATGGGGTGACCCACATTAATACTCATACCTCATGTTATAAAATGCACAAATTTTAAAATGCTTTATCTTTTAAACGAACCATAAAAACCATTTTCATCCTTTTATCATTTTATTCATCCTTTAACATTAATTGCAAAATTTTTCACCCGTGCGCATTGGAGATACTTGACCCCAAAGTTGAGGCAGATATGAGATTTCTTATTTTTGAAAGCGATTCAACCCAAAAAGTTTATGATTTAGTCACTTTAAAAAATTTATATTTTAAGTTCTTACTAAGACGTACCTTGTAACAAAACAAATAGGTCTGCCACTAGCTTCTTTCTATTAAAATTTTTTTTAAAGTTACCAAAAATTACGATTTTTTTGGAAACTTTAACTTTTTTTAAAAATTAACGGCCATTCCACGAAAAAGTCAACCATGGGGTAAAAAAAGAAAATTAAATGTATTTCGGGATAGAAATACTTTTTCGTTATTAAAAACATACAGAATTAATAAAATAATGCACTTTTAAATTCTTTTGAGCGTTAAGACAAAAGCCATATAATCGGAGGAATAACGCCGTTGTTGGAGCGCAAGAAGTTCTGCATAAATAAATAAAAAGAAAAAAAAACAAGCACGTTGAAGGAACCCAGGATGTGCAGCAATTAAAAAATTAGGACACATTTACTTCTATAAGTGGTAACAATCTTAAATAAAAGCAATACCTAAAACGTATTTTTTCATGTCCCCCCTCAACGTCCCACCCGTAACGCTGAATATATGTTTGTTTAATTAAAATTAATAAAAAAACATTTTATTTAAAAAACAAAACCAATGAAGATGGGTTTATTATTATTTTTACTTTTCACATCAATAAATTTTTTTCGAAAATATGGAAAATATGCAAGAACTCACAGAAATTTAATCATCTTTGAATGAATCTCTTAAACAACATTTTGTGCGGTCCCACCCGTAACACTATAAAAAAGGGAACATGATTTTTTTATTAATAGTGTAAGGAAAAAATTTTTGTTGTATAATAAGTTCCTGCAATGGTATATTTCTGTGAGTTTCATCAAAATGCTTCAAATTCATTTTAGTTAAAAGGTTATTTACATTTTAAGTGTTCAATTGTCCCACCCGTAACATATGGAATGGCCGTTAAGTAACTCCCCAATTAATGTTTCTGATACGCAAAATAATAGCCTAAGGTATATTTAATATTTAGGCTATTCACAGTTTAAGCGTATATTAACAAAGCGTATTTATAGCATTTGTTATTTCTGAAACTGTGAGCACCTCAGTAATCAATAATTATGCAACGCTGTGACGTTTATCGTTAGTGTTGCCACTACGTTAAAAACTCTTTGAAGGAGAAATTTTATTGCCTGTGGGGATTATTACAGTTTCTGATATATAAGGAGTTCAATGCAAAACATTGAGTTTAGAAGATATATTCACTCCTATTTCTTAATAAATTTTATGCGAAGTTGAGGTCCTATCCTTAAAACCACTCCACCATTCAAAATAATAAAAAAATAGTTTTATATGTTAAACAAAATTAGTGAAGTTTGCATATTTTGTAGTGGCACCACTGTCTTATTTTCTAACTGACAGAACACTTAACGCGAAGTTGGCAACTGTAGACGGCTTATAGCCTAGACACATTAGGGGGTTTCGCACGGTCGTTCATGTCAGCCTACATTGTACGACGACAAACTAACGGGAATATTTTGTTGAGCTTTCGGACAATCGGACATGTACGACGACTTCATTTCTTTGCTGACTCTCGAGAGTAACGCATGGATGTAATAATTGCTAGGCAATTTTTAGCGGCAATTGTAATTGTGATCAAATTTTAGATAAAAAAGACGAAGAACATGAAGAAAATATCAGGAAATGAACTCTGTCCAAAATTGCACATTCGGAGCACTTGCCATTATATTTGTTCTTACTTTCTGTTGTTGCCTAAGTTGATGTTCACTCGTTGAAATCTTTGTACAAATGATAAATGCAGCGAGTCGGACCGACATGCGTTCACACGAACGACATGTCGGATGGACCGGCAGAAAAATCAAAAATTTTTGAAAATCATCCGACATGTCGGTCCGACTGTCTCATTTGCTTTCGAATGATCGTACATGTCGTCGTACATGCCCAAGTCGGATGACATGTACGTCCGTGCGAAACCCCCTATTGACTGCGGCTGCAACACAACAACACAAGGTGAAAACTAAAATGTTGGCATGTTGTCTACGACTTGATTAATTTGGATGCAGCGCGATAAGCCGTATTTTCATATATTTTTATTATTAAACATGGAATTATCATTAAAAAACAAACATTTAACACAAACACAATGAGAATGAACAATAAAAAACACAAAAAGAGCACGAAATTAAGCGAAAACATTAACAAATGCCGATGTTCTTACTCTTGTCGCACGTCAAAATATAAAAAGTTCTAATTCGACGACAGCAACATTGCTGCAATGACGCATTGTAGTTGCAACATTTTCACCACATTCACCTTCATAAGAAAAGCATGTAAAACAAATTTGACGTTTGACGCAATGTTGCAGCCGCAGTCAATGTGTCTAGGCTATTAAAAATACGAGGCTCAAAAAACACGTCCAAGGGCTACTTTTATTTACGCGTGTCTACGTATTTGCGTTTGCATGCAAAACAACAATAAAGCAAAATACGCTTGCGTAAGTTGGCGTATAAATAACAAATCGTAAATTTAACAGACCTGCGTATTCAAACTGTGAATAGACTAATTATGTTTTTCATTTATTACTGTATGTTAAATAGGAGCTGAGATATGATTATTACCGCAAATTCTATAAGATACGAAAATCGCTCGTGGTTGCATGACAAACATGGCCGCCATTTTGTAAATACAACAAAAAGCTTTTTTTAGAGCAGTTCTAAGGTGTTGAAACATTACGAAATTCATGTTCAAAAAAATTTTTTTTTTAAATAGTCGAGCGACCACTATGTGTTTCTCTAGTGGTCTCTGCGGACCCTACCAACACTGCCTCAGTGTTGGGCAAAATTAAATTGTTTTTACAATTAAATGATTACAATTAATTAATTGTTAATTACAATAATTAATTAGACTAAAAAACTATCAATTAATTTGCAGAAAAATGAAGTATATTTTTTTTCATTCGTTTAAGTTTAAAACAATTCATTTTATTTAATCTTCTAATATATAGAATCAAATGTTTGTCCCTCTGTCATCGGGTGGACAAATTAATTTTCAGGTCATTTGCACTTTTATGGGTTCCATGGAACATTTGGACCAAAATGGATGATTCTATGGCCAATCGGATGCAGTGGGATTATCTGAGGTCACAGGTGGGTCATTGGCACTTTTATGGGTTCCATGGAACATTTGGACCAAAATGGATGATTCTATGTGCAATCGGATGCAGTGGGATTATCTGAGGTCACAGGTGGGTCATTGGCACTTTTATGGGTTCCATGGAACATTTGGACCAAAATGGATGATTCTATGTGCAATCGGATGCAGTGGGATTATCTGAGGTCACAGGTGGGTCATTGGCACTTTTATGGGTTCCATGGAACATTTGGACCAAAAGTGGATGATTTATTTTATTTATTTATTTATTTCATCTACTGGGCAATAGCCCTCACAGATATAAACTTAAACTAAAATCTTAAACTATAATTAATAAATCATATAACAATTTCTTAAATATATCTCTATTTATACTGAAATCTACATGACTAGCAATAGAATTACAAAAAGATAAGCACTCATTCTGGCTGAAATTTGTTCTATGGGGAAAAATATAAAATAATGGCCTTTCCCTAAGACCTCGTATTGGTGCATACAATGGAATAAGTTCCAACAATTGTGGACATTGTATCTTGCCATCTAAAATGTCTTTGACAAATAAAATTGAAAAACTATTTCTTCTTAGCTCCAAAGATTGGATTCCAAGAAGATTGCACCGTATGAAGCATATTGCATATTATATGAAGGCATATCTTGATACGAGTACAAATTACGTAAAGCGAAGCGAGAAAATCTTTTCTGAACTTTTTCGACTCTATTAACATCAACCGCATACGTAGGACTCCAAATAATGCTGCAATATTCAAGAATAGATCTGACTAAGCTCACGAAAATAGATTTTACAGTGTGTGGGTCAGAGAACTCCTTGCAGTTTCTTTTGACAAAACCTAGTTGTGAGTTAGCCCTTGAAATGACATAGTCTGTATGAGTTTTAAATGAGAGATTGGTAGTAAAATAAATGCCAAGATCTTTTACGGAGGTTGTTCTTTGGAAAAAATTGTTGGCACGAAATGAATATTCGTGTGTTATGCAATCATTTTTGCGGTAGTAAGTTAAAATATAACATTTGGAGAAGTTTAACTTTAAGCCATTGACTTCACACCAAACCAAAAGAGCATCAATATCTGTTTGAAATTGCAAGCAATCGGAACTATTCTCAATAGTAGAAAACATTTTCAAGTCATCAGCATATAGCAAAGTTTTACAGAATTGAAAGCTTTTCGGTATATCGTTAATGTATAAAATAAACAAAAGTGGTCCTAAGTGGCTCCCTTGGGGAACACCTGAAGTAGATCGGACCATACTTGAGTAACAATTTTCAATTTTCACGAATAATTGTCTATTAATAAGGTAAGAGTTCATCCATTCTAAAAAATTTGAGTGGAATCCTAGTTTTTCCAATTTTGAAATTAATAATTTATGGCTTAAGCTGTCAAATGCTTTTACAAAATCTGTGTATAACACATCAACTTGAAGGCCCTTCTCTATTGCATTCATGCAAAAATTTGAAAATATAGATAAGTTAGTGCTGGTGGATCTGCCAGCGAAAAATCCATGCTGCTCAGTGGAGATTAAGTTCCGCACTTGAGAGAATAATTTATCGGCAATTAATTTATATATAAGCTTTGGAATGATCGAAAGTTTGATAATTGGTCTATAATTTTCTATAAGATATTTTTGCCCGGATTTGAAAATGGGAGAAATATAAGCTTGTTTCCACTCATCTAAAAATATTCCGCTCGAGAGGGACTTGTTGAAAATTAAAGTTAATGCAGTGCATAGAGAATCCGCACAGGATTTAAGAAATATTGGATGAAGTAAATCGTATCCACCACCCTTAGAACAATCAATGCTCTGAAGAGCATTAAATACTTCATATTCAGAAAATTCTACATTTCCGATATTTACAATTTCAGATACATAAGGGAAATTACCGAAATCAGGGGTCTGGTTGATATTATCAAAGACTGATCCAAAAAATTTCGCAAATAACTCGCAAATATCTTGATTATTATTCGCTTTAACGCCATTGAATTCCATCGATTTAGGAAATCCAGAACTTTTACGTTTAGAGTTGTAAAAAATCCAAAAGGACTTGGGGTTGTATTTTATATTTTTTTCCATTAAACTTGAATATTTGTTATAAAGAAAGTTTGATAAAAAGTCAAATTCACGTCTGCGTTGAATAAATAATGATTTATCTTCTTCAGAGTTAGTTAATTTAAATCTTTTATGTGCTTTGTTTCCTGAATTTTTGAGTTGGGACAATCTGTGATTGTACCAAGGTAATTTATTTGACTTTCTTTTTATCCGATTGCACATAGAATTTATTTGATTCTATGTGCAATCGGATGCAGTGGGATTATCTGAGGTCAGAAGTGGGTCATTGGCACTTTTATGGGTTCCATGAAACATTTGGACCAAAATGGATGATTCTATGGCCAATCGGATGCAGTGCGATTATCTGAGGTCACAGGTGGCTCATTGGCACTGTTATGGGTTCCATGGAACATTTGGACAAAATTGGATGATTCTATGGCCAATGGGATCCAATGGGATTATCTGAGGTCATAGGTGGGTCATAGGCACTTTTATGGGTTCCAAGGAACATTTGGACCAAAATGGATGATTCTATGGCCAATCGGATGCAGTGGGATTATCTGAGGTCACAGGTGGGTCATTGGCACTTTTATGGGTTCCATGGAACATTTGGACCAAAATGGATGATTCTATGGCCAATCGGATACAGTGGGATTATGTGAGGTCACAAGTGGGTCATTGGCACTTTTATGGGTTCCATGGAACATTTGAACCAAAATTGATGATTCAATGGCCAATCGGATGCAGTGGGATTATCTGAAGTCACAGGTGGGTCATTGGAACTTTTATGGGTTCCATGGATCATTTGAACCAAAATGGATGATTCTATGGCCAATCGGATGCAGTGGGATTATCTGAGGTCACAGGTGGGTCATTGGCACTTTTATGGGTTCCATGGAACATTTGGACCAAAATGGATGATTCTATGGCCAATCGGATGCAGTGGGATTTTCTGAGGTCATAGGTGGGTCATTGGCACTGTTATGGGTTCCATAAAACATTTGGACAAAATTGGATGATTCTATGGCCAATGGGATGCAGTGGGATTATCTGAGGTCATAGGTGGGTCATTGGCACTTTTATGGATTCCATGGAACATTTGGACCAAAATGGATGATTTTATGGCCAATCGGATGCAGTGGGATTATCTGAGGTCACAGGTGGGTCATTGGCACTTTTATGGGTTCCATGGAACATTTGGACCAAAATCGATGCTTCTATGGCCAATCGGATGCAGTGGGATTATCTGAGGTCACAGATGGGTCATTGGAACTTTTATGGGTTCCATGGAACATTTGAACCGAAATTGATGATTCTATGGCCAATCGGATGCAGTGGGATTATCTGAGGTCACAGGTGGGTCATTGGCACTTTTATGGGTTCAATGGAACATTTGGACCAAAATGGATGATTCTATGGCCAATCGGATGCAGTGGGATTATCTGAGGTCACAGGTGGGTCATTGGCACTTTTATGGGTTCCATGGAACATTTGGACCAAAATGGATGATTCTATGGCCAATGGGATGCAGTGGGATTATCTGAGGTCACAGGTGGGTCATTGGCACTGTTATGGGTTCCATGGAACATTTGGACAAAATTTGATGATTCTATGGCCAATGGGATGCAATGGGATTATCTGAGGTCATAGGTGGGTCATTGGCACTTTTATGGGTTCCATGGAACATTTGGACCAAAATGGATGATTTTATGGCCAATCGGATGCAGTGGGATTATCTGAGGCCACAGGTGGGTCATTGGCACTTATATGAGTTCCATGGAACATTTGGACCAAAATCGATGATTCTATGGCCAATTGGATGCAGTGGGATTATATGAGGTCAAAGATGGGTCATTGGAACTTTTATGGGTTCCATGGAACATTTGAACCAAAATGGATGATTCTATGGCCAATCGGATGCAGTGGGATTATCTGAGGTCAGAAGTGGGTCATTGGCACTTTTATAGGTTCCATGGAACATTTGGACCAAAATGGATGGTTCTATGGCCAATCGGATGCAGTGGGATTATCTGAGGTCACAGGTGGATTATTGGCACTTTTATGGGTTCCATGGAATATTAAGACCAAAATGGATGATTCTATGGCCAATCGGATGCAGTGGGATTATCTGAGGTCACAGGTGGGCCATTGGCACTTTTATGGGTTCCATGGAACATTTGGACAAAATTGGATGAATCTATGGCCAATCGGATGCAATGGGATTATCTGAGGTCATAGCTGGGTCATTGGCACTTTTATGGGTTCCATGGAACATTTGGACCAAAATGGATGATTCTATGTCCAATCGTGGGATTATCTGAGGTCATAGGTGGGTCATTGGCACTGTTATGGGTTTAATGGAACATCTTTTATTCTTTTTTTTTCTAAAAAAGATTCTTTTTTAGAATCTTTTTGTCGATTACAAAGCCGCCTTCGACAGTCCAATAAGGAGTCATCTTACTCCACCATGTCTGAATTTGGTATTCCTGCGAAGCTAATACGTCTTTGCAGGATGACACTTATGACACCTCTCCCTTCCGTTCAATACCAAGCGAGGTTTCAGACAAGGTGATTCCTTATCGTGCAACTTCTTTAATATAGTAATGGAGAAGATCATCCGAGCTGCTAACCTGAGACGCAGCGGCACAATTTTCTATAAGAGTGTTATGCTGCTGGCGTATGCTGATGATATTGATATCATCATATCATGATATCAGCTAGAAAAAGAGTAGAGTCGAATGGGTCTTGCAGTGAACGCAGATAAAACGAAGTATCTTGTGTCAACAAACAAACAGTCCCAGCGTCTTGGAAACCACGTCACTGTTGACAACACCTCCTTTGAGGTAGTGAAGGACTTTTTTACCTGGGATCCAGCATTAACTCCTCCAACGTTATCAGTATTGCGATTAAACGAAGGATAGCTCTTGCCAACAGGTGTTACTTTGGGCTCAGTAGGCAATTGAGAAGCAGAAGTCAAAAATCATGCCCGGCCTACTATATGCATCACAAACCTGGACGTTGAGCAGCTCTGATGAAAGGACTTTGGGAGCGTTCGAGAGAAAAATCCTTCGCAAGATCTATGGTCCACTCTGCGTCAATGGCGAGTACCGAATACGATGGAACCACGAGCTATATGATCTATATGCCACATCGATATAGTCAAGCGTATTAAAATACAGAGGCTTTGCTGGCTAGGTCATGTCGAGAGAATGAACGACGAAGCTCCAGCGAAAAAGATATTGGATTCGGTACCCAGCGGTGGCCAACGCAGACGAGGAAGACCGCATCTCCGTTGGAAAGACCAGGCATTGGATAACCTATCAACGCTTGGAGTTTCCAACTGGCGCCAGCAATCGCACGACAAAAGAGGCTGGCGCAAATTCTTAGACCAGGCCAAAACCGACCAACGGTTGTAAGCGCCATCTAAGTAAGTAAGAAAGTAAGTTTCTAATCAAAACCTTTTCTTCAACGTTAAATGTTTTTGGTTTGGAACTATTATCATACTGTTCTTTTGATTTTTCCTTTTTATATTTCAAAGTTTGGCCTGCAATTTTAAATCCATGTTGTAGGCGTGCCTTTAACTCATTTGCATAATTTTAGTAGTTATAGTTTAATGATGGGTCTTTTTGTAAAGTGGATGGAATTTTTTGCAGGGTATCCCTAGAGTAATTCATGAGGGCTGTATTTGGTGCTACTGTGAGGCGTGTTGTTGAAAACGAATGTTGCATAAGGGATCCAATCGTCCCAAGTGAGAGGATCGTAATTGCTATAATGCCGAAGATATTCCGCAAGTGTGGGATGGCTTCTTTCAAGTGCTACATTTGCTTGTGGATGATATGGAGTTGTTTGTAATTTCTTAATTTTTGATAATTTACATACTTCTTTAAATAAATTGCTAAGAAAGTAAGTACCTTGATCAGTTAAAAGTGAATCAGGAAATCCAAATCGACAGAGTATTTGTTCTACAAAAGCTCTTGCAACTTTGGTTGCTTCTGCATTCTCTAAAGGTATAGCTTCAGTAAATTTGGTTAAATTATCTTGAAAAGTTAAGATGTATTTATTATTTTTGTAAGTCACTGGAAGTGGACCTACTATATCTAAAGCCACTCTTTCAAATGGTGAAGAGCTCGTCGTTGTAATTTTCATTGGCACTTTTGGAGATTTATTTAGTTTATTTTTCTGGCATGATTTATATTTTCTTATGTAATTTTATATATCAATTTTCATTGTGGGCCAGATGTAGTTTGCTCTTAATCTTTTTAGCGTTCTATTTACTCCTTGATGTCCTCCAAGCGGTGATTCATGATATTCTCGTAAAATTGTTTCTATTTCATTTACGTTTTCCAAAATTGTTCTTTTGTTGATATGCAAATTAATTGTTTTGTCGGAAAATATTTCTTTAAGCATTGTTTTAAAATTTTCTTTAAACTGTGGGTTAATGTTTGGGATTGATATGGCTATAGTATCATGATTTTGTTTATAACTTTCGCTTTTTATTTCGTTTAGCGTTTTCTTTGCTTATTCTTGATCTTTTGTTTTAAGTTTTAAATGGGATGGGTAATGTCGTCGTATGCAAATTTATGTTATTATATGAGTATAACTCTTTTTGACCTATTAAAGGTTTTATAAATTGTGGAATTGATTTTATTATAAATTTTTCTTCTAAAGATTCTGTTAGAGGTAATATTAATATTTTTAATGATTTTTTATTGAAATATATTGAATCTTGGGTTTGTATTATTTTAGAGATTGCCTCGTTCCTTGCATTTTTGGGTTCTTCAATTTTTGAATGTACATTTTCATTTTTCTCCCTTTTGTTTTTCATTTGGCGTGTCATAACTAAAACTTTGTAAATCATTTCTGCAAGTTTTTCATCTTCCGTGATTCGACTGAGTGCGTCAGCATTTGTATTGCTTTTCCCTGCTTTATATTTGATCGTACATTCTTATTCTGATAGGAGAATTCGCCATCTAGCTAATCTGGACATTGGGTCTTAAAGCTTCATTAGCCATTCGAGTGGTTTGTGGTCAGTGTAGATTGTGAAATTTTTACCGTAAATATAAGGTCGGAATCGTTTTACAGCAAAGACAATTGCAAGCAATTCTTTTTCCGTGGTGCTATATCGTGTCTCTGCATCGTTCAATGTTCTACTTGCAAAACATATTGGCTTATCTTTTCCAATTATACCTTGAGATAAAACTGCGCCAAGTCCTGCATCATTCGCATCTGTCGTTATTTTGAATTCTTCATCAAAGTTTGGATATGCTAATATTGGAGGGTTAATTAGTTTTTCTTTTAATTTTGAAAATGCTTCATCGCAGAATGCGTCCCAATTGAATTTGATATCTTTTTTAAGTTTTTTAGTTAATGGTTTTGCTGTACTGGAGAAATTTTCAATAAATCTTCTATAATATCCTGCGAATCCTAAAAATGATTTTATTCCTTTCACATTGTTTGGAGTTGGATAAGTTTTAACTACTTTAATTTTTTCGGGATCTGGTTTTATACCATTTTCAGAAATGATGTGCCCTAAATACGTTAATTCTTGTTTGAGAAAATTAAATTTGTCAGGTTGTAGCTTAAGGTTGTGTTGACGCAATCGGTCAAATATTTTAATTAATTTGTTGTTATGATCCGATAAATCATAACCGTACACAACGATATCATTGACGTAGGCAAAACATTCAAATCCCTGTAAACCCATTAGTACGTTGTTCATGAGCCTTTGAAAAGCTGCTGGAGCGTTTTTTAAACCAAATGGCATTCTGTTATATTCGTAGAGTCCAAAAGGTGTGATGAAAGCAGTTTTACATTTGTCAGATTCTTTAACGGGAATCTGATGAAAACCTGTGGCTAAATCCAGAGTGCTGAAATATTTTGCTCTTCCCAACTGGTCAAGTATGTCAGTAATATTGGCAATGGGTATGCGTCGCTGACAGTTAAGTCGTTTAATTTTCGAAAATCAACTACAACTCTCCAACGTTTGTAACATTCGGAATCTGCTTTCTTTGGAACAAGTAAAAGTGGCGAATAAAACTATCTTCTAACATTTCATTAACCTGCTTTTGAATCTCCTGTCTTTGACTTTCAGGTAGTCTATATGGTCTAACAAATAATGGAGGTTTGTTTTCTTCAGTTATAATTTCATGTTCTGAAGTTTCTGTACAAGTGAGGTGGTCTCCTTCAAAATAAAATACAGTATGTCAAGAATGAGTTTTTACATTACAAATAAAATCGAATTTTCAAATTGTTTACCAAAATAATTCTCCTTTTTGACATATTACAAAGTTTTTAACTATCAATCATAGTTATTTAGAGTATGTATAAAGGTTCCATAAAATAAAAATTAAAATTCAACTGAAACCGTACGAAATATGCACCAAAAAGAACTAATACTCAATTTTCTTATTGTCAAGAAACTCTTTTTACAATTGTTTTTAAATTACGTATTCAGTGCTCTTCTCGAATGTAGGCATTGCTAGGATTTTTTTTCAAATTAAGTTTGTTAATTGGTCATTAAATTTTGTTTTGGATGTAGCAAAAATTGGAAAGGTATGCCAAATTTTTAGACTATTGTGTTTTTTCAATATGCCAGGCAAAGGGATATCTTTTGAGGTGATTCAGCTGATATATTACAATCTCCAAATGGGAAAGAGTGCGCTGGTATTATTAGAAATGTTTTCTGTTGACGGAAGACAATCTTTAAAATTTTAAATCGTGCTGAATACAAAGGAAAACTAGAATTTAAGTATTGAGGTGCCCGTAAGCCTAAGCTAACAAAACGTGCAGAGCGGTTAATATTGAAGAAAATCTACCAAAATCCAAAAATTTCAACCAGAACAACCAGAATTCAACCAGAATTCAACCAGAATTTTACCAGGACAATTACCCAAAGCACAAAGCGAATATAGTACGGATGTGGCTCCAATATAACTGCGGAAAAGTGATGGATACACCAGCCCAGAGCCCATACTTAAATCCCATCGAAAATTGATGGGTCTATTTGAAGAAAAAGTGCCTAAAAGGCAGTCAAACAACTGAACAGTACTTAAAACAGCAATATTAAAAAATTCCGATCAGTTATGATATACCGAAGCTAGTTAACTCGATTAAAAAACGACTGCAATGCGTAATAGATGCTAAGGGTGGCCATACTAGTATTAGTTTTACCATAAAATTATGTTTTAGCATACTTAATATATAATAAAAATAGTTTTCTCATTTTTGTAAAAAGAGTTTCTTGACAATAGCAAAACTAGACATTAATTGTTTTTGTTGCATATTTCGTGTAACTTTCGTTGAATATTCATTTTTCTTTTATGACCTTTTCATAAATACTGTAAATTACTATGGTTGGCAATAAAAAGTTTTGTTAAAAATTAATAATGAGTGTTAAAGTGGTAAACAAGTTATAAAATCGAATTTATAAGCAATGTAAAAACTCATTCTTGACAAACTGTAAATCGTTATAATTTCTACAAATTTCTGAAATTGATTTCTTTTCTTCTTTATTACAATGTGTTAGTTCAATGTTTGTTTTTATCTTTTTTATCTATCTTTTATTAAATCTTTTGTTTTATCTAATTTGATTTCATTGAAATTTTCTTTTTTTTCCCACTCATATTGAATATTATTTAAATTTATTTCTTAAATATCTTCTGTTGTGTTCATAAAAAGAAAATAAACTTTATTTTTAATTGGGCGTACCAGGGTTTCCGCCAAATATACTCCTGGATTTATTTGTTTCTTGTGGATCACTGCGTCTTTTGTATAAGCAAAAGGTATCTTTACAAGTTGTTTGCAGCGAGGTTGTTAGGTAATGGATTGCAGCCCGTAGACATCAGGTTGAGTTGACTCAATCCTGTTTTTACAATTCCTTTCATTATCCAAGAATAATGCCTTAGTTTCCTCTTTATTTGCCTTCACATTATTTTTTATGATTTTGTTTCTACTTTGAGGTGACAATGTGATAGATTGTTGAAGATTCTCAATATGACTTATGCCATTCGGCGCATACTCCTGCTCTTCATTCCTATTTTCACAATTCCCTTTGTTACCCGAAGGCAACACATTGTTTCCCTTTTCTGTATTTTTACAAATATCTACAATATGCGATTTTAAAATTTTATTTTTGCTTACAGCTGCGTTTGAGCAGTCTACTGGTATTTCCAGTTGTTTATTCTTGAAATCTATTTTACAGTCAAATTTTGTGAGAAAATCGCTTCCTAAAATTCCATCATAGGATAAATTAATATTTTTATTTCGAATATGAAAATTGTGACTCAGTGTTATCATCTGGTCATTATATGGAACATTTATTGTTTTTATCTGTTCACCTAATGTTTGCATTGAATTACCTGAAATGGTTGTAACTGTGTGTTTACTTTGTTTGTTAATTCTGTACCTTTGTTCTGTGTCTTTTAAAAGGCTTAGCTGTGCGCCTGTGTCTACTAAAAGTGAAGTTATATTTTTGTCTGAAGGTTCGAGTTTAATACGAAGCACTGGCTCATCGTATCCTTCGCAAAAAGGTATTACAATTGAATATGTTAATGTTGTGCTTGGTGCACATCGGCTTTTATTTGCATCCGGGGAGAAGCGCCGCTGATTTCTTCCCGTGCTATTTCGTTTCCCGATGCATGATTTATGTGGTGAGTTTGATAGGGAGGATTGTAATGACCCATGAATTGGTTGTTTTCTCTAAACGGATTTGGATATTGTCTAAAAGTTCTATTATTTTCTAAAATTCTGTGATTTTGGTGTTCTTTATATTCTTGCCTTGGCCGCAATATACACTCTTTGTACGTGTGATTCGACCGTTTGCAGTATGAACAAAATATAGATTGTATTTTTTTCTTTATATTATGTTGTCTGTTTTGATAGGAATTCGGACTATTGTTATTAGAGTAGATATGGTTATTTTTGCGGTAGCACGTATTTTCAGTGTGCACTGACTTTTTGCAATACTGGCATGTGGGTATAAAAGCTGAGGTTTGGTTTATTTTTTTTCCAGCCGTACTGAATGCTCCTCGGCATACATGACGTCTTTCTCTTTAATAATTAATCTTAAATTATGATTCCGCAAACCATCCTCGAATACCCGTATTGCCAAGTGCCAAGAACCGAAATTTCGCTAGTGCTAGAAAATGTAGCTGAATTAAGTGAATGCAGTAATTTTCCAATTCGTTCACCGAACTCCTTAACAGTTTCTTTCAAATTTTGTCTAGCTGTCATAAGTTCGTTTTGGGCAGAGGCTCGCATTTTTTCTTCTTTAAACTCATTCTCCAAATTTTGTTCCCAATCATTCCATTTGGTAAAAGATTTAAATTGGATGGGCTCAAAAGCTGAGCCTTCTAGCCGTGTTTTTATGACCTCTAGTATGAATTTTTGTTCTGCGTCGGTCTTCGAAGAAGAAAAGAGTATATTACCGCATGCAATAAATTTATTCAATTCGGCTGAGTTGCCGTTAAAAACCGGTACGATATTATAAATATCGTTTAACGAAAATTTAAGATCCATATTTAAATACTCAGGATCAGAAGCCGCGTCAAAACAAAAAGAATTATCGAAATATGGCAGAGAAGCAAACTTCTGTACTACCTTAGTCGCATGTTGACGAGTAAAATTTTTTTTTTTTTTGATTAGAGCAGAAAAATTATAAAAATATGTTGTTTTTATCGGAAAAACTTTCAATTATATAGCCTACTTAAATATTATTTAAATATGTAAATATATATCGCTCATTTCCTCGAATAACGTCATAACTCAAAAAACGCGATTTTTGAGTTAATGATGCAAAATTATTTATTATATCATGCTTCATAATGTGTAAAATTTCCAAGTTATTATCTTGAATACTCTACGCGTGAGAAGAGAATATGACTTTTCTTTTCTATGTAAGGTGTATGAAAATTGAAAACTTTAAAAACGTTTTCTGAAAAATGAGTTTTTTTGAGTTATGACGTTATTCGAGCAAATGAGCGATATATATAATTATTTATTTATTTTTTTTTTTCTTTGCTAACTATTGTAGTATCAATTCTTCCTTTTTGTTCCTGGTGTTGTTGGTGTGTTCTTGATGTTGACTCAGTCGAGTTTTTCCTGCTTCACGTTGTTGAAATTTTTTTTTTCTGATTGTTGATGATGTTGTCCTTCGTTTTGTTAGTGTTGTTGACCCAGGAGGCTCTTAGTAGCCCTATAGCTGGTTATCCTGGTCTACGCTTACAGATGGGCCAGGAGACTTCACGTCTTAAAGCTGGTTATCCTGGTTTTTTTTCTTTTTTCACTGTTTTTTTTTTTATTCACAGTTTTTTTTTCACTGTCGCTGTTATAGCCTCGGCACGCTTTTTTAATTTTCAGTTTTTAACTTTTTACAGCCGATGTCAGCCTCGGTAATCTTGAAAAAATTGTATTATTTTTTTTTTTTTTAATTATATTATTATCTTGTATTTATTTAAGGATTATATTTCCTTTTCGTTGGTTTTTAGGGAGATGTATCCCACCGCTGCCACCAATGTTGAGTTTAACGTCCGATGGTCTCCGTGCTTTCACGAGGAGAAGAGTGACCATGGACGGAAGATACAAGACGTTTGTTTGTTTTTTGATTTACTTTTTATTTTTATTTATTTTATTTTAACAATGGCCCGCTGTCTTAGCGTAGCTGCGACCAAAGTTGGATTTTATTTAGTATTTTATTCTAAAAAGGCCTGCTGCCTAAGCGAGGCTACGACCAGTTTAGATGTTATTAGTAATGTTATTAAGATGTTATTAGTATCTCACTTTCTTGATTGTTTCTACGCCGGTCGGTGGTTTATAAAGGAAAATCCTCAGTTTTCGAGGGCGTTTCCATATTCCAATAATTGCCAATAAGTGGAAATTCAAATAGATACCAACCATTCAAAATCAATATATAAGATATATATATATCTAAGAAATGTAAATCATTTTGTAAATTTACATATCGTTCTACTTCCCCTTAGTGATACGTGATCACGCACACTTTGCATGTTACGCAGTTGCAGGCAATGCACATTACAAGCAGCGCAGTAATTAGGGTAGGTAAATGAACGGCCTTTGCTGACCGTACAAGCCAATGCCGATGCACCCAAACAGTCACTTGATTTGTTTTTGTTGTCGCCGACGTTTAAGTCGGAACCACTTGACAATAAAAACAAAGCATTGGTTTTGTTATTTAATATGGTAATTTAAGCATATGTGCTTAAATTAGGTCAGTATTAGGCCTGTGCGAGTAGTTAAATTTTCGAGTAACTCGGCTCGAGTCGAGTCGAGTTACTCGACTCGAAACTCGTATCGAATAACTCGTGTTTTCGAGTAACTCGAATTTTTCGAGTTTTTGAGTGCTTTTACTTACACTGTGTGTAATTTTTTAAGTCACGGCAAAATAACCATATACGGACACCACTACGTGATAAGAGACTAAAAAAAAAGACCCGTGTCTCCCAATTTTCCCCAAAGTCATGCACTTTTTGTTTTATGGGCCACGCCTACCTCCCATACAACACAAATAATGAAAACTCTATAAAGAGGCTAATATCAAAGTTACAAAACTGAAACTCGGTATTTGTGTGTTCTATGTCAAAACTTAAGTGTGTTAGAAAAATGGGCGTTATCCATCCACTTACACGCCCACCTCCCATACAACCCCAAAATTTAAAACTCTATAAAGGGACTAATATTAAAGTAACAAAACTGAAACTCGGTATTTGTGTGTTCTATGTCAAAACTTAGGTGTGTTAGAAAAATGGGTGTTATCCACCCACTAACACTCCCACCTCCCATACAACCCCAAAATTGAAAACTCTATAAAGAGACTAATATTAAAGTTACAAAACTGAAACTCGGTATTTGTGTGTTCTATGTCAAAACTTAGGTGTGTTAGAAAGGCTTATATTTATGCTTCAGAAAAACAATTTGATATGTTTGTATTTTAGACACATTAAACTAACAAAATTTTCTAAAATCTCATACAAAAAGCTCTCTAATTTAAGATTATTTAACCCTTAAGAATCAGTCGTGGGGGTATTTTAACTTCGGCCAAGTCGAAGATATACCTTACTAGTTTTTTAATATTTTTGTAATAGATAGCATAGTAACTCAATGTTGAAGTAAATAAAAAACAAATGAAATTAAAAAACGGTGTTAAGACTCATCTCTAGGAAGTTTATATGTTTTAGAAATTTGTTTATTGAGATCTTAAGTACATTTTTGTAGTTGATTGTTTCCTTGAATTTTGAACGGTTTGCTACCTATGGACCTGAACACGGGAAAAAAGGTAAAAAAAAATCGAAATTTTTTAAGTTTTTTGCGATTTTGACCTGGAAGGTGAAGTTTTTTGGATTTTATATGTTGGCAATTTTTGTTCCTTATGACAAGAGCTACAACTTTGCCTCTGAGAGTAAATAGAAATTCTGAACGGTTTACAAGATATGAGCCTGAGAAAATGATCACATTTTTACGAAAATGATACCGAGGCCCCAAATCTTTGGGGGCCCATAAAACAAAAAGTGCATGACTTTGGGGAAAATTGGGAGACACGGGTCTTTTTTTTTTTAGTCTTTTATCACGTAGTGGTGTCCGTATATGGTTTTTTTTTTTGGTGTTGCACTGTGTAATCTTAAATTAGAGAGCTTTTTGTATGAGATTTTAGAAAATTTTGTTAGTTTTATGTGTCTAAAATACAAACATATCAAATTGTTTTTCTGAAGCATAAATATAAGCCTTTTTATAAAATATTAAATTTTGGGGTTGTATGGGAGGTGGGAGTGTTAGTGGGTGGATGACTCAAGTTTGCATCTTGCTTTCTTAACGTTCAGACGTGCTTAAAGTGTGTTTTTTTCATTTATTTTAAATAAAAGTTTCTTGCTTTTTCTGAATTATTAAATTTAAAACTTATTTTAAAACATCACGGATCAGCTCTAGTTTGGATTCTTGAAGCGTGCTACAAGTCATATTAATCCTTTTGCTACAACAATATATTTTGTTTATCTTATATTTATACATATACATTAGAGGTGTTCTTATTTGTATGGGCAAATTTCAAAGTGTTTTGATTCCAGTTCGCCGGCCAGATTATTGTTCCTTTATATTAAAAACATAAGTAAATAAAATTTGGAGCCATTCCGATGAGTTTTAGTGGACCCGGAAACGACTTCAAATATGCATAAATGGAATAAAATAACAGTTTTGAATAATTTCATATAATAATAAACGAATCAACTTATTCGACATTTTAACGTTTGAGCTTGTTAAGTACACAAACAAAAGTCGTTGAGGCAAACAAGAGGATGATCGACCAATATTTGTAGCTTTGGTGTCGATTTCAATTTGTAGCTACTTTTTGAAATAGGGACAATTTGGCTTATTTGACTTTTTGCAATTTTTTTAATTTTTTCATTAGCGGATCTTATTAGTAGCAAAATTATGAAGATTTATTGACCAGAAACTCCAAAATCGGAGCAGGGGTTCGCAAGATACACGCCTTCAAACATCGTGAAACAAAACATCGTTGCTTGGCTGCCTCTTTTGCTCTCTCACTTTCATATACTCTCTTTTGGCGCAGAATACTCTTATATACTCTCTTTGGCGCATATACTCTCTTTTGGCACTTTACTTTTGGCGCAGAACATATTCCAAGAAATTGTGTACTCTTGAGCTACTAAAAATTGCATATACTGCTGATAACGGGACATTTTCGAGAACATTTTCTCTTGTGTTTTTAATTTTCGCTTTATTTTTGGCTTTGGAAGCAAACAGTTAATAGTTCTACTTAAAATCGTAATTTGTGATCGCAGTGGAGTGAGTTGTTATCAGTGAAATCGAAAAGAATTAATAATTTAATAATAATAGATTTTTCTAGATCAATTTGTTATTTAATTATTGTTATATAATAAAAGAAATTAATAATGTCGAGTGCTTCAGTTATTGGAACGCGTAAAGCCATTGAAAATTTGAAGAAAATCGATCTAATTGGAAATGTTTCTCATCATATTACTGGTGCAAAACTACCGTCTAATCGTCAGGTCTTGCAAGTTTTATTTTACAACATGCGGTTTGTAAAAATGACTGCGATGCTTGCTGCGAAGCTAGCAATTAGTGCAGTGAAAATATTTTGGCAGCAAGCACGTATACCTATTCGAGAAGAGCACAAATGCGTTGAAAAGCTTGTAAAATTATACGACAAATGGAAAATCATTCAGAAAACAGTTCCTGGTAAAAGGTCGAGTTCCCAAAAAGAAGCTGCTGAGTCATTTTTGAATAGTCTAGACGACTTATTTGATATTGCTATCGCTGATGCACTAGAACAAATTGGGATTGCAGAAGATAGAGAGTTTCTTGAAATGCAAAGAAAAAAAGGACGTCCCGGTTATATGGCTGGTGTTGACAAGGTTTTGTGGGATCGGGAAAATAGAGCACAGGTACGAAAAGATAAGGAAGCTGCTAGGAAAAGAAAGCATGAGGAGGAAATGAGCCGCACAGGTAAGGGTGACGAACTTCAATATTGTAATGTTTTATTTTTCATATTTTATAGATGTTTCTCAATTAATGGAGTGTAATGATGAAGGTGATATTGCAATGATGAAGAACGAGATGCATACCCAAGTAACAATTTTCCTCCTATAAAACACCTAAGAACATTCTCAACAACATGTTAAAACACAACAGTTACGGATATAATCATTGTATAATAATCGTATAAGACAGAAAAGGCGCACTTTTTTTTGTTTGTATTAAACCCTACATCAGTAAAATTATATTCTGTTGAACATATTCTTATCATTACTTTATAGGAGCTTTATATCATTTTTTCAGTCTTATATCAGTGTTTGTTGCTATAGAAGGCATTAGAGAATATTTATATCATGAAAACATTGAAGTTTTATAGCCGTGTCAAATATGTCAAAATAAATGTTCGAAAAAAAAAATGTTATTCGAAAAAAAATAATTTTGAAGTGTTCTATTCCAGTTTTTCTTTTCTTTGTTTTCATGTGACAAATTGAAGTTGACTTTCTCTTTTTTTTCCTAACATTTTTTTGCGTTATAAAAATTTATTTATTGTGTTGGAAGCGGATTCGATCTTGGTACCTCCGTGTTGCCAGTCCGACACATTAACCTCTCGCCCATTTTTTCATATTCAATACTTTGAAAAAATTTTTAATTAAAAACGACTGCGCTGCCTATTGGTAGCTTCAATATTTATATGTGACATTTATTCGAAATCTCAATAATGTCGTATTGAGGTGATGCTTCTTTTATTTTCTTTATAAGAAAAGGGCGAAATTTTTGTTTAACTATTCACTCTTTATTAAGTATTTATAATTCATTATTTATTAACAGGTAATTTGTTTCATATATAGTGAACTGTTATTTTTCAAATTTTTATTGTTTTATACGAATAAGTAAAACATAATTTCCTTGTTCAAAAACATTTTTTATTAAACTTTAACATTAAAAAAATTATAAATAATTATTTTCGGCATGCCCGAAGTTAAAGTACCCATTCTTGGAAGTAATATTTAAGTATTACCCAACAGAATCGAGCTTATAATTTTTTAGGTCTGTTTTTTACAATTTTTAACGTTTTTCTTAAAAATAAATCCTCGTCTTACGCTTTCATATTACCAAATTATCTCTGTGGAATAAATAAACTTAGTTATTCCTTTTACCATTTTCAAGGTAACACGCAGCCAGCTTTTGCATAGCTTCTTCACGTGTCTACGTAATTATATCTCAAAGATCTCTAGAAAGTGTCAAGATTTATTTAAAGAAGGTGGCAGAAGTAGATTGACGTCTATCACATCCACACCGTAGTGCTATCTACTTCTTCTACCTTCCTTAATATTTCTTGAAAAGTGTTTTATTTTTAATACGAAAGACAAGCAACATCAGCTCTTTGAGAGTGCATTTTTATGAAATAATTATAATTTGACAGATTGAAAGTGCTATATCTTGTCAGGAGGTGACTCTTATCAATAAATATAAAGTTTAATATATGTGGGCTTATAAACACATGCAGAATTTAAAATTCCAAATGGTAAAAACTCCCTACTTTTATTATTTGTGTTTACATTACTTGTGATTGACATACATTTTTAAACTACAATTGACGGTGAACTCGCTTTTTATATTAGAAATTATATGAGAATTCGAAGTTTGTCAAATAGGTCGGGTGCTAATGTTTTTATCTTGGAACATGAAGGTCCTTGGTTCAAATGCTGCGGGCGCATAGAGAATTTTTTTTTTTCAATAAAATATAAATAATTTATATTTTTTATATATTCTGAATGACAAGCTAAGTTCGAAAAAGAGAAAATTTGTGTCATGGCGATTTCTGTATTCGTTTCGAGCAGTTTTCGAACTTCGAACTGAGAGGTACAAAGGCATAAACATTGTATAATTTTGTTATGCGATGTTTATAGGAAGAATCACTTCATAGTTATTTAATACAATGAATATAACATCATTATACAATATGAATGTAGTTTTTCTATAAACCCTGAATAAGTAGATTCAGAGAATGTTCTTGCAATGAGTTATACCAGTAAACACTGCTATAACAGCAATTCTTCCAAATTGAAGCACTATACAACGTTTATAACATTAAATCATACTATAAGTTTAAAATTGGAAGGAAAATTGTTAGTTGGGTAATGATGAAACACATGTAACCTCAAAAAGTAATCATGGTCAAAAACGAGGGCGCAAAAATTTTTTAACAGCAAGGTTGCTAGCAGCTCTTGACAATGCCAAAGTGTCTGATGGAATGGCAGTTCATATTCTCATAGCAGCAGGTGAAGCATTTGGACTACACGTAGAAGAACTTGCAATCAATCGTTCAACTATTCATCGTTTACGCCAAGAGAACCGTTTAAGGGAATCTGAAGAAATTTCAGCTAATTTCACTGAAAATGTAAATTGTGATTTTCAGCAAGAGTTGGTTTTTGATATTGTAACAATCTTTTCATCATTTATAGGTGAGTAAAACTGGATCGCTGGTAGCTCATTTTGATGGAAAATTCATGAAAGACTTGATCGGCCCCACGAAGGTTGAGCGAATCGCAATTTCTGTTAGTTTCAACGGCACATCAAAATTTCTCGGCGCACCAAAAGTAGCATCTTCGAGTGGTGAAAATATTGCTGATATAGTGTATGAAAGATTACGTGAATGGAAAATTGTTGATCAAGTCAAAGGCTTGTCATATGATACAACGTCAACAAATACTGGCATAAAAATAGGTGCTGCAGTTCTTTTAGAAAAAAAAATTGGCCGTAGTCTTATCAATCTACCTTGCCGCCACCATATTTATGAGGTCGTTTTGCGAAGTGTTTTCGAAACAAAACTTTCTTCAACCTCTGCACCAGAAGTTCCCATCTTTGAAAGATTTGGAAAATTTTGGCCAAATATAAATAAACAAGCTTTCAAAAGTGGCATTGAAGATTCCACCATTTGTGAAAAAATAAGTGCAGCTGAACTAGAACACTGTAAAACTTTTTGCTATGCTCAACTGGCTAAATCTCAAAATCGAGAAGACTATAAAGAATTACTACAGTTGGCTTTGATGTTTGTCGGTGCAGAGCAGTATAATTTCCGAACGCCTGGACCAACTAGCCATGCACGCTGGATGGCAAAGGCTATATATTCCTTGAAAATATTTATGTTCCGTGATCAATTCAAACTAACGAAGAAGGAATTGAATGGTTTACGCGATATTTGCGTTTTTATAGTGACTCTTTATATCAAAGTTTGGTTCAAATGCACTAATGCTATAGACGCACCGCTTCAAGATTTAACTTTTATTCAAGATGCCATAAAGTATACTGAAATAGACACGGACATATCAGCAATAATTCTAAAAAAAATGAGCAACCATTTATGGTACATTTCAGAGCAAGTAGTAGCTCTGGCTTTTTATGATTCGAAAATACCCATAGAAGAGAAACAGAAAATGATTAAAAACCTCAAATTAAAGGAACCAGTAGTAAAATTAGAAAATGGTCGAAGATGTTCGAATTTATTGGATTTTAAAAATATTTCGTTGTGTGATTTCGTGTCAGAGAAAACAAAATGTTTCTTTAGTAAATTTGGTTTGCCAATGGAGTTTTTACTGTTAGAGCCTTCAAGTTGGGAAACATCATACGCATTTGAAGAAGGTTGGACCGCATGTAAGGACTTATTTGTCGTCAATGATATTGCAGAGAGAGGCGTTAAGTTTATTCAAGACTATAATAGAATCTTGACAAATGATGAAGACGAAAAACAATTGTTGCTTCAGGTTGTTGAGGCTTATCGAATGAAATATCCATCATATAACAAAGCTACTTTAATAACATGATAAATAAAATAGTAATGATTAATAAATTTATTATATATAAAATACAATTATTTTTTAATATGAAATTTCATTTGATGTAACTACTTTCGTTAAAAATGGATATTTTGCCCATATAGACCCGATGAAAATTTTCAAATCGTTTCCGGGTCCACTAAAAATTATCGGATTGACTCCAAATTTTACAGGATTACATTTTTAACAGAAGGGAACAAGAATCGGGCCGGCGGTTGATAAATTTCAAAAATTTCAAAATAAGAACACCCTTAATATACATATACGCATTTTGTTTACTTTTTTCTAATTTGTTTTGTTGCTTAAACTAGTTTTGATTGTTGATGAGCAAGAGCGAATTATTGTTGTCTCTTTGCACATCTGTTTTAAAGCTAACGCAACAATTCAAGCGCTTTATTTCTTTCTTTTGTTTTTAATCACAAACAGGTGCTTGTGTAAGCGAGTGAGAGCTATAATTTTAATTTCTCTTTACTTGCTTCTGTTTTTGACCTGTTTGTTTTGATTACAAAACCAGGGCTGCTCCTAATATCTTAACAGTGCTTCTTAAACTGTTTTTCTGAAAAACAGTGTAACTAATTTTTTGTGGTTTTTTTTTGCATTTATTTTTTGTTAATAGCATTTTTAAACGTATAATGTTTTGCAATTTTCGCAACTGCGCTATTAAAGGCGAATCCGACCGTGTAGTTAATTGCTGGTTATGCGATTCGTTTTTCCACTTCAAGTGTGCAGCGTTGAATGCTAGAATTTTCGATGCTCTAAACGAAGGCAAGGGACTTCGTTGGTCATGCGAAGATTGCAGGTCTACGGATGTAGACATTCTTAAGCTCATTAGACAATCTAGAAGAGGCTTTTTGGAAGTGTCTAAGGATTTAGAGGCGGCTCAGACAAGATTAGTCGAATACGAAAATTTGTTTAAAAAGTTTAAGGTTTTGGATGAAGCTTCTGTGTCTCCAAAACGCAAACGAAGTAACAAAAATCTTCGAAGTTCTGCTAAATCGACTGTAGTAGCCTCGCCACTGACCTCTAGCATTACTAATGCAATCATTATTGATCCTATTTTGCCTAATATAATTTTACAACCTGAAGATCTGCCGACAGAGTCTGTGACTGCAGATCAGATCACACTTAATAACGCTGTTGCATCTGTAGATAAGGAATTAATTTCACCTTCTATTTCAGTTCCGATACATAACGCAATTAATAATTCTCCTTCTGGAGCTATACCTTCTACTGGAGCTATACCAAAACAAACATCGAATAGCAGCAATAATCAGCCGGTTCATAAAGAGCTTGTGGTTATACCGCCAGCTAAATGTATATTTGTTTCTCGCTTTGCAGCTGATACGTCCGAAGGGGATATTTTACACTTCTTAAACTCTAAGTTAAACCTTCTTAATGAGAAAATTTCGGTTTAAAAACTAAGATTTTCATATCAGCGTACTATTGCTTCTTTCAAAATAACTTTGTCTTGTGATCTCTTCTATAAAGTTATTGATCAAGGTTTTTGGCCGGAAAATACTTTGGTTCGTGAATTTATTCAGAAATCACCACCTCAAACTTCACTGGCTACCTTGCCTGTTTGCAACATGAACCCAAAAAACTAGATTGTTGCTTTCAGTTCTTTGTCTTATACCAAAATGTTCGAGGTTTGAACTCTAAACTAACAAACTTATACATTTCAAGCCATAGTCTACACTTTGACATTATTGATTTAAGTGAGACTTGGCTTAAACCTAATACTTTAAATACTGAAATTCTGGCAAACAACTTTAATATATACCGTAAAGATAGAAGCTCTATTGTTGGTAACTTTTGCAATGGTGGCGGCGTTCTTATTGCCGTTAAATCTTCACACTTCTCACAAGAAATAATAATAACTGAGTCTTTAGATATTGAATTTTGTTGTGTTCTTGTGAAGTTTGGCACTTTTAGAATTTATGTAACATGTTCGTATATTCCGCCAGTTTCCCATGTTGAGGTGTATGGGAAACATCTAGCGTCGATAAATAAAATTTGCTCACAACTTCAGCCTTACGACCACATTTTAATAACTGGTGACTTCAACCTCCCTAATGTTTCTTGGAACAGTTGTTCTGAAAATACTTCAGTATTCCTGCCATCTTCAGAACATTCATCTGATAACTCATTTTTAAATGAGCTTTCGAGTCAAGGACTTTTTCAAATAAACTATCACTATAATAGGAATAACCGTTTGTTAAACCTTATATATTTTGATGATAGCAATATTGTTTCAGTTAATAGGTCTGATCCGCTTGTGTATCCTGAGGATTCACACCATCCGACTATTGAAATCACACTGAATTTTCCTAAACAATCTATATCAAATCGTTTGATTCCTCCCTCAGAGTTCAATTTTAAAAGAACAAATTATGTAATTTTAAGAAATAATTTGTCAATGATCAACTGGTCATCACTACTTAATATCAATACTACAAGAATATTGCCTCAAACTCTTGATTCTGCTGTGTTTGCCTTTAACAAAACTCTCAATAATTGCTTTTTAACTTCAGTTCCTCAGAGAAAAGCCTCTTTAATATCTGGTCCCACTTGGTATACCAAAGAACTGAAAAATCTGAGAAACTTAAAATCAAAATACTATAAAAAATATCTAAAATCTAATAGTATTTGTGATTTTGCTTATTATACTTCAATTAAGTACAACTACCGGCATTTATGTAGGCAATCCTATGACATATATCTAACAAAAGTCAAATTAAATATCAAGTCTGACGCAAAATCTTTTTGGAACTTTGTTAATACCAAACGTAAGATAAATTCATATCCTTCTTTTATGAAATATAAAACATTTGAGTCGGATGTTGATATTACTATATGTAACCTTTTTGCAGACTTCTTCAAGACTACTTATTCATCTGTTTCTTATGTTACTTTAAGTTATTCTTTAAATGTGCAACCTGGCGATATTTGTTCTCAGATGTTTACCACAGATGTTTACCATCTGTGGTTAAGCATAGTAATATCTTGCTATACGCTGATGATGTTAAACTTTTTCTTTCTTATAAAAATGAGCACGACTCTTTTTTCCTTCAAACCGATCTTGCCCATCTTTGTAACTGGTGCGAAATTAACTGCATGAAGCTCAACTTGAAGAAGTGTAAACACATGACTTTTTCTCGGAGGCAACCTTCTCGAAGTTATTACAAAATAGGTGACTATACACTTGAGTTCTTAGAGGTTTTCGATGATCTCGGAGTAACTATGGACACCAAACTTCGCTTTAACATTCACATTAATAAAGCTATTAGCAAAGCTAATAGTACTCTAGGATTTATTAAACGATGGTCTAAGGAGTTTAATGATCCTTATATAACTAAAACCTTATTCACATCGTTAGTAAGGCCCATTCTAGAATACGCTTCAATTGTTTGGTGCCCTCGTTATGGGTGTTACATTGACGATATAGAATCTGTTCAAAAGCAATTTCTTCTATTCTGCTTACGCGATCTATATTGTGATTCAAACTTTAATTTACCTTCTTATGAATATCGATTGCTGCTTATTAATCTTCCTTCTTTAAAAAAATAGGAGAATTATGCTAAATGTTTGTTGGATTATAAAACTTTTACAAGGATATGTTAACAGTCCATATTTATTAAGTAAAATTTACTTTAACGTTCCTCTTCGTCCTAGAAGGTCTTTTGAGCTACTTTTTATGAACTTTTGTAGAACTAATTACTTACAAAATGAACCACTAAGAAGCGCTTGCGGAGACTTTAATTTCGTTTCAGATGTTATTTCTTTGAATGAATCCATATACTCAATTAAACATAAAATTTTAGATTACCTGCAGTACCGCCGCTGAGTCTGATCACACTTTTTCCAAGGATGCATAATTTTCACTTAGTGATGGATATAAAACTACATTAAACTACACTAAAATGAATGGACCTGAACCTGTTAACCTCAATTATTCTTATCGAATATGCTTGGTGAATGTTAATTCATTTTTCAGCCGTACCGCACTGGTTGTACTTTTTGGATTTTTTCCTACAACCATGCAAGAACGATTTGTATTGTATATATATTGATATAACTGGCCAATGATACCTAGTTGTCTTAGTGCCTACGTTCTCTACCAATTCGTTGTATATAGTGAAGTTGGTGTGGTACATATGACCAAGTTTGTCGAAATACCACCTTGCTTAGCCAGGATTTCATTGGCTTTAGCAATGACAGAACGATTTATATTATATATATATGCAAATGCTTATCAGTGTGGCGTACAGACCTTGTTTGTCTCGATACCTCCCACCGTTCTAGGCCGACACCATGCTATTTTAAGTGGAGCGAACATAACCATGCTTGCCTTGCACCACATTATTATTTGCTGTGCAATATTTTAAAATATCTTAAAATTTATTTGTACAATATTATAATGTTAATTTTAAAATATTATATCTATTATTAATATGATTTGTATTCTTTTGATAATTCACTAATCCTCATATATATACAATAGTATTGAAATTTTGTATTTTTAATTTATTATAGTGCTAGAAAGCCTAAGGCTTAGCAAATAAATAAATAAATGACGCCCATTTTTCTAACACACCTAAGTTTTGACATAGAACACACATATACCGAGTTTCAGTTTTGTAACTTTAATATTAGTCTCTTTATAGAGTTTTAAATTTTGGGGTTGTATGGGAGGTGGTCGTGTAAGTGGGTGGATAACGCCCATTTTTCTAACACACCTAAGTTTTGACATAGAACACACAAATACCGAGTTTCAGTTTTGTTACTTTAATATTAGTCTCTTTATAGAGTTTTAAATTTTGGGGTTGTATGGGAGGTGGGAGTGTTAGTGGGTGGATGACGCCCATTTTTCTAACACACCTAAGTTTTGACATAGAACACACAAATACCGAGTTTCAGTTTTGTAACTTTAATATTAGTCTCTTTATAGAGTTTTCAATTTTGGGGTTGTATGGGAGGTGGGAGTGTTAGTGGGTGGATGACGCCCATTTTTCTAACACACCTAAGTTTTGACATAGAACACACAAATACCGAGTTTCAGTTTTGTTACTTTAATATTAGTCTCTTTATAGAGTTTTAAATTTTGGGGTTGTATGGGAGGTGGTGACCGTGGCATGCAGGTTAAGTGTGTGGCTTAGCATGATCGGAGCCCGGGTTCGATCCCCAGCCGCGGCGAAAAGTTTTTTCAATAAAAAATTTTTCTGATCGGTCACCACCTCTCTGCAGACAATGGCAAACCTCAGAGAGTAAATAATGCCATGTAAAGCTTCTTGAGAACATGAACTTTAGCCGTTCGGAGTCGGCATAAAACATGTAGGTCCAGTTCTCGGTCAATTGTGTGCAAACATTTAATTACACACACAACACAATTGATCATTAGCAGCTCGGTCAAAGTCCTTTCAAGGGCTGAAATGGCTAATTTGTTTTTGTTTTTTGTTGTTTGTTTTGGGAGGTGGGCGTGTAAGTGGGTGGATAACGCCCATTTTTCTAACACACTTAAGTTTTGACATAGAACACACAAATACCGAGTTTCAGTTTTGTAACTTTGATATTAGCCTCTTTATAGAGTTTTCATTATTTGTGTTGTATGGGAGGTAGGCGTGGCCCATAAAACAAAAAGTGCATGACTTTGGGGAAAATTGGAAGACACGGGTCTTTTTTTTTTAGTCTTTTATCACGTAGTGGTGTCCGTATATGGTTATTTTTTTTGGTGTTGCACTGTGTTATCAGTGGAAATACCCAGTAGAAAATTGGTCTAACAGCATGTCGTTTTTCATCGTAGGTATATTTGGTAATAATGGTTGTTTTGTGCTTTGATGTGTTGTTGTACGGGGGGAAGGCAGAATTTTTTCATTATGCCGAATTGCAAGATTAGAGTGAATATTAAAAATCAAGACTTATGCGCATAATTTCAAGTTGCAGTATTATTTTTTTTTTTGTAGATTTTGAAGATATTTACTGTTTTGGAGGGGAGTTAGGCGTGGTCTGCAACCGATTTGGGTCATTCTCGAACGTGATTTTTAAAGAAACTTATGACGGAAAGCTATAACAAATTTTATTTTTATTGGCAGTTTTAAACTTCGCCTGTTATCATGATTAGAGACAGACGAACGGAAAAGGCTAAATCGAATTAGGAGGAGATGCTGATCTTGAATGTCCATAGAGAGTAAGCTTACGCTCTATAGAAAAATGCTATATATATAAGAAACCTCCGTGTATGTTATGGTAGTTTATGATATTATTATGAAATTTTTATTTTATGAAATCCTAAACCACTTCTCTTGCTTAAAAAACCTATGTGTATGTTATGGTAGTTTTTGATAACATTATTAAATTTTTATTTTATTTAATCCTAAACCACTTCCCTTGCTTGAATTTCCATGTGCATGTTTTAGAAATAGGTTTCCATTTCTTAGTGGGTTGCAATATTGAAACACTCATAAATCAAAGCTGATTACAGTGTAACAATTTACAAATTAATCGTGTACATTTCATTTCAATGACTCGAAATAGTCCTTTGTATTAATAAAATAAAGTTTATGGCTTAGCTATTATAACCTATCATACATAATGAAGACCAGGTTAATAAAATTTGACATTTTTAAATGTCATAGATTATATACATATATTTACGGTCTATATATATATTACGGTATATATATATTTACGTGAGAAACGAAGAACAAGCAAAATGTCACTTTTTGTCGCTCTATATTACTAGCATTTTACTTGAAAAATTTCTTCGAGCACGAATATCGACCTTCACTGATTGTCAAAGTGATAAAATTATATTAAATTTTGTTGTGAAAAAAATGTAAGCAATTGGTTAGCAAATTAATAAAAATAGTTAAAATAAACAAAATGAATGCTTACGAAAGTGTTTTAAGTACAAAAACAAAGCAATTAAATATTATTATGTTCAGAAAACAGATGTTGTGCTTGACACTTACTTGAAACCGTTCCCGTACTTTTTGACAAATTTTCTCATTTTTACAGAAAACCAAATAACTCTCTATTACTCGAACTTTACTTGAACTGCGTACGAAAACAGACCTATTGATTTACAGATGTAAAACACCTTTCAAGTACTTCGTAACAACAAAAAAAAAAGCATAAAATGTGTGCAGAATATAAATGAAATTACATGTATATTAGAGTGGTCCTTAAAATCAACATCATGATGGATTGTTTTAGATCGGCTCCAAATGTCAAAAAAAAAATTTTCGAATTTTTTCAGATTTTTAAATTGACTCTCTAGTCACCCTGTACGTTGATCTTTCTGTATTCTGTTCAAATTACGATTACGGCCAAACGGATACAGCTAGATAGATAAAATTTGGTACAGACAATATTTAGAGTCATAGTCTGACTGGGGGGCACAATCGAATAATGATTTCTCCTATCTCCCATATAAGCATTTTTAAACATTGTATGGGAGGTAGGCGTTAACAATAATCACTTGGGCTCATTTTTCGTCCCAAACAGCTTAATTATATTTAAGTTATCTGTACCAAATTTCATGCACCTAGCTTTATCCGTTTGACCGTAATCGTTATTTCAACATACTACAGAAAAACGGACGAACAGGGTGACTCAGGGCTCAACATATTCAATAGCAGATGGTCAGGCAGAGGAACAAATCTAAGAATACGGCTTAAGTGACGCTGATCCTTCCCTGCGTTACAAACTTATGGACAAATCGAAAACACCCTGAGCCCTCAGTGATCCTGTTGGTAACTAATTTTTTGAAATTGAAGTCAGGCTGTAGCGAATATTTAGTAAATGAATAGTGCACACAATTCAATCTTCAAAGTATTATTTCTTTTAATAGTATTAGTTCAAAGTATAACAGGAAGTCGATCATTCAAAATAAATATTGTTTCATGATCGTCTCTTTTTTGAAATCAGGAAATATTTTTCTGTATTCAGAGACAATTTGCAACACAAATATTTTTTGTTCTTCGTTTCGCGTCAAAATACACAGTGCAACACCAAAAAAAATAACCATATACGGACACCACTACGTGATAAAAGACTAAAAAAAAAGACCTGTGTCTCCAAATTTTCCCCAAAGTCATGCACTTTTTGTTTTATGGGCCCCCAAAGATTTGGGGCCTCGGTATCATTTTCGTAAAAATGTGATCATTTTCTCAGGCTCATATCTTGTAAACCGTTCAGAATTTCGATTTACTCTCAGAGGCAAATCCAAAAAACTTCACCTTCCAGGTCAAAATCGCAAAAAACTTAAAAAATTTCGATTTTTTTTTACCTTTTTTCCCGTGTTCAGGTCCATAGGTAGCAAACCGTTCAAAATTCAAGGAAACAATCAACTACAAAAATGTACCTAAGATCTCAATAAACAAATTTCTAAAACATATAAACTTCCTAGAGATGATTCTTAACACCGTTTTTTAATTTGAATTGACATGAATGAATTCACATAAACACAAGCCAAAATATAAAAATACCTGGAAACACATTGTCATAAAGATGAAATTGTGAACGTATGAAATCAAAAAACTTCTATCAAAAAACTACCTTTAAGCAAACATCTGCATTGAATTTACATAAACACAAGCCAAAATATAAAAATACCTGGAAACACATTGTCATAAAGATGAAATTGTGAACATATGAAATCAAAAAACTTCTATCAAAAAACTACCTGGAAGCAAACATCTGCATTGAATTCACATAAACACAAGCCAAAATATAAAAATACCTGGAAACACATTGTCATAAAGATGAAATTGTGAGCATATAAAAGCGACACGACGCTCACATCGAGGCATTGCACAGCGCGACGTCAACGAGAGCTCAGCGGTGAAAGTAATAAAGTGACAGTGAAAGTAAAAAAAAGTGAAAGTGCTACTGCATAATTTGCACACAACATTGGCAACTGACAATTTCAATATGCAGTGTGAAAAAAAGGGTTTATTTTGCTACGTTTGCGGTCATCAAACCAGAAAAATAACATCTACAAGATTTCAAAAGGAAAAGAATCTTTTAACTACTGAATTCAAAAGAGCATATAAATTGTTTTTCGACGAAATGGACTTGACCGGTGAAAATTACACACCTAATACAGTGTGTCGCCAATGTTATAACAATCTCATGGCATGGTTGAGTGGAGGCAAAGGTACTATGAAGTATTGTAAGCCGGTAAACTGGATTAATCGTCCAGGTGATCATGATGCAACCAGTTGCTATGCATGCGTAAATTATAATTTACGTCTAAATCGACATGCTGAGAAGAACAAAATTTATAAAGCAACTGCAACAGCCACACTACCAGTGCTTGCACCTGAACATTTTGTATCACCAAGGCCGCCAACTCCAGATCGTACTACAGAATTTACAGCAATGAGCACAGCAAGTGGAGTTACTTATGAAGATCCATTTGATACCGATTATGAGCCCCAACAGGGAAGAGATGGACCACAACTAATAACACAAATGGAAATGGATTTCATTGTGGCCATATTGGGATTATCCCAGCGGCTTGCAATATTTTTAACAGCTTTTTAAAAAAAAAGAAAACTCACACATGCTAATGTTAACTCTACGGCGTACCACAAACGACAAGCTGAATTTCAGATGCTGTACACTCTAAATGATGACAATTCGTTCGCTTACTGCAACGATATAAAAGCTTTGGTGGTAAAAATGGGAATGAACTACATCGCTAGTGAGTGGAGATTATTTATTGATGGTTCTGTTTCAAGCTTGAAAGCAGTGTTGTTGCATGTGTCGAACCGAAAACCTTCCATTCCGCTAGCAATGGGTATCAACATGAAAGAAAGCTATGAAACATTGAAAGATATAATGGAAAAAATCAAATATTACGAAAATAAATGGAAGATTTGCTGTGATTTGAAGGTCATCAACATTATGCAAGGGATCATCGATAAGGGTGGCTTCCCAAAATTCTTTTGTTTTCTTTGTAATTGGGATTCACGCTCACCTCTGAATCAATTCCAATGTAATTCGTGGAGGCCAAGAGGAAGTGTGGATGAACAAATACAACAACATAGACTGAGGAATGCACCTTTAATTGACAATACTCAAGACATCTTGCTGCCACCGCTCCACATAAAATTGGGAATTGTTAAAAAATTCATCGAAGTGGCCGTTGTAAATTGTCCAAACGCATTCGACTATTTGAAAAGCGTTTTCCCAAAGCGTAGCGATGACAAAATTAAAAAAGGTATTGTAGTAAATTTAAAACGGATTTTTGTTCACCTAATTGTACTATATATATAGCTATTTACACTATGTTAATGTTTTCTTTTCTGTCTTTATTTTTTGTTTTCATTTAACAGGCGTACTTAATGGCCCTGACATTAGAAAGCTATTCAAGAGCAACTTTGCTTCATCGCTTGATGAAAATCATTTAATGGCATGGATTTACCTTCAGCGTGTATGCACCAGAGTCTTGGGAGCGCATCGAGACGCGGAACCGGAAGCAAGAGAATGGGTGAAAGCAATGCTGTATTATTTTGAGATAATCGGCGCATCGATGACATTAAAGCTGCATTTTCTTCATTTTCATTTTGACGATTTCATCAAACAACTCCCTACCGAATCCGATGAGCAAGGAGAACGGTTTCACCAAACCACAATGCCCATGGAAAAACGGTTCAAAGGCAAAAACCTGGACGCATTGCTTGCAGAGGTATGTTGGTGGAGTCACAAGATCACCCTGTATGATGTTAATGAAGTAGTTGAAGAAGAAAGAGCTGATGATGGAGGGCAGTCTGGAAGCAACGTGCCTGTGGACACCATAATTTCTGAATCAGAGTCAGATTCGGACGATTCGGACGACGATTTGGATCCACAACTTAAGAGAGCGCGATTTGCAAGTCCAGGGAAAATTAAAAAAAAATTATTGCCGCTGCCAAGAATTGAACCCCGAACATCGTTGCTTATAAGACGGAATCTATTCCCTTACGCCACGTAGGCACATGAAACAAGTCTAACAAAATGTAATTAAAAGTGAACACGTAACATAATGAAAATAACATTAACTTTAGATTAACATTAACATTACATTATTAACATAACCGTAACATTACTTTTCATCCTACAAGTATGCACGGAAAAAAAAATAGAAAAATAGCTAAAACAGGAGCAGAACGCGTTCGTGCATATAAAGAGCGAATTAGAGCTCTTAAGAATACAGCCGCTGCTGGGTCTGCAACTAATGATGAAGGTAAGGTGATTGCAACAACGGCTGAGTTTCAAAATGCATTTTTACGAAACATCAGTGTATTTTGGTGAATCTACAAAGAACCAATCCCCAAAAAACACACTGATGCATCTCAACAAAATTTTAAAGCCAACCAAGTTGATGCACTCAACAATCAACGTTCTCTGCTTTATGAGGCCCTCTATCAACATAGCAATTATTATGATCAGGCAGCAGGAGGTAATAATGAACAAGATTTGCCTCTGCTTTCGGAAGCTCCTTCAAAGAGTACTATGCAAATGCAATCTAGCATTCAAAAAGTAACAATGTTGAGAAGACATTCGAAAGCAACTAAAACACCAACTGAACTAAAACAAGTACCGAAAATAACTGTTATTTTACAATTTTCAAATGAAAAAAATGGTCGAAAGACTTTTTCAAATATACCATTATGTTACAAATGTCCTCAGCCTCACGAATAGTAAGTCGCTTTTAAATTTGAAACTGATTCTTTAAAAGTTAATTTCTTGCCTAGTATATTTCGAAGAAAAATAAAGGTTACTTTTGACTTTTATTTTATCGGTCAAAAATAGCAGTTATTTTGTGACTTTAATTTTTTCGGTCAAAAATATCAAGCAATTTGTGTTTTCTTAAAGGCCGCTTGACAGATTGAACTGTTGACACCATGTGTAAAATGTCTCACCAATGAGATGAACATAATAATATCAAAATTTTTTTGTCGGTAAAATGGCTTGAACAAATATAAATTACCTGATATTTTTGACCGAAAAATAAACGTTAGAAAATAACTGTTATTTTTGCCCAAAAAAACTATAAGGCACAAAAAACTGTTATTTTTGTCGGAAAAAATAAAAATTAAGAGATTAAAGTTAATATGTGACACTTTCGACAAAAATCATATTCGGTACGGTCCCTGGATGCAAATATTGAATCAACAAATTATTATTCAATTTCGTATTGATTGAATTTCTTTTCAGATACTTTCGCTCTCTATTTCACACTAAAATCTCTCTTATTTCTTACTGTTAAAGAAGTTTCACTTCTGCCACGTGTACGTTGCTACACGCGAGTTTTTTTTTTAATATTTTTGTAATAGATAGCATAGTAACTCAATGTTGAAGTAAATAAAAAACAAATGAAATTAAAAAACGGTGTTAAGAATCATCTCTAGGAAGTTTATATGTTTTAGAAATTTGTTTATTGAGATCTTAGGTACATTTTTGTAGTTGATTGTTTCCTTGAATTTTGAACGGTTTGCTACCTATGGACCTGAACACGGGAAAAAAGGTAAAAAAAAATCGAAATTTTTTAAGTTTTTTGCGATTTTGACCTGGAAGGTGAAGTTTTTTGGATTTTATATGTTGGCAATTTTTATTCCTTATGACAAGAGCTACAACTTTGCCTCTGAGAGTAAATAGAAATTCTGAACGGTTTACAAGATATGAGCCTGAGAAAATGATCACATTTTTACGAAAATGATACCGAGGCCCCAAATCTTTGGGGGCCCATAAAACAAAAAGTGCATGACTTTGGGGAAAATTGGGAGACACGGGTCTTTTTTTTTTTTAGTCTTTTATCACGTAGTGGTGTCCGTATATGGTTATTTTGCCGTGACTTAAAAAATTACACACAGTGATATCGTTGTATTCCGAAAACAAATGAACTCCTCTTTCTGCAACGTCATTTACTACCTTTAAATTTTTTATAATATTTAAGCCTCGTTCATAATTTTAATTCTGATCCCAAAGAGCTGGATCTATCTTCAAAAACTGGTCACCAATCTCGAATCTGAGAAACAAATTTCTTGATTGAGGGGTAATAAAATAATCCATCTGTTTTTCACATAAACTGCTAATATCGTCCCCACTTATTTGTATACGTTTTGGATAGCAACTATCAATATCTTCTAAAGGACTCAATTTTAATACCATTTTTCTCTTAACTTCGAGCGGCAATGATTCGTCGAAGAACGAAATTGCAGCACATTCTGGATTCAAATACCATAAGTGATTGCAGAACTTCTGGAGGGTAACTGTTGAAACCTCTTCGTCAATCAAACGATAATCATGCAGCTTTTTTAGAAAGCTGAGATCGAGATTTGGTGCTTTTGTAGTGACTGTGCAAGTGAACCAAGCCTTGACATAGAGCATTACGATGAAGAATGATGTACTACGAATTGCCTCGATTTCGTCACTAGTTATTTCAAACTCAGATCGAAAAATAAAAATTTTTAAGCAATATATTGCTTTTGCCATCCATCGGGCATGATGAAAAGCTCCGGGTTGGTGAAAATAAATATTATTTGGTTGAACTGAACCAAAAAAAATGAGAGTGAGATTAAGAAACTCTTTATAATCGGCTCTGGGTTGGAGATATTCTAATGAATCTTGTACAAATGATCTTAATTCTTCGATTCTCTCCAATGAAAGATGACGTAGAACTATTTCATCTTCTAATCCAGTTTGATACTTCGATTTATCAATATTTTTCCAAGAATTTCGGAACTTCAGGAAAAGTGGAACATTAGGTCCAGTCGTTGCAGGCATCTTCCTTTCAAATACACATCGAAGAACTAATTCAAAAATATGATGCCTGCAGGGCAAGAAGAGAATATTTGTTCCCAGCAGTCGCTCTAAAAGAACGGCAGCACCATTTTTTATGCCTAAATTTGATGCAGTCGTATCGCAGCAAAGAGCTTTGACAGAATCTTGAAGACCCCAACTGTAAAGTAGTTCATAAACTGCATTCGCTTGACTAACTCCTTTGCCATTTTCTGCCACGTCCTTCCATTTGAAACGATGACCGGTAATCTATCAAGCATTTCCATTTTGAGCGAATCGTAAAAAAGTTTTCCATCCCAATGGAGAACAAGGGCCTTTAGTTCAGTTTCCTTAAAAACTTTTTTGATTTGCGTGGCCTGTTCTTCGCGTATTTTCTGTCGTTGAATTTTAATGGATGACCTATTAAGAACAAGCGAATCCAGATCAACATCCAGTGCTATTGCTATAGCACCTACAAGGTGAACAGCATCTCTGTCACTCACTTTACACTTATCAAGAGCTGCAATAACTTTAGGGTTACGGAAAATGTTAATGATTCCTCGATTTTTTTTTGGAGCCGATGGTCCTGCTTCACTATCGTTTTCTGAAGTAACTTCTGAGAAACTTCTGATGCTTCTCTGACTGAATGGTGGAAAAGACGAGTCCTCACTAGATGCTAGTTCTATTAAATCATCTGGAACGGACATAAGAATTTTTATATCAATGAAATTCTCATTCATAACACAGTCTCAACTTAGAAAAAAAAAATTATTTTAAAATTTAATTTACTTAGTTTAGATTTAGTTTTGTTTCATAACATATCAAATTATCTTACCTAATGTTTGATCGATTTCCTTATTGCTCTTTTTTATCCTTCGATCAATTAACTCTTTTTTTTTTTCTCTACACGATCGATTTGTTCATAATATCTCTCGATCTGAATAATAGAACCCACGGTACCATCTCTTCGCTGACTCATGAGAAAATCTTTGCTTCTTTTATCAATTTTTGTCGACTCTATAGCAGAATTGTCAGCAATATCAAATAAATTTTCAAGGTCAGCAGAAAACGTTTATTCTTTCTCCAGATTATATGGTTTTCCTGCATTTTTATGTATGTTCGACCACTGTGAATGAAGGTCTAACAATTTGTCAATGCACCTTGCTTCATATTTAACAGGCAAACGAACTCTTTCCCAAAACACTTTCACTTGTTCTATGACAGACTTACAATTCACTCTTAATTTTTTCCGAGGATTTATAATCTTAATGTTATAAAACAACACTTGTAAAACTTGCCCGTTTGAAGGAAGTTCATCCCCATCAATCGAAGATTTAATATCGCCTATTAAAAATATGATTTTAATCGTTTCTGAGCTTGATGCCATGATGTTATTTTACATAAATAGAAAGATTTAAAAACTCGTATGAATTAAAACACAAGGCTTATTTTTATTAAGAAAAAAACGACTTGCCAACAGAGTGACGGTTGGACTTAAAATAAATGTTTTCCATGTTGACGTCACAGTCCCGTTATATTTTTTTATCAGCGTCACTTTCTAAGTCGGCTACGTCGTATTCGTATATTTGTTCCTCTGCCTGACCATCTGCTTATTGAATATGTTGAGCCCTGAGTCACCCTGTTCGTCCGTTTTTCTTTAGTATGTTGAAATAACGATTACGGTCAAACGGATAAAGCTAGGTGCATGAAATTTGGTACAGATAACTTAAATATAATTAAGCTGTTTGGGACGAAAAATGAGCCCAAGTGATTATTGTTAACGACTTCCTCCCATACAATGTTTAAAAATGCTTATGTGGGAGATAGGAGAAATCATTATTCGATTGTGCCCATTTTTTCCCCCAGTCAGACTATGACTCTAAATATTGTCTGTACCAAATTTTATCTATCTAGCTGTATCCATTTGGCCGTAATCGTAATTTGAACAGAATACAGAAAGATCAACGTACAGGGTGACTAGAGAGTCAATTTAAAAATCTGAAAAAATTCGAAAATTTTTTTTTTGACATTTGGAGCCGATCTAAAACAATCCATCTTGGAAATTCCAAAAAAAGCCATATAAGGACCACTCTAATGTATATTAGACCGTACCTCAAAAAAAAAGTGCGCCGTAAACCAGCGAATATGACGCATTTGTGCAAGACAATTACGAAAACAATTTTTTTTTTTTTTTTACCGAACGTAGGGGTCGCGCATTGACATATTTCTTCATATCTCTGGTGTTTACAGTCGGATTTTAAAGTTTTGTACAACAATGTGTTTTTCTCAAGAAGATCAATATGACCTCTTTAGAAGTCATTGACCTCAGGTGTACCGTTCTAGTACTTACCCTCCAGATCTCAGTTGCTACCATCCTAATGTACCATCCTTATATCAAAAAAATAAAGCTCTTAAAATATCATTAATCTTTTGCCCTGGAAGTATATCGAAATTTCAAGCAGAACTATTTTTAAAAAATTTTTGAAAATTTTTTGCCGAACGTAGGGCTCCCTTTTTTCATTTTCATCATATCTTTGGTATTAAAAGTCTGATCATATTGAATGACATATCGATGTTTTTGTTTAAAAGAGACCAATTATTTTTATTCCAAAATAAAAAAAAAATATTCCTACAAGTCCTTGGAAGGTCTTTAATTGATTTTGAGGAACTTTAAAGCTCGTAAAGAGCTCTAAAAAAGGTTTCAACACTATTTTTGTTGTGATTTTCTAAATGTACAATGTATTATTATTTTCACAGCCACATCGAAAATATCAATTTCAAACACTGGCTATTGAAATTCGTTTTTCCCCGTGAAAAAACAGTTGAAAATTGCGTCTGTCTAATATTTATTTCAAACGAGAGTTTTATAGAGTTTTGATCATTTTCAATAAAAATCGAACAAAAAACATTTAAAAACAAATGTCTTTTATTGCGAGTGACTTAAATAATACCAAATTTCTAACGGAGAATGATGCTATAAATTTTTTATTGTATCTGCGGCATAACAGTGATAAAAGTCGTAAGTTGGATGTTTTTAAATAAGAAGCTGTTAGAAATGTAATCGTTTTGTGGCAACGCGCCGGCATACCAATTATAATCCTAACGGCGGTTCGGAAACGTGTTGATATACTTGTGAATACCTATTATACAATTTCTAAAAATCGATTGAGATATACCCTGAATGATTGGAATAAATTGTTTAAAATTTCGATTTGTTTTAAAAATCCATCAAATTTTGACGTGATTAAAATGATAAATGTGATTAAGTGATTAACGTGATTAAGTGATGAAATGTGGCCCATGCGTTGTTCATCGGTGACCGCCAAAGCACATTCATTTACTACATGAACAAAACGCTCGGTGTTTTGAGAATGGCATGGATAAGCTGTGAAGTTATATAGGTTTACTATAAAAATTAATCAAATTAAGTAATTTTCATTGTGCGAACCTGGTAATTTGATTAATTCGTTTGAATATTGCAATGATTCTTGCTGGTCTTAACAAAATATTCTCCGGGTGCTAGAAGTACGCATTGTTTTTTATAAAAGGACGAACGGCCAGTTGAATATCTTATGGCTTATTGTTTAACTTTCGACTTTTATCACTGTTATGCCGCAGATACAATAAAAAATTTGTAACATCATACTCCGTTGGTAATTTGGTATTATTTAAGTCATTCGCAATAAAACACATTTTTTTAAATGTTTTTTGGCCAATTTTCATTGAAAAAGATCAAAACTCTATTAAACTCTCGTTTGAAATAAATATTACACGGACGCAATTTTTAACTGTTTTTTCACGGGGAAAAACGAATTGCAATAGCCAGTGTTTGAAATTGCTATTTTTAATGTGGCTGTGAAAGTAATTATACATTGTATATTTAGAAAATCACTACAAAAATAGTGTTGATACCTCTGTTAGCATTGGCATTATTTTTTATTCTTTTACGAGCTTCAAAGTTCCTCAAAATCAATTCGAGGCATTTCAAGGACTTGTAGGAATATTTTTTTTTATTTTGGAAAAAAATAATTGGTCTCTTTTAAACAAAAACATCGATATGTCATTCAATATGATCAGACTTTAAATACCGAAGATATGATGAAAAAAAAAAAAGGGAGCCCTACGTTCGGCAAAAAAATTTCAAATATTTTTTAAAAATAGTTCTGCTAGAAATTTCGATATACTTTCTGGGCAAAAGATTAATGATATTTTAAGAGCTTTATTTTTTTGATATAAGGATGGTACATTAGGATGGTAGCAACTGAGATCTGGAGGGTAAGTACTAGAACTGTACACCTGAGGTTAATGACTTCTAAAAAGGTCATATTGATCTTCTTGAGAAAAACACATTGTTGTACAAAACTTTAAAATCCGACTGTAAACACCAGAGATATGAAGAAATATGTCAATGCGCGACCCCTACGTTCGGTAAAAAAAAAAAAAAATTTTTTTCGTAATTGTCTTGCACAAATGCGTCATATTCGCTGGTTTACGGCGCACTTTTTTTTTTTTGCATAGGAGGTGGTACGGTCTAATGTATATATATTAAACATATAAGTTTTAAATTAAAATATTTAATTTGTTTCTTAAAAAATATTTAGAGCTTTCGCTCTTACTTTATTCACATCCAAAATAACACTAACTTAAACTTACAATAATACTTAAAATAAATAGTACAAAAATCGATTAATTATTAGTTTGCATTTTTTTGCTCATAACAGGTTCATCAACCTGTTGGCCGAATTACATAGAATTTTTATTTATTAACATTTTTTGTTCTATTTGAATTTCCGGCACATGCACTGCATTTAAGCTGACTCAGTATCTGCAGAGACAAGCAATTGCGAAATTTAAGGTAAAACGAAAAATAATACAAAGCAGTTAAATGAACTTAAACTACGTTAACTCCTCCACCTTTAAAAACGTACGTCCTCGTTTGTTTGATCAGGATAATAACTTGTTGTATTTTGCAATCGCACCGATGGTTGTGGTTGTGGATGATCTTCTGGTAAAACTGATTTTTCTTGTAGTGAGATGTTATCCGCCAAATTAGTGAGATATTTCCCTGTTAACTTTGACCGTCTTGCTGTTATGAATTTCATCACCAAAACTGCCATTATAATCAGAGTAAAACCTGATATTCCAAAATTAGCCAGTGTAACTGTTAATCCTTTACTTTTTATTTGGTTAATGTATTTTATGTTTTGTATGAGACTCAAAATCTCTTCCTCTGCTGTTTGCTTGGCATTAGTTTGTAATATTGCTGGTAACGGTTTGCTGCTAGAAACTTCATTCGAGAGATACATTTGTTTATCTATCATTACAGATGAGTTGCGGTATTGTATTGCGTAAGATCCGATAAGATTGATTTCTTCTTGGTCAATTTGAACTGTACCTTCATATTGGTTCAAGAGTATTATTCCAGGCAGAATTTCTTCTACTGCGGGGATGTGTTGATTATTTATCATAATACAGGTAGGTGAATGACTTTTGAGCAAAGGAGGTATACAAGAGGAGTTACTTATATCTACAATATTCTTACTTTTACATATTCTAATTTCATTATGTTCTTCACATTTATTTTTTGTGCCGAAAATTTTATTCTTACATAACAATACTTTTTCAAATTTTATTTTATAAATTTTGTTTCCTTTTTTGAGTGCTTTTATTAATATTGATTCACATACATTTTCGTCGACTATAGGGATATCAATCACATATAAAATCATAGAATTATTTGAAGCTATTTTTACATTTGCAAATTCAAAAAATTCTTCAACATTAGTGAAAGGAATATTTTCTTTTTCAAAGACTTTCTTCATTGAATTTATTTCTGTATTTGAGAAAAGAAAAGAATTTACTATGCCAACTTTGGCCCAATGTATAGCGTAATTTATATTAACAATTTCATCTTTTATCATTTGTAATTTATATTTAATATCTACGGCGACATCGTGTTGAATATTTTCTTTACTTTTCAATAGTGAGAATATTTTATTTGAAACTTGTGTAATGTTATTTATTCTTTCACCCATTAGTTTATTTATTACCATTTGTTCATTATTATTTTCTAATATATTATTAACATGATCTTCTAAAATTTTAAAGTCATATTGGTCTGGGCTTCCAGCCAGCCATTTCCAAGCAGTGCCTAAGGCGTTAATTGATCTTTTGCTTACTTTTGGTTTTAATCTATTTAAATAGTTTTGAGTTTGAATCAATTCATGGTTAAGGAAAGGAAGGAGTGGATTATTGGGAATAATTTTAAAATTTATTGTGACATTTAAATCGTTCAAAGTCCTTTGGTATTCGTCTATATCAATTGTATGAATAAGTTTATATGTTCCTATCTGTATTTTAGTCCATCCTGTGTTAAAAACTGCTAATTGTTAGTTTGTATAATCAATTATCTTGAATTCACTGTAAGCCATTGGTAACAGCAATCTGAAAATGGAAAAAATATGGTTTTAGGTCCTAATATTGCTTTTGTGTACAGTTAATCCTTTTTCAGTTATTACTATACTAGATATGTCTTCTTTCACTATTTCTTTTTTATATCCAGGAGAATAAGTTTTAATAGGGGCCCTTTTCTTGTTATGTACCTCCAAATCTTTTGCTTGTTTCTTTCTTAGTGCTTCAATGTTTTCTTGTCGAGAGTTTTCGTATTGGTCGGGATCTGTCGATACTCTTCTTCCAAAGAATGCTTCTATTGGCTTTTTTCCTGTGGTAGAATGTATTGTGTAGTTATATTCGTATACGGATCTGTCTAAAATTTCAATGAAAGATCTGTGAATTCGGTCGGTTTTCAAACAACGCATTATTTCAGACAAAGTTGAATGAAACCGTTCAACTTGTCCGTTTACTTTACTCGCATATGGTGCTGTTTTGTATATTTGTATTCCAAGCTGATCTTCAACCATGAAACAAATAGAGGTGGAACTTAAAGATTTTTCATTGTCAAGGACAATGATTTTTGGAACTCCGCAAGCGAAAAGAATTTGCCTCAAAGGTTCTCTGATATCTTCAACTGCTTTTGATGGTATTAATCTAACTTGTACGAATTTCGAAAACTTGTCGACTGCTGTTAGTACCAAATGTTTTTCAGTGTTGTAAATGTCTATGTGAATTATTTCACCAGGATATTGAGGAATGGGTGTTTCAAGTAGTTGAGGATTATTTGGATGGCGGTCATATTTGCATTCTTTACACACTTTACATTGATTGACTATATTCCCTATTTAAAAATTCATTTTTGGAAAGTAGAATTTTTGAATTAGTTGCAATTGTTATATTTAACGTCCTATGGTCTCCGTGCTTTCACAAGGAGAAGAGAGACCATGGACGGAAAGAAGAAGACGTTTGTTTGTTTTGGTTTATTAAAGTTTTATTTTGTTTAGTTTATTTCAACAATGGCCCGCTGTCTATGCGTGGCTGCGACCAGAGTTGGATTTATAATTTTATAATTTTAATTTATTCTAAAAAGGCCCGCTGTCTATGCGAGGCTGCGACCAGTTTAGATTATGTTAGTTCAAAACTATCTTTCTTTCTTCGATCGTTTCTACGCCGGTCGGTGGTTTATAAAGGAAAGTCCTCAGTTTTCGAGGGCGTTTCCTTATTCCAATTATTCCAATAATTTCCAATAAGTTGAAATTCAAATAGATACCAACCAATCAAAATCAATACATAAGCTACATATATTTAGGAAATGTAAATCATTATGTAAATTTACATATCGTTCTATTTCCCCTTAGTGATACGCGATCACGTACACTTTGCATGTTACGCAGTTGCAGGCAATGCACCTTACAAGCAGCGCAGTAACTAGGTAGGTAAATGAACGGCCTTTGCTGACCGTGTAAGCCAATGCCGATGCACCCAAACATTCACTTGCTTTGTTTTTGTTGTCGCCGACGTTTAAGTCGGAACCACTTGACAATAAAAACAAAGCATTGGTTTTGTTTATTTTGGTAATTTAAGCATATGCGCTTAAATTAGGTCAGTATGTTTTTCTTTTCTTGAACGCCGGCAATTTGAGTCGCTGTACTCAAATTGGGTTGTTGTCGTTCGTAGTATTATATTTTTTGTTTATTATTTGTGTCGAAATGCAGATCGCTGCATTTTTGATATCGACATCTGGACATAATATTTATTGAGTTGGTTCTTTGGAATTGGTGTGAGGTCGGGTGTACTAAGTGTACATGCAATGTTGTGGAATACAACATCCCTCCCCCCTTATAAAAGAAAATTTTTCTCCTTGAAGAGGTTGAAAAATTTTCTGTCGCGATACCACCGATCAGTGAGCAGAAATGAGGATTACATGAATTTTTATAATAACGAATAATTTTTTTTATAATTTCTATATACAAATACGTTTTAAGAATTTTATACAAGTAAATTAGTATATATGAAGTTAAATTTATCTTATAATATAGGTAAAATCATGTGACTGATTTCTAATATTTGTTGTTAAAAATTTTTGTCTTATAGTTATTAATCTACTTATATATATTGTTTTTGTTTTTTTTTTTTTTGTAATCTTATAAGGTAGGTATGTTTTATACATTATGTTTTTTGTTTTTGTTTTTGATATTATTGATATTATTTTGTATATTATTATGATAATTAGAATTTAGAAGAAAAAATTGATTTGTTACATATAAGTATTTTTTCAAAATATGTATTTGTGTACTATGTACATTTATATTTTTCTTATATACAGACGTATTTATTTTTTTTTTTCTTTTACATTTGAAAAATATTTTTATATATAGTTTGAAAGTTTTTGCTTTATTGCCCCATAATTTAAATTTGTTAATTTCAATTTTTGTTTCAATTTGTAAGCTGAATATATTTTTTTTTAGTTTTTTGCGTATTGCCCCATAATTTCAATTTGTTCATTTAAGCGGAATATATTTTCTAGTTTTTGCGTATTGCTTCATAATTTCAAATTGTTAATTTCAGCGAAATATATTTTCTAGTTTTTGCGTTTTGTACAAACAAATTTTTTTTTATTATTATTTTTTTTTTTCAACTTGTAAGCGGAATATTTCTTCTTTTTTTTTCGTATGTATCAGCTAAAATTTGAGAGAAGTCAAAAAGTTTTAAAAATCGCTGGTAAAAATCGTAACAAAATTTGTAGTTCTGATTTTAAGATGTGTTCGTATTAAGTTGTGGTGTTTTTATGAATGTATTTTATGTAATATTGTAATGTTAACCAAATGTTGTATTTTAATCGGAGAATAATTTCAGGTTGTTATTGTATATGACTTTCATTTTATTGCGAATTTTTATAGCAGTATTTTCGGGTGAAATAATCTTAATAACTTCAAATGGGCCTTCCCAAAGAGATGAAAATTTATTTTTGCCGGTCTGGTTTCTAATCAAAACCTTCTCTCCAACGTTAAATGTTTTTGGTTTGGAACCTTTGTCATATTGTTCTTTTGATTTTTCTTTTTTATATTTCAAAGTTTGGCCTGCAATTTTAAATCCGTGTTGTAGTCGTGCCTTTAACTCATTTGCATAATTTTCGTAGTTATAGTTTAATGATGGGTCTTTTTGTAAAGTGGATGGGATTTTTGCAGGGTATCCATAGAGTAATTCATGAGGGCTGTAATTGGTGCTACTGTGAGGCGTGTTGTTGAAAACAAATATTGCATAAGGGATCCAATCGTCCCAAGTGAGAGGGTCATTATTGACATAATGCCGAAGATATTCCGCAAGTGTGCGATGGCTTCTTTCAAGTGCTCCATTTGTTTGTGGATGATATGGAGTTGTTTGTAATTTTTTAATTTTTAATAATTTACATACTTCTTTAAATAAATCGCTGAGAAAATTAGTACCTTGATCAGTTAATAATGAATCTGGAAATCCAAAACGACAGAGTATCTGTTCTACAAAAGCTCTTGCAACTGTGGTTGCTTCTGCATTCTCTAAAGGTATAGCTTCAGTAAATTTGGTTAAATCATCTTGAAAAGTTAAGATGTACTTATTACTTTTGTAAGTCACTGGAAGTGGACCTACTATGTCTAAAGCCACTCTTTCAAATGGTGAAGAGCTCGTCGTTGTTATTTTCATTGGCACTTTTGGAGATTTATTTAGTTTATTTTTCTGGCATGATTCACATTTTCTTATGTAATTTTGTACATCAATTTTCATTGTTGGCCAGTAGTAATTTACTTTTAATCTTTTTAGCGTTCTACTTACTCCTTGATGTCCTCCAAGCGGTGATTCATGATATTCTCGTAAAATTGTTTCTATTTCATTAATGTTTTCCAAAATTGTTCTTTTGTTGATATGCAAATTAATTGTTTTGTCGGAAAATATTTCTTTAAGCAATGTTTTAAAATTTTCTTTAAACTGTGAGTTAATGTTTGGAATTGATATGGCTATAGAATCATGATTTTGATTTTCGCTTTTTATTTTGTTTAGCGTTTTCTTTGCTAATTCTTGATCTTTTAACGTTTTAAATGGTATAGGTAATGTCGTCGTATGTAGATTTACGTTATTATATGAGTATGACTCTATTTCACCTATTAAAGGTTTTATAAACTGTGGAATTGATTTTATTATAAATTTTTCTTCTAAAGATTCTGTTAGAGGTAATATTAATATTTTTGATGCGACTTTTTTATTGAAATATATTGAATCTTGGGTTTCTATTATTTTTGAGATTGCCTCGTTCCTTGTATTTTTGCGTTCTTCAATTTTTGAATGTACATTTTCATTTTGCTCCTTTTTATTTGTCATTTGGCGTGTCATAACTAATACTTTGTTTACTATTTCTGCAAGTTTTTCATCTTCAGTGATTCGACTGAGTGCGTCAGCATTTGTATTGCTTTTCCCTGCTTTATATTTGATCGTATATTCTTATTCTGATAGGAGAATTCGCCATCTAGCTAATCTTGACATTGGGTCTTTTAACTTCATTAGCCATTCGAGTGGTTTGTGGTCAGTATAGATTGTGAACTTTTTACCGTAAATATAAGGTCGGAATTGTTTTACAGCAAAGACAATTGCAAGCAATTCTTTTTCCGTGGTGCTATAGCGTGTCTCTGCATCGTTCAATGTTCTACTTGCAAAACATATTGGCTTGTCTTTTCCAATTATACCTTGAGATAAAACTGCGCCAAGTCCTGCATCACTCGCATCTGTCGTTACTATGAATTCTTCATCAAAGTTTGGATATGCTAATATTGGAGGGTTAATTAGTTTTTCTTTTAATTTTGAAAATGCTTCATCGCAGAATGCGTCCCAATTGAATTTGGTTTCTTTTTTAAGTAGTTTAGTTAATGGTTTTGCTGTACTGGAGAAATTTTCAATAAATCTTCTATAATATCCAGCGAATCCTAAAAATGATTTTATTCCTTTCACATTCTTTGGAGTTGGATAAGTTTTAACTACTTTAATTTTTTCGGGATCTGGTTTTATACCATTTTCAGAAATTATGTGCCCTAAATACGTTAGTTCTTGTTTGAGAAAATTACATTTGTCAGGTTGTAGCTTAAGGTTGTGTTGACGCAATCGGTCAAATATTTTAATTAATTTGTTGTTATGATCCGATAAATCATAACCGTACACAACGATGTCGTCGACGTAGACAAAACATTCAAATCCTTGTAAACCCATTAGTACGTTGTTCATGAGCCTTTGAAAAGTTGCTGGAGCGTTTTTTAAACCAAATGGCATTCTGTTATATTCGTTGTGCCCAAAAGGTGTGCTGAAAGCAGTTTTACATTTGTCAGATTCTTTAACAGGAATCTGATGAAAACCTTTCGCTAAATCCAGAGTGCTGAAATATTTTGCTCTTCCCAACTGGTCAAGTATGTCAGTAATGTTGGGCAATGGGTATGCGTCACCGACTGTTAAGTCGTTTAATTTTCGAAAATCGACTACAACTCTCCAACGTTTGTAACCTTCGGAATCTGCCTTCTTTGGAACAAGTAAAAGTGGCGAGTTCCATGGACTTGAACTTGGGCGAATAATACTATCTTCTAACATTTCATTAACCTGCTTATGAATTTCCTGTTATTGACTTTCAGGTAGTCTATATGGTCTAACAAATAATGGAGGTTTGTTTGCTTCAGTTATAATTTCATGTTCTGAAGTTTCTGTACACGTGAGGTGGTCTCCTTCAAAATAAAATAAATCGTTATAATTTCTACAAATTTCTAAAATTGATTTCTTTTCTTCTTTGTTACAATGCGTTAGTTCTATGCTTGTTTCTATCTTTTTTAATCTTTCCTTTATTAAATCTTTTGTTTTATCTAATTTGATTTCATTGAAATTTTCTATTTTTTCCCACTCATATTGAATTTTATTTAAATTTATTTCTTTAATATCTTCTGTTGTGTTCATAAAAAGAACTTTAACTTTATTTTTAATTGGGCGTACCAGGGTTTCCGCCATATATACTCCTGGTTTTATTTGTTTCTTGTGGATCACTGCATCTTTTGAATAAGCAAAAGGGATCTCTACAAGTTGTTTGCAGCGAGGTTGTAAGGTAATGGATTGCAGCCCGTAGACATCAGGTTGAGTTGACTCAATCCTGTTTTTACAATTCCTTTCATTATCCAAGAATAATGCCTTAGTTTCCTCTTTACTTGCCTTCACATTATTTTTTGTGATTTTGTTTTTACTTTGAGGTGACAATGTGATGGATTGCGGCCCGTAGACATTAGGTTGAAGATTCTCAATATGACTTATGCCATTCGGCGCATACTCCTGCTCTTCATTCCTATTTTCACAATTCCCTTTGTTACCCGTAGGCAACACATTGTTTCCCTTTTCTGTGTTTTTACAATAATCTACAATATGTGATTTTAAAATTTTATTTTTGCTTACAGCTGCGTTTGAGCAGTCTACTGGTATTTCCAGTTGTTTTTCCTTGAAATCTATTTTACAGTCAAATTTTGTGAGAAAATCGCTTCCTAAAATTCCATCATAGGATAAATTAATATTTTTATTTAGAATATGAAAATTGTGACTCAGTGTTATCATCTGGTCATTATATGGAACATTTATTGTTTTTATCTGTTCACCTAATGTTTGCATTGAATTACCTGAAATGGTTGTAACTGTATGTTTACTTTGTTTGTTAATTGTATACTTTTGTTCTGTGTTTTTAAAAAGACTAATTTGTGCGCCTGTGTCAACTAAAAGTGAAGTTATATGTTTGTCTGAAGGTTCGAGTTTAATACGAAGCACTGGCTCATCGTATCTTTCGCAAAAAGGTATTATAATTGAATATTTTAATGTTGTGCTTGGTGCACATCGGCTTTTATTTGCATCCGGGGAGAAGCGCCGCTGATTTCTTCCCGTGCTATTTCGTTTCCCGATGCATAATTTATGTGGTGAGTTTGATTAGGAGGATTGTATTGACTGTTGTTGTTTTCTCTAACCGGATTTGGATATTGTCTGAAAGCTCTATTATTTTCTAAGATTCTGTGATTTTGGTGTTCTTTATATTCTTGCCTTGGCCGCAATCTACACTCTTTGTACGTGTGATTCGACCGTTTGCAGTATGAACAAAATATAGATTGTATTTCTTTCTTTATATTATGATGTTTGTTTTGATATGAATTTTGACTATTATAATTAGAGTAGACATGATTATTTTTGCGATAGCACGAATTTTCAGTGTGTGCTGACTTTTTAGAAAATTGGCATGTGGGTTTAAAAGGTGAGGATTGGTATTGCGAATTTTTTTCCAGCCGTACTGAATGCTCCTCGGCATACATGACGGCTTTCTTCAAGTCCCGCTCATTGTGAGCTTTAAGAATTAATCTTAAATTATGATTCCGCAAACCATCCTCGAATACCCGTATTGCCAAGTGATCGTTCTCGCGTTTTAAATATGTACGAATCGAAATTTCGCTAGTGCTAGAAAATGTAGCTGAATTTAGTGAATGTAGTAATTTTCCAATTCGTTCACCGAACTCTTTAACAGTTTCTCTCAAATTTTGTCTAGCTGTCATAAGTTCGTTTTGAGCAGAGGCTCGCGAGCCTTCTAGCCGTGTTTTTATAACCTCTAGAATGAATTTATGTTCTGCGTCGGTCTTAGCAGAAGAAATAAGTATATTACCGCATGCAATGAATTTATTTAATTCGGCTGGATTGCCGTTAAAAACCGGTACGATATTATAAATGTCGTTCAACGAAAACTTGAGATCCATATTTAGGTACTCAGGATCAGAATCCGCGTCGAAACAAAAAGAATTTTTGAAAAATGGTAGAGAAGCAAAGTTCTGTACTACCTTAGTCGCGTGTTGACGAGTAAAAATTTTGAAAATATTTTTGTTTTTATCAGAGCAGAAAAATATATAAATTTTTTTTTTTTTTCGCAAAAACTTTCAATCTCCTTAAATATTACTAAAATCAGTGAATATATATGTATATAATTATTTATTTATTATGTTTTTTTTTTTTTTGCTTACTCTTGTTTTCAATTCTTCCTGGTGTTGTTGATGTGTAGTTGTTGATGTGTTGTTGATGTATTCTTGAGTTATTGGTGTCGTTGATGTGTTCAGTCCTTTTTCCTGCTTGACGTTGTTTCTTCTTTTTTTCCTGTTTGTTGTTGATGACGCCAGGAGGCTCTTAGTAGCCCTATAGCTGGTTATCCTGGTCTTCGTTTATAGATGGGCCAGGAGACTTCACGTCTTAGAGCTGGTTAACCTGGGCTTTTTTTTCACTTTTTATTCACTGTTTTTTTCACTGCCGCTGTTATAGCCTCGGCACGCTTTTGTTTTTTTTTTTATATTTTCACTTTTTTAAAAATTTCAAATCCGATGTTGAAGCCTCGGTACGCTTTTTTTTAAATTTTCTTTATTTTCCTTTTTTTTTTGATTTTTGGGATGAAGCGTATCCCACCGCTGCCACCAATGTTATATTTAACGTCCTATGGTCTCCGTGCTTTCACAAGGAGAAGAGAGACCATGGACGGAAAGAAGAAGACGTTTGTTTGTTTTGGTTTATTAAAGTTTTATTTTGTTTAGTTTATTTCAACAATGGCCCGCTGTCTATGCGTGGCTGCGACCAGAGTTGGATTTATAATTTTATAATTTTAATTTATTCTAAAAAGGCCCGCTGTCTATGCGAGGCTGCGACCAGTTTAGATTATGTTAGTTCAAAACTATCTTTCTTTCTTCGATCGTTTCTACGCCGGTCGGTGGTTTATAAAGGAAAGTCCTCAGTTTTCGAGGGCGTTTCCTTATTCCAATTATTCCAATAATTTCCAATAAGTGGAAATTCAAATAGATACCAACCAATCAAAATCAATACATAAGCTACATATATTTAGGAAATGTAAATCATTATGTAAATTTACATATCGTTCTATTTCCCCTTAGTGATACGCGATCACGTACACTTTGCATGTTACGCAGTTGCAGGCAATGCACCTTACAAGCAGCGCAGTAACTAGGTAGGTAAATGAACGGCCTTTGCTGACCGTGCAAGCCAATGCCGATGCACCCAAACAGTCACTTGCTTTGTTTTTGTTGTCGCCGACGTTTAAGTCGGAACCACTTGACAATAAAAACAAAGCATTGGTTTTGTTTATTTTGGTAATTTAAGCATATGCGCTTAAATTAGGTCAGTATGTTTTTCTTTTCTTGAACGCCGGCAATTTGAGTCGCTGTACTCAAATTGGGTTGTTGTCGTTCGTAGTATTATATTTTTTGTTTATTATTTGTGTCGAAATGCAGATCGCTGCTTTTTTGATATCGACATCTGGACATAATATTTATTGAGTTGGTTCTTTGGAATTGGTGTGACGTCGGGTGTACTAAGTGTACATGCAATGTTGTGGAATACAACACAATTTATTTTCTTGTGCATTTCGGTGAGCTCGTTTATGTTCTTCTAAGATTTTTTCATTTTGTTCGTTTTCGTCTGTTAGGTCTTTTACTTGACTTTGTGTAAATCGGATTTTATAGGCAGAAAAATGTAAAGGATTGTAGTGACTTTAGTCAAATGTAGGTCAACGTGGAAACAATAACCAAGTGATAAGCCAAACGGACATATGACCCTTCTCGGGTTATTACTCCCTTTTACACTCATTCTTTTATTGCATTTTTTATTGCAACGAATGCGACGACATATGATCGCCGGACAAACCCAAGCAGAAAGTCCAAAAGACAAATTGAAACCGAAATAGTTTGACACATTTCCCAAATGTATTAATTACCGCCTGGTTATTGTTTTCAACGTTATATAAATAGAAGTAAGTAGAAGTAAGTAGTCAGTTGGACATAAGTTATTAAACTACATAAATTATATAATAAAACATAACATGGCGATCCTTTGCCATTCGGACCCTTTGCACGGGAAAATCGATAGTGAATATTAAGTGAAAAAGGTGAACAGGACAAGAATCCGTTTTGAACAATACATGAAAGCAAAAGTGCTCCAAAATAAACTGTGCCAGAATTTTTTAGTGAACCGGGGCTGTGCTAAAATAATGTAACAAAATGCCGTTTCAAACCGAGTTCAAAAATTGTTTGCTTTCCAAAATAAACTGTGCCAGAATTTATTAGTGAACCGAGGCTGTGCTAAAATAATGTAACAAAATGCCGTTTCAAACCCAGTTCAAAAATTAGTTGCTGAAAAATAAGATAATAAGTGACAATATCGAATACAAATTACTCGAAAAGTTTTCAAGCACGCTTAACAACGATTATAAAGAACGTAAAATCGAAACAAAAATTACAAGCGAGGAACTAATTCAAATTCTTAAGGAAGAATCATCTCTAGACTTCAACATATTTAGCTGAAATATTTTTGGAAACAATCCTTCAGATGGGAAAAAGGACTGCGCCTGGAATAAAGAACTGCATTAACTTACAACCAAGGAGACACAGATTTGGCCTCTGAGTATATCATTTCGATTGCAAAATGCAAAACAATACTAAGTTTATTATGTACTTTATCACATTCATATTCAATCTACAATATTATATAATAGGAAAGTTTTGTTTAATATCAAAAAACAAGCATTATATAATACATTGACAATATATTAGACTTTTAATCTGTAAAACAAAATTTTTTCATTATCCAAAAAAAAAGAAGAAAAAAAAAAAAAAATATATTTTTTAATATGTAAGGTGGAAGAAAGCGCTTAGTGCGATACTTATAGCCGTGTCTGGTTACGAGGTTGGAAAAGACATACAAGGTGAAAAAGTAGAGAAGTTAGCTGAAAAAATTAACCAGCATAGGGAAACAGTTAAAAACCACAACGAATCAGGAATGAATATTTCACACGTTATTATTATTATTGTCATGTTGTTAACAATCACAGTTCTGTACTCATTAATAAAAAGTTATTTCAAATACAAACACAATAGAATAACGGCGGCACCGCCAAGAATTTAAAATCGTAAACTTTATGTCGATTTTGCAAAAACCATAAATGACAAGTCCTGTCACATGGAGGGACATAACAGACAAACTCAGAAGCATTAAGGCAGAATTTGACAGATCATACAAATGCCTGAATAGGACACCAGTACCCTCTAAACACACTCAAATAAAACACTTAAACACACTAGTTTATCAGCATAATACGATCACAGGCCTCAGCAAGACAGTCTACCCATTCTTAAGCGTCAATCACCAGGACGAATTCATAAAATTTGTTTCCTCAATCAAAACAAGACTAGAAGCAATTTTTAGACATTTAGAAATTAGGGACAGAGTACCAAAAGAGATAAACAAATTCATAATAATTAATTTCCAAGATGAAGGAGGAGAAACATCAGACGAAGAAGTAGGGAAAAAGGACAGAGAAACATCAGACGAAGAAGTAGAAAAAGGAGTAACATCAGACGAAGAAGTAGAAAAAATAACACCATGACCACTACTCCCGTAGAATTTATAAATTTGGCTACAAAGCTGTTGCCAGAGTTTGATGGCAAAGCTGAAAATTTGACCAAATTCATTAATGCACTGGACATACTAGACTCGATCAAAGGAAGTAACGAAAGCATTGCAATTTCATTGATCAAAACCAAACTCAACCAAACAGCGAGCAGGTTATTGACCAATGAAGCAACAATCAGGGAAATAAAAAGCGCACTGACCGCTAATGTGAAACACGAGTCGTCACAAAGTATAGCAGTCAAATTGTTGAGCATAAAACAACAAAACAAGACTGACGGCGATTTCGCTAAGGAAATTGAATCCCTTGCACAACAGCTAGAGTTCGCTTACATTTCTGATGGAATGTCGTCAGCGTTGGCAAAAAACTACTCAGCGCAGTCGGCAGCCAAAGCAATAAGAACAAATGCAAGGTCTGATGAAGTGAAAATGTTAATGAAGGCAGGTCAGTTTTCAACGGTTAGTGACGCAGTCACCAAATTCATTGAGTTAGGGGCTGAAAGCACAGGCACTCTTCAGGTGAACTATATAAATAACTCATACAGGGGGAACAATTCCAACAGGAGAAATAATTCATTTAGAGGAAATAATTCTTACAGAGGTAATCGAAACTACAGAAACTATTACCAAAGTAATCGGGGTAGAAACCACAGTAACTATAACAACCATAATAACGGTAATAGTAACCCTAACAGAAACAACAATAATAATAATAACTATAGGGGCCGTAATAACCCAAACAGAAATGTACGCTACACGGAAGCGTCGGAAAACGCAGAGCACCCCCAGAATGCCCAACTGGGGAGTGCGAAAAATTAAACACTGCGAACTTATTAAACATCAATTTGTCATCTAGTAACTTTGTCACTATAAATTCCTCACTAAATGACTACGAGTCCACCTTTTTAATAGACACAGGCTCGGAAATAAGTATTTACAAAACATCAACAAATGACCAAATTCAAATAAATAAAAATCATATCTAAAATTTAAAAGGCATAGGAAATGGTACCATAAAAAGTTTAGGTGCCACTACAGCAACACTTTATATAAACAACTCCGAAATCATTCATAATTTCCAAATAGTAGATGAAAATTTTCCAATCCCTTGCGATGGTATTATAGGGTTAGACTTCATAAAACAATTCAATTGTTTATTAGATTACAAGCATAATGGTCCAAGTCTATTGATATTACGACCAAACTCTCTGAAAGATCACTTGGAGATAGAAATTTCAGAATCACCCACAAAGGAAATACTTAGTTTACCGGCAAGAGCGGAAGTAATTAGGAAGATCCACATAGTTGCAACCGCAGAAAATATACTAATCCCAAGCCAAGAGTTAGAAGAAGGCAAAATAATAGGAAATACAATAGTTAACACGAGGAATCCATATGTCAGGATAATAAATACAACAGATAATAACGTTTTTCTTAAACAAAATAAAATCAAAACAGAATCCTTAGATGACTACAATGTGGTTAACATCAGCAAAACAATCGATACTGAAGAGAGAAGGCACACTATATTAAGCAAATTAACCCAAAACTGTCCTTTATATCACCGAGATAAATTACTAAAATTATGCTCAGACTATTCAGATGTATTCGCTTTAGAGACTGACCCCTGTTCTGTTAACAATTTTTATAGACTAAAATTGCATTTGAAAGACGAGACACCAGTCTACATTAAAAACTATAGATTGCCACATAATCACAAACCCGAAATCAAAAAACATATAGACAAGTTAATTAAAGATGACATAGTTGAACCTTCAGTATCGGAATATAATAGCCCAATTCTTCTTGTACCTAAGAAATCCTTACCAAATTCATCAGAAAAAAATGGAGATTAGTAATAGACTATAGACAGGTTAACAAAAAACTAGCGTCAGACAAATACCCACTTCCAAGAATCGATGATATTCTCGATCAATTGGGTCGTGCCAAATATTTTTCCTGTCTGGATTTAATCTCTGGTTTTCATCAAATAGAACTAGAGGAGAATTCAAGAAACATAACATCTTTCTCATCCGATCAAGGATCATTTAGATTCAAGCGTTTACCATTTGGATTAAAAATTGCGCCCAACTCATTCCAACGAATGATGAATATTGCATTTTCCGGCCTTAAGCCGAATAAAACGTTCATTTATATGGATGACTTAATAGTTGTAGGCTGCTCGGAAAATCACATGCTTAAAAATTTAAAATCAGTTTTCGATGTTTGTAGAGCCACAAATCTTAAACTTCACCCAGATAAATGCAAATTCTTTGACTCCCAAGTTACATATCTAGGACACAAATGCACGGATCAGGGAATCTTACCAGACGAATCAAAATTCGATAAAATTCTTTCCTACCCAAGACCGACAAATGCCGATGAATGCAAAAGTTTTGTAGCATTCGTTAATTACTATAGAAGATTCATACCGAATTTTGCTAATCATTCAACACATATCACCAAATTAACGGGAAAGAAAACTCCATTCATCTGGACAACCGATTGTGAAAATGCATTTGAATACCTAAGAAATTCTTTACTATCACCTGAAATACTTCAATATCCAGAATTTGAAAAACCATTCTGTATCACCAACGATGCAAGCAAAATAGCTTGTGGTGTCGTATTGAGTCAGGATTATAATGGTACACAATTACCTATTGCCTTCGCGTCAAAAGCATTCACTAAAGGGGAAGCCAACAAGTCAGTTATAGAACAAGAACTTACGGCAATCCATTGGGCCATAGATTTCTTCAAGCCGTACATCTATGGTACTAAATTCTTAATAAAAAGTGATCACAAACCGCTAACATACCTCTTTGCAATGAAGAATCCTTCCTACAAATTGACAAGAATGAGACTCGACCTCGAGGAATTCGATTTTGAAATTGAATATATTAAAGGTAGGGACAATTGCGGCGCGGATGCTCTATCTCGCATTGATTTTGGGAAAATTAAGCGACTCAAAGAATAAAACTCTGCCATGATACAAGTAATCACAAGGTCCAAATCCAAGGATACACCCCCTAACACCAAAACCACCGAAAAACAAAAAGACAACATACAACACGTATACAATACTATTACAAATCAAGAAGTGAAAAAATTACCTCGCCTCACACTTAGATGCACCACTAATGGAAAATTAACAGAATCCTCGAAGTTAGTATTACTCCATGGAAAGAAAGAAATATTTAAATTTGATGCTAAAGATATTATTGCTTATGAGAAAATTGCGCTAGAGCAATTCTTTCTCAAACTTGAAAAAGCATTTGGTAATAATAACTTTACAGGCATAAAGATAGCTATCAATGACAATTTGTTTAAGCATATAGATATAGAGGAATTCAAAAAGGTAGGAACAAAACCTTAAAGAAGGTAATAATTGGAATAACACCGCAAATAACCAAAATCACTTCTCAAAAGCAAAAAGTAGAACTTCTGGAAAAATATCATGATGACCCTGTATTTGGAGGCCACCCAGGTGTCACACGATTGTTATCAAAAATTAGACGACAGTATACATGGAAAAACATGGCTTCAGACGTGAAGTCTTATGTTAAAAATTGTGAAAGCTGTAATAAAAACAAGTCGGGTAAAAATAAAATAGAGCCTTTTATTATAACAAACACACCAGCAACCGCTTTTGACATCGTTCAAATCGATACTGTAGGCCCTCTTCCCAGATCATTCAACGGGAATAAACAAACGCTCAGCGACTTGTTCCTTGTGATTTCTTCGGGTATGGTGGAATCACAAATTCTAGCTGGTTAGCGCTCGCTGTAAACAAGGGTGGGTTTTGTGAGCACCTAAGCCGCATATAAAACTTCGTGCAATATGTGCTCGAAGTTTTATTGCATCAAATAAAAGAAGAAAATAAAGCGAATAAGTTTTGGTTATAAAATACAAATTGTTTATTTATGTGTTCTTACGTGAAATTGCTTCAATAAGTACAGCTAATTACGACGGTTGATAAGATGTAAAATAAAAGAGAAACTTTGCAGCTTGCATACGAAACGATACAATTTTGGCAATCAATAAGTGATTGATTTTTTGGCGGCAAGGAGGCAGGCTCGGAGACCCGATTGCGATCGACTCGTTCGGGGCTGAATAGAAATCGAGTCTCGAACGAGTCGATAAGTAAGTATAAATAGTAATAAGTTTAGATGAGTAATCAACTACTTTTTCATCATTTAGGGTTGCGGCCTAAACATGCCGGCCCCCTTGCAGTATCTACTGTAATAAGACTTATAATATCTTAGATCTAATAAAAAAAAAGGTGTTGATTAATTCATAAGTCTCAGGTTTCTATCACATTCATTATAATATTTATTAATTCAATTTGTATAATTAATGCTTTTAATTAGGTACATTATTTTTTTTTGAGCGCAATTATTGGGCAACAGTACCGGACACAAGCCATCCAAAAATTGAGTTCTGTTTTAACAAACCCCCCAGACCACTCGGAAAAAACCCAGGTTGCATGATCCTTGCACATACATCAGCACCTAACACCATGCCGACGGAGGACGATACGAAAAAGTCCGGGTCAGCAAGCATCAAGTTCGCGAAATTCACCCTAATGGACGCATCTAAGCTACGTCTTGGCGTAACGCGGGCGAAGTGCTTCACTACCTTCGCCTGGGTTGTAACAGACTGGTTGGACTCGTAGTTTGCTCGGAGGTTTAGAGAGCAAACTTCATGTGAGCCAACCATCTGTGTTGGCAACCCAAGCTGGCGCACGAAGCCTTGCGACACCACAGACGTCTCCGCACAACGGTCCACCAGGGCGCGAATCCGATGTATATGACCCCTGTCAACCACCTTGACGACCGCCGTGGGGAGCAGCGGAGTCACCGATTGCAAGATGGGCAACGGTGATGGCGAAGAGCGGCGCTGAGGACCACTATTTGAGTGGTGTTGAGATGGCCGTCTTCGTCCTTGGCCACGGTTACGACGCTCGGCTCTATTTGTAGTGCGCCGTTTGGTTTGTCCACTCCTCTGCCTGCCACGCAGAGAAGGGCGAAACGAGCGCGATACTCGCGCGTCATTAATTATAGCCGCCAGCTGGGCAGGTGACCGTCCGTCACCCTCTTCACCTTCAGGCGCCGGTCTCCTCTCTACGCTAACCGCTGGATCCGACACTCGTGGCCGGGCAGCAGACTCCTTCTCGGCGGCCGACCTTCTCCGACGTGAAGACCGAGACACAAAAGATCTGGCTACATCGAGAGGAATCGCTTGGGTCGGTGGGGACTTTTTCGAGCGCTCATGCGGCCCGAAATGCAGCATGGTGTGGTGTTCTCCGGAACAATGACGGCATCGGCCGTTGCTGGTGCACTCTTTAGTGAGGTGGTCTGGGGAGAGACACTTGGAGCAGTATCGGAAGAGACACACAAGTCGAAGCCGCTTTGCCAGGTTTCCAGCCATAAAAAATGGACATGCCCGCAAGATATGACGCGACAGGCACACACGACACTTGATTGGCAGCTCGTTGGACGACATTAGGTAACTGAAAAAAAATTATAGAAATTAAATACGTTAATTCCTGCTGAGATGTCTATTTGAGGACATTACGCACACAACAAAGATGGACGAGGACGAATGAAGCTAATTAACTATTTTCGGCTGGCAGGATAATTAGTTTAACCACTGGACGAGTAATAATACCGCGTTCAGTGCGCAAGTCGGCCACGCGAACTCGGTTGTCCGAACCTAAGTAAACTTTTACTACCCTTCCTAATCGCCATTCGTTAGCCGAAAGATTATCCGATTTTATTACAACCAAGTCGTCGATTTTCAAGTCTACGCATGGACGTTTCCATTTAGTTCGTTTGTGGAGTTCTTTCAGATAATCATCTTTCCAAATTTGGCAGAACTTCTGGTTCAATGCCTTCAATTTTTGCCAACGATTGATGATAGACATGGGACTTTCGGTGATATCTGGTTCAATGGGAGCAAGTAACGGTTCACCTACTAAAAAGTGAGCTGGAGTTAGGGGCGCTAGATCATTAGGATCAGATGACATAGGGCTCAGAGGACGTGAATTCAAGCATGCTTCGATACGCGAAAGCAATGTCGAAAGCTCCTCAAACGTATATTTTAAGTCTGACGCTACTTTGCGAAATTGCAACTTAAAACTTTTGACACCTGCTTCCCACAGACCTCCCATATGGGGAGCCCCTGCCGGAATGAAATGCCAAGTTAAGTGTTGATGCGCAAACTTTGACACCACTTTCTCCTTAGAATCATTAAGAAAGGCTTTAAAATCCTCTTTAAAGGCACGTGAGGCACCAACAAAATTGGTTCCATTGTCGGAGTATAAATTCTCTGGACACCCTCTACGTGCAACGAACCTCGAAAATACGGCCAGAAAAGTAACCGTACTGAGATCGCTTGTAGCCTCTAAATGAATAGCTTTTGTAGCAAAGCAGACAAAGACACAAATATAACCCTTGGTTATAAGACAAGCCCGTCCCGTGAAATTTTTAATGTCATATGGCCCTGTGAAATCAACTCCAGTAGACGCAAAAGGGCGAGATAATTTTGTTCGCTCTGGAGGTAAGGATGCCATCATTTGAGTCTGCAACCGCTTTCGGTCAATAACACAAACCTTGCAATTGTGTATGATAGATTTGATCATGTTTTTTAATCTGGGAATCCAGTATTGCATCCGAATAAGTCGCAATACAAGCTGGTTCCCACCATGAATTGAGATCTCATGGGTGAACTTCACGAGCAACTTAGAGAACTGACAATTATACGGGAGAATTACCGGATGACGTTCATCATAACTTATGTGTTCCGTCTCCGATAATCGACCGCCAAGTCCAAGTATTTTTTGACTGTCGAGAAAAGGATTCAAATTTAAAATTGAACTCTTCGAATCAATCAAACTTTTCTTCGACAACTGGGCATATTCAGATGGATAGCCCAATTTTTGACTCTCAATAACGAGTCGTTTGGTTATTTCTTTAATTTCTGGCTGTGATATTTCAACAGACTTAAAACAGAAATTACTTTTGTGTGACCTGTGAGTTCTGTGAAAGAATCGTAATACATACGAAAGAACACGCAAGGCACGAGGCAACGAAGAAAATCGTTCTAAAATGTCCATATTTTGAGAACACGCCACATGAGCTTTGATGGCTTTAGCTTCCATCGTTGTGTCATATTCGTCGCTTAATTGAGGCCAAAAATTATTCTCTTGTTGTAGCCATGAGGGGCCATGCCACCACAAAGAACTATCTTTTAAGTTCTGTGGTTCTAATCCTCTACTGGCTAGATCCGCTGGATTATCGGCTGAATCCACGTGACTCCAATTTTCAGTCCCCACTTTCTCGCCTATCTTCGAGACACGGTTGGCAACAAAGGTAGTCCAGGCACATGGCTGCTTGCGCAACCAAGCCAGAACAATGGTTGAGTCTGTCCATAAAAACAGCTTATTATTATAAGTTTCTAAATTTGTTAGAAACGCGTCAACCATTTCTGCTAGCAAGAGTGCACCGCACAGCTCCAGCCTTGGTAACGACACTGTCTTAACCGGCACTACCTTTGTTTTCGCGACGAGAAGATGAACGCTCACCTTATCTGATCGTCTCATGCGAATGTATATCGCGGCTCCATAAGCTTTCTCTGAAGCATCGCAGAACCCGTGGAACTGGAGATCGCCTTCCGGAGAAAAATCGAAATCCTGCTGATGCGGCCGCTTTTTCCAAGTCTATTCGAGCTTGAACTGCTGACTCCACGTCATGACCTCCCGCCAGTGCGTCATCTACGTACATATGGTGACGCAAAATTTTTGACGCTAGTGGCAAGCTGCTTTCTACATCGTCAGCTAATTGCAAAAGTGTTCGCAGCGCTAGAAATGGGGCACAATTTACCCCGAAAGTGACTGTTTTCAGCTGAAAATCTTGTAGATGATTCCCTGTTTGATCGCGAAAAATTATTCGCTGGAATCGCTGATGGTCTTCAGTCACAAGTATTTGGCGGTACATCTTTTCGATGTCACCATTAAATACGAATTTGAAGAATCGCCACTTCAGGATAAGCAAAGTTAAATCACTTTGCAAGACTGGCCCCGCATGCAGAACATCGTTCAAACTCACACCATTGGATGTAGGGCTTGACGCGTTGAAGACCACCCGAACCTTTGTAGTGGTACTATCTGGTTTCATGACAGCATGATGAGGAAGGTAATAACTATGATTTTGTCTCGGAGAAGGACAAGAAGACACTTCTCTCATATGGCCTAATTCCAGATATTCTTTCAGAACAGCATCATACTTCTTGTAAGCTATGTTTTTATTAAGCCTCACCTCATTGCGCAGAAATTGTCGGACCGCAATATAGCGTGAATCACCTAGAGTGGTTTTCTGCGGATAACTTTCCTTAAACGGTAAAGTCACCACATACCGACCATCAGAATTGCGCCTGGTTGTGTTAACATAATTGTCCTCACAAAATTTGTCTGTGATATTGGACACAACCTTTTGAGGTATCTCCTCAAGCTCCCAAAAGGATGCTAGCTGCCGATCAATTGAAACTTCACTGAAATATGAAACGACAGACGAGGAGGCAGGTTTCTGCGATGCGGTTGAAACGGCACCTGTTAAGATCCAGCCGAAAATGGTTTCTTGAGCAATAAGTGACCCAAGAATATTTCGACGAATACCGTCAAGCAGAATCTGTGAGTATAAGTCACCTCCCAGTAGCACATCGATTTCATCGCTGCAGTAAAAGCGTTTGTCTGCAAGTACAAGCTCTGGGAAAGCTTGCTGCACAAGAGAGTCCACTGAGCATGTGGGAAGATTTCCTGTAATCTTTGATAGAATTAGAGCGCTTGTGGAAAGTTGGATGGTTGGATCAATAGGTGATCCTATGACCAAAGTGCACGCTTTTTGCACTCTGGTTGACACCACATTATTAAGCCCTGAGACTTGAGCGCAAACACGATGAGTAGGAAGCTGAATAAGTCGATGCAACCTCTCAGAAATAAACGAGCCTTCTGAGCCAGAATCAATAAGTGCCCTGGCTTTGAACACGGCTCCTCGATGGCAAATATTTATCATCGCGGTTCCCAGCAAAATACCTTTGCTGCTTGAGGCAAAACACGCTTGGTAGTTTTCGCGAGCGCCTGCAGATGTTTGCGATTGCGCTACAACATGTTGAGTGGACTGTATACTGGTGCTTGGACCTCCCGCATTTGGATGACTGTTTGCGCCTCTAAATTCTCGATGAAGCAACGAATGATGTCGTTGTCCACATGTGGAGCAGTTGTAGCCGCTCTTGCAATTTTTAGAAACATGGCTGGTTGATAAACAGTTGAGACAGCAATGCAACCGTCTTGCAGCCGATGATCTGTCACAGCCGTCTGTGATCTGTTTACTGACATTGCCAAAAATTTTGGACAGAACTTCAATGCATGCTGCTGGTTTTTACACAGCTTGCAATTATTGTTCGCCACGTTTGCCTGAAAGGTGTTAACTTTCTTCACATTTTGTGGAGGTGCGTTGGGTTTTTGCCCTTTTTGCACCGCGCCTCTAAAGTCTGACACCGTTTCTAGTGTCTGAAAACGACTTGTGAGAAATTTATCAAAGTCAGCCCATTTGGGGATTTCTGCCTTGTTCTCAATCGATTGCTCCCATAAGGAGAGCGTTGTCTCATTTAATTTTGTTGAACATAAATATGTTAATATAGCATCCCAATTGCTAATATTTACTTGATGCATTGTTAATGCTGAAATGCAATTATTTATGTCCCTTTGTAACTTTTTAATTCCACTTCCAGACTCAGTTCCAACAGCTGGCAGGTTAAATAAAACCTTAAGTTGACTGTTCACCAAAATCCGCTTATTTTCATAGCGGTCAGTCAAGTTTTGCCAGGCTGTTGCAAGCCCTTCATGCGTGAGAGGAGATTTTTGCACAATCTCTTTTGCCTCTCCGCGGGTTTTCTGGTTGAGATGAAAAAGTTTCTCAACAGGCGTTAGCCGATTATTTGAAATGTAAATGGCTGAAAACATATCTCTGAAGGAAGGCCATGTCACATAATCACCGTGAAAAAGTTCAGTGTCACATGGTAGTAGGTTGATATTGTGACCTGACATTGGCATCTCAATTCGTGAAACATCAACTTCACTTCGGGTTTTCGCCCTGGACAACTTATCGCTCAGTTCGTTCATCTTAGATAGACAGCGAACATATGTTTGATAACATGTGCGATATTTGACTTTGACTAAGGTGACGTTTTCATCATCGTCACCACTCGCTGCCACTAATTTCAGCAAGCAAGCGTCATATGAAGTCTTAAGTTAGTCCATTGAGACTTCAACTCATCTTCTTGAATTCTAAGAGCGTAAATTGTATGCTCTTCGTGAGGAATATCATCGAAGTCTCTCTCCATATCAAAAATCGTGTCAGCATTTCTCATGAAGGACGTTAGTTTCGCCATTGCTGTTCTATAAATTTTTTTTTCTCGTTCCAGTTGCTTTAATTGTGGTTTTTCTTTTGTCCTCCACTTGACTCTTGTTCCGCTCTCCGCCTCTTGCAGATTGCGTGTTTACTTTTTATTTGTTTTTTTTATTCTTTTATTTTAATAACACTCGCGTTAATAATAAAATAATCGAAACAATCGCGTAACAGTGACGAAGTTCAATATAATATATTTAATATAACATAAAAGTATATGATATAAATATAAACAATCAAGTTGTAAGCGAGCAAGAAACCAAAGTGTCGTGTGTGCGTGTGTGTGTGTGTGTCAATAAAGTTTGCCTTAGCAAAAAAATTCTCGGCAAAAAGTAAACAAAAAGTAGGGAAAAAAAACAATGTTTTTGTTTTCTAATAAGTAGAAAACTACAGTGCCGACGGACAATTTATTTGTTTCACTTTTGTGTTTTGTTTTGTTTTACTGAATGTAAACAAACTTTGTGCGAACTAAGTATATATTATATTTTTTAAATTTGATAATTTGTTTAAACGCGTAAAACAAAAACACTATTAACTGTCCGAGTGCGGCACTTAAAGGTAAATTTTTTCTACTTCAACTTTTCTAATCAACTTTTAGAGTTTAATAATATACTTATAATATTTATAATGTTTATACTTTCTTATACTTTAAAAACGCAAACGAAATTAAATCTTAATTGCTTTGCTTTACAATTGTACGCGTGTGTGTGTGTATGTTTGTGCACTGCTCTTGTATATAGAGTATGAATATAAAAAATCACAAATATTTTTACCAAGTTATTTTTATAATTTTTTTTTTGTTTTGTTTTTTCTTTTGTTTTATTTAATTTTTAACAAATTTAACATTTAACACTTGAAAGGTTAATCTCTTATTACTTTATTAATATTAAAATAAACTTTTATCGAAGATCGTAAAACTTCGTGACCGGCACTAAAATGGCGCACTTGGTAAAAATTTGATATTTTATATTCTTATAGCTGCAACACACGCACTTTATTTTGCACTTTTAAATTTAATATTTATTTATTTTAATTGTGATATTCATAAAAACCATTGAGACTTTATAAAAAAATGAATCAATCAACTAACCTTTTTTATTTTTTTTATGCTGCTGGACACTGGTACGCAGGGATTGGTTTGGTTTTGGCTTAGCGCAGTTTGCTTGACTTGCTTAATTTTCTTCTCCAATTCCAGGGCTCGAAGGACCATAAACAAACGCTCAGCGACTTGTTCCTTGTGATATCTTCGGGTATGGTGGAATCACAAATTCTAGCTGGTTAGCGCTCGCTGTAAACAAGGGTGGGTTTTGTGAGCACCTAAGCCGCATATAAAACTTCGTGCAATATGTGCTCGAAGTTTTATTGCATCAAATAAAAGAAGAAAATAAAGCGAATAAGTTTTGGTTATAAAATACAAATTGTTTATTTATGTGTTCTTACGTGAAATTGCTTCAATAAGTGCAGCTAATTACGACGGTTGATAAGATGTAAAATAAAAGAGAAACTTTGCAGCTTGCATACGAAACGATACAATTTTGGCAATCAATAAGTGATTGATTTTTTGGCGGCAAGGAGGCAGGCTCGGAGACCCGATTGCGATCGACTCGTTCGGGGCTGAATAGAAATCGAGTCTCGAACGAGTCGATAAGTAAGTATAAATAGTAATAAGTTTAGATGAGTAATCAACTACTTTTTCATCATTTAGGGTTGCGGCCTAAACAGGAACGAATACGCTCTTACAATAATTTGCGATTTATCAAAGTTTCTCATAACTGTTGCAATACCTAGTTAAGCAGCCAAAGCAATAGTAGAAAACTGCATTTTAGTTCACGGACCCATTAAACGCATACTAACAGACATGGGTACCGAATACAAGAATCAACTTTTCGAGGAAATATGTAAACTACTGAAGATAGAAAATAAAACAAGCACTCCATATCACCACCAAACACTAGGTACAGTAGAAAGTTCACATAGAACATTTAATGAATACATAAGGTCCTATATTTCAATAAATAAACTAGACTGGGACCACTGGCTCAAATATTTCACGTATTGCTATAATACGACGCCATCAACAACCCATGGCTATACACCATTTGAGCTAGTTTACGGTAAAACTACCACACCTTACGACTTCACATTAAACGGTAAAGTTGATCCAATCTACAATATAGATGACTACAAATCAGAATTAAAATTTAAACTACAGACAGCTCAAAAACGAGCGAAAGATTTACTAGAGAAAACAAAGGTAAAATCAAAAGAAAATTACGATAAAAAAGCAAATCCACAAAGTATTCTAGCAAACAGCATGGTCTACCTAAAGGATGAAGCCGGCCACAAACTGGACAGCATCTTTAAAGGCCCATATAAAGTTATAGAAACAGACACTCAGGGTAATTGCAAAATCGATATAAACTCAAAAACAACCATTGTACATAAAAACAGATTAAAATTAGCATAATAAACTTTTAAAAACGTATTTTAAGACTATTCTGGCCAGGACTAATACATTAATACCTAGATTAAAATTACTAATTGTTAACGCCAAATACATAAATATTATATACAATTTAAAAAAAAAAAAAAAAAAATAAAAAAAATGTTTCATTATTAACCTTTCACATATTATAACAGTGCATTATCACAACATTTAAAACAGTCTAAAATTAAATAATATTAACGAAGCAAAAAATTTAATTTATATGAAATGTCAATCACAAAGATTTCAAAGATAAAGAAATAAAATGTTATTGTTATTATTATTTATATATATCCTTACTGCATTTAAAAGACTCCGTCTTGTTTGTGAACAAATTTTCTTTTTAAATAAATATATAAATACTTAAAATTCACAAATACAAATTATGTAAATTTTCCAAATTAAATCTTTTACAATAAGGTCAAAATAAAAATATACACAAGAAACCAAAAATCTTTTTACAAATTACATATACAAGTAAACTAAACAACAAAATACATTTGACACCCCAAGCAAAATTCCATTGTACAGCATGATCATTCAAATCGTCTCTATTTGTATGATCACGCTTTCCAAAACGGGGAAGGTGTAGTGACTTTAGTCAAACGTAGGTCAACGTGGAAACAATAACCAAGTGATAAGCCAAACGGACATATGACCCTTCTCGGGTTATTACTCCCTTTTACACTCATTCTTTTATTGCATTTTTTATTGCAACGAATGCGACGACATATGATCGCCGGACAAACCCAAGCAGAAAGTCCAAAAGACAAATTGAAACCGAAATAGTTTGACACATTTCCCAAATGTGTTAATCACCGCCTGGTTATTGTTTTCAACGTTATATAAATAGAAGTAAGTAGAAGTAAGTAGTCAGTTGGACATAAGTTATTAAACTACATAAATTATATAATAAAACATAACAGGATATATTTCTTGAATTTTTCCCATGATGGGTTCTGTTGTGAATAAACCATTAATGACAGATGGATTTAAATATCTCTTAAAAATTGAAATTAAATTTTCGTTTGTATACTCGCGTTGAATTAAAATATGCTTATGGTATGTCGGGAATGGAATCTGAAATTGATAGCTATTTTCTTCTCCAGTTAAGAGCCATCATTGGTTTTTAAAAGCATTTATTGGTCCCTCTACTGCAGGAATTAGTCCATGTGCGGAGCTTTCATCGCTATGCTGAGTACCTGATAATGAATTAATTTGGGATTCTTGTGGTGGCCTAGAAAGTGCGTCCGCTACTACATTGGTTTTACCTGGCTTATAAATAAGTTGGTAGTCATATTCCTCAAGAATAGATTTCCATCTTTTCATTTTGCTGTTGTGATTTCTATGGCTGAGGGCAAATGTAAGAGGCTGATGGTCAGTGAATATTTTAACTTTAGCTGAGCCATACAGATAGTTCCGCAATGAATTAAGAGCCCATATGATTGCCAACATTTCTTTTTCATTGGCCGCATAGTGCTCCTCGGCTTTGGAAAGCGTCCTGGATATAAATGTTATAGGTTTATTTTCCTGTTCTAACACAGCTCCAATAGCGTAGTTAGAAGCATCGGTTGTAAGATGAAATTCTTTATTGAAATTTGGGTAGGTCGAAATTGTGTCTTTTGAAACTAAGGAAATTTTTAATTTATTAAAAGCTTCGAACGCTTTTTCATCTAAAGTAATTAGTTTCTTTTTTGATGAAATTTTGGACACTCGTCCATCTTCCCCTCTTAAGAGCTGTGTAAAGGGTTTCGCTAATTTGGCATAATACTTTACAAAGCGACGATAATATCCAGATAAGCCCAAAAAGGATCGAAGATCTTTTAAGGTTTTGGGTGGTGGAAAATTTAGTACTGCCTCTACCTTTGATGGATTGGTTTTAATGCCATTTGCTGAAATGATAAACCCTAAAAACTCGAAAATTTTTTCAATATTTTCTATGTGTGTCTTTTCGTCTTTGCCAAAAATTACTATGTCATCTATGTATACAAAGCAAATTTTACCTATATAGTCACTTAATATATCATCTAATGCACGTTGAAAAATCGAAGGTGCATTTTTCAGTCCGAATGGCAGCCTAGTAAACTCGTATTTTCCATTATTTACAGAAAAGGCAGTTTTTTCAATATCAGATTCCTTTAATGGAATCTGGTGGAAGCCGCTTTTCAAATCGAGTACTGTAAACAATTTATTTTGGCCTAGCTGCGAAAGAACTTCGTTTATTTCAGGAATGGGATATCGATCCGCAATCGTAATTGAATTTAGTTTACGATAATCGATCACCATTCTGAATTTTTTTTCACCTGAAGCATCAATTTTTTTCGGTACGATCCATACCGGTGAGTTATAGGGAGATCTTGAAGGTTGTATTATGCCATCCTCTAACAACTTTAATACTTCTTTCTCTACCTCATCCTTAAGAGCCATTGGGTATGGATAATATTTGGTATATGTAGGAGTGTCTGTAGTTGTACGAATACTTCCTTCAACCTTTGTAGTATGTATATGTCAGTCGTTCATCGGGGTCAGCAAATAATTTTGGAAATTTTTCGACAATTTTGTTTAGTGTGTTCTTTTGCTGGTCGCTTAGATGGTTAGTACGTAGGTCTATTGTGTTAACTGATTGGGTAATATATTGTTTAATGGGAATTTTTACTGTATTGCGTATGGTCATATAATTGTGTTTTGTATAAATTACAGCAGAAAAGACTATCATTCCCTAAAATGCCATGGAATGATTTCAAGGAAGGCAACAGAAAAAACTTAATTTCGAGATTTGGAATTCCAAATAGATTTACTTTGGCATGGTGGGTAACTTTAACATTATCACCTACAGACTTGGCGAAGAAAACTTGGTCATTTGGAATAGGTTTAGGTACTATTGAAGGTTGCATATAATTTTTATTAGATCCCGTGTCAATTAATATTTTTAAAATTTTTCCATTCTTCATCTTGACCTCGAAATAAGGCAGTGAAGAATTCGCTAGTCTAAAAAATGTATATCTGCTAAATCGTTGGCAACATTATTTTCTGATTGGTGTTCATCGAAATTTGTTTGTACATCAATGTAATCCTGTAAGGTTTCGTCATATTTATCATCTTCCTCTTCTATTATTTGTTGGTAAGTTGTGTGTGGATATTTAGAAGAATCTATGTGGTAATTTCTCTGGAATTTAGTAGGTAATTGAAACTGTTGAGTTTGATTCGGTGGGCGTTTTCCAGAAAAGTTATTTGTCGTGGGGCGGTTCATGTAATCAATTCGTTTAGTCTGAATGCTTTGGTCGACGTCCATCGGTTCAGGTTTGGGTTGGGGTTTTGGTGCAAAAGGCCGTGGTGGGGCTTGTTGGTGAAAAAATTGTGGTCGAGGATAAAATTGTTTTTGTTGCTGAAAATTGTTTTGTCTAGGAGGCAAGGCTTGATAATTTTTGTTTTGATTCCAGTTGGTTAGATGTGGATAAAAGGATTGGTTGTGATTTTGTTGTGGAAAATTCCTACGTGGTGGTAAATGGTGAGCCAGTTTCCTGTTTTTATTGCTATTAAATGCTGCTTTAGACCTATATGATTGGTTTTCAAGTTTGAGACAAAGATTAAGTGCCTCAGGGAGGTCTTTAGGTTCTCTTATTCCGAGTAGTCTTGGTAAGTCGCCATTGAGACCTCTCACAAATGTATCAAGAGCCTTGTTTCTATATGTGGCAATTAATAAACTTTTTGACTCTTGTCCTGCATCTAAACAAGCAATCTTGTTTAATATCAGTGAAAAGTTAGAGTAAATTTTTTGATAGAACTCATGGATTGATAAATTTCCCTGTATCAGAGCTGACATCTGATATTCTAATGTGCTTAGGTCACGCTTATCACCATAGTGCGTGGTAAGGCAACGAGAGATCGCTTGCCAATTTAAAGGTGTATTATAAGACTCTAAAACTATGTCTGCATGTCCTGTTATTTTATTCCGTATGACATTAAGTATTCCATAATATTTATGTGTACCACGAATTGTTTCGTATAGTTGTAAAATCCTATAAACGCTTTTTTTCCAAGATCCGTATTCTCCAGGATCTCCAGAAAAATCTCGCAGACATCAGACATCTCGCAGCACCTGCGTTTACGGTTTCGTCTACGTCGATTACATTTCTTGCAGTAGTTCGTTCATTTAATATCCTGTTAACTATGTCTGTAATTTGTCTGTTTATGTCGTTATTTTCTGGAAGGTGTGGATTTGGGACTTGGTTTTGTGGGACGTTCAACATTGGAGGTCTTATTAAATTATTTGGGTTGCTCATTTTTGCTTTCTTTTTTTTTTTTTTTTGTTAACAAAAATTTAAATTAAATTTATATAAGCTTTGATGTATTCAATTTAAGCTGTCGTAAAAAAAAAATAAAAAATTTTTTTTTTAAAATACTCTCTTTCAATATCAAGTGTAAATTTTAATTTTGGATTTTGTTGACTTCTTCTCTTAAGAGGATATTTAATAAAATCAATTAAATTTTCAAGTGCTATTTTATTAAAGTGCTAAATTCAAGGTTTCTTTTTTTTATTTTATTTTTTCTGGTATTTATAATCTGGAGGGTCCCCCAAAACTGGTGGTGAATCGCAGGCTCTCAATTGTGTTCTGTGTTTTAGTATTTCATAAAAAAAAAATTGTATAAAACCTCTTCTAGAATTATTTTATAAATTTGTATCTTTTTATTTTTTGATATTTATAACATGGAGGGTCCCCCAAAATTGGTGGTGAATCGCAGGTTTTTCAAGTATGTTATGGGTTTTTAGAATTACACAAAAAGAATTGATAAGCACTCTTTTAAGTTTCTTTGTACATTTTCACACTCTTTAAACAATTTTTTTATAAATTTTTAAATTTCTTATAAATTATATGAATCTTATTTTGTAAACTTACAATACTATGAAGATTGTCGTCTTCATCCCGCGCTGGCTGCTACGATGTGTTCCTTTTTGGAATTTGATTCCTACTAGTGGACCCATATACAGCACTTGTTGATGCACGGTGCTCTGCGAACGGATCATGCAGAGGCGATGTCCTGGGTTTCCCTGGGATCTTCTAATATTGGTGGACCGGACGCGTTCTAAGTCTTGTTCCAGATATGGATGTTAACACTGTCATAAATCGCTTCTGAGGGTAGATCACCGTCTTTTTATGCAAAAACAATTGTTGGTTTATTTAACAACATTTATTGGATTTTTTCCTAACACAAGCCAGTTTTTAAACCGTTAAGCGAAAATTTTCGAGAAAAGCTATTGTTTTATTTAAACCGTTTCGAAAAAAAGGATTTTCCGAATAACAATTGCCGACACGAGCGACATGCCCTGCTCGGGCGCCAGTTTTAAATTAAAATATTTAATTTGTTTTTTAAAAAATATTTAGAGCTTTCGCTCTTACTTTATTCACATCCAAAATAACTCTAACTTAAACTTACAATAATACTTAAAATGAAAAGTACAAAAATCGAATAATTATTAGTTTGCATTTTTTTGCTCATAACAGGTTCATCAACCTGTTGGCCGAATTACACAGAATTTTTATTTATTTACATTTTTTGTTCTATTTGAATTTCCGGCACATGCACTGCATTTAAGCTGACTCAGTATCTGCAGAGACAAGCAATTGCGAAATTTAAGGTAAAACGAAAAATAATACAAAGCAGTTAAATGAACTTAAACTACGTTAACTTATATATTATTTGTCTACTGGCAAATTCATATTTGCCAAACAGTGCAATGCGTTCAAGGTTAACATAAAAACCACTCTTCCAATGAATAACGTTATTTGTGCTGAGTTATTTTTGAACAGAGTTGCCATGTTTCATTAGAAACATTATTCTTTTACATTGAAATAAATTCAGAATTTCACTCATGCTTCAACTTTTCCCGTCATTTTTAAAAACATTGCCTTGAGATAAAGAACTCATTTCAAACATAGTTGTGTCAGATAAAGGTTGAAAAAAGTTCAGTTTTATAAAAGTTTTACAATGGCAGAGTTTGAAAATAACGCTCATAATATAATAATAGTGCATATGAAAAAAATGTCCTAGAATTGTTTCTTTTTCTCCCTACCTCTCTCTCATTCTTTTGACTGGTTGACTTAATATAATTCTCAGACTAAAAAAAATTTCCTCGGATGCCTCGACCTAAATTCTCTTTACAAATTATAAGTACTTCCAGAGAGATGGCAACCCTTTTTCATTCTTTGAGTCACTCTTATGATGTCGTTCCGAGAAGATAGGGAAAATGCCCAGCTGAAAATACGTTAATGAATCCAAACACTAACTTCATCAATGTTTCTTGGCTGAGTTATCCTTGCATTTATTATTCTTATACTTATTATTATATTCATTCAACATACTTTTTGAAAAATTTTTGGAAAAAAAACATTCAAAATTTCCATGCATATTTTTTTTTACATTTTGAACCAATAAAAATTATGGGCAGTCAAGCTTTTTGTTCCCTCTGTAAAGTTTTTAAAATTGCATTTACAATGTTTTAACGTTTGGCCTTTGATAAATAACCCTTGATGTTTTGTTAAGCTTGGTTTCTATCCTTGGACATAATAAAAATATAAATTTGTTGCCCTATTTGCGCTAACCAAAACAGCTTGAAATATGAGTATAATTTATTGCATAAAAATTAAAGTTTGTGGAGTTTAAGTCGTTAAAATAATATCTCCCTAGAATTGAGAGATTGAGATAATGAGATTGCGGTTAAGTAATAAAAAATATAATAAGAATTTAAGAATTGTTAACAATTATTTATATAATTGTTTATATAAATAATTTATTGAAACGACATTAAGCCGGATTGATTTTTTATGGAGAAAAAAAGTCATCCTGACACCAACTCAAAAGTTAGAGGGACTCTTAAAAACTATTACTGCATCATTTTTTTGGAATTGGAGAAATCCCCTTGGAGCGGTTTTGATTCTCCAGAACCCTTTTTTTGGTCACAAAATCAAGTTTTTAACCTATAACTTTTTTTTTCCGAATGCATACCCAAGATAAGCAAAAAAGACAATGTACATGTCTTCAATGTTCTATTACTTTTATCTCTTTTTATCGTTATTATACCCTAATTGCTACTGGATATGTATTATTGAGAGTGAAGTTGAGAAGTTGAGAAAAAAAAAAAAATAACTCGAGTAACTCGATAATTCTTCGAGTTCACTCGAGTAACTCGTAATCTCGAGTTATTCGAATAACCGAGTTACTCGAATCGAAAATCGAGTCGAGTCGCACTACTCGACTCGACTCGAACTCGAAGCAACTCGCACAGGCCTAGTCAGTATGTTTTTCTTTTTTTGAGTCGCTATACTCAAATTGGGTTGTTGTCGTTCGTAGTATTTTATTTTTTGTTTATTATTTATGTCGAAATGCAGATCGCTGCATTTTTGATATCGACATCTGGTAACAATATATATTGTGTTGGTTCTTTGGAATTGGTGTGAGGTGACCAGATTAATTGGTGACATTGATTAACTGGTCACATCGATATAGTTACAGCTCTTAACGAACGTGCAAGGGAAAACGCATTGCGTGTTTTTATATCCGGTCTTCGACGTTCGATTTGCGATATCCTTCTTTTGCACGACCAAAAGATCTTACTTCTGCACTTGCTATAGCCCAAGAGCTTGAAACTAATCACAAACGATTTGATTTTACACGCACTTTTGAAGCTGGCGACTCAGTTAAATTAAGGCCAACGATGCCCCAATATCAACGGATACAACGCAATACTAATCCTGTTATTCGTTTTAACCAAAATTTAAATAGTTTTCCAACTCCAATGGAAGTTGACCGTGGCACTTCACTCTACAGACGCCAAACATCACAAAATACACCTCAATTTAGACAAAACAGTTTATTACATTCAAATTAAGTTACTAAACCACATCAACAAAAACAACCATTACAAGCGATGCCCTTGAATACACCTCGTCAACAAGATTTTAATCAATCACCATTCCAAAAAAATCAAAAAGTAAATAACATGCCTGAAACAAAATATTTCAATGAAGCCAATCATTATAAAAACGAACAACAAAATTACTATCAAAATGATTTCTCAAAACCGTATTTTATTGATGAGCCTAACTATCAAGAGTACATTAGTCAAGACTATATTCGATCGTATGACTCAAATAATGAAATAAACCATTTAAACTAGGCCAGGGGCACAACCACGATTTATTTTTGGGGGGGTTTTATCAAATTTCGCACTTATATATAAAATCCATTTTACAAAGGCTTCATATCACAGCAATTAGTTTCAACTCTTGGGTGTTAATGGGCTCGGTGGGTTTCGAAGGCTCAGATTGGTTATAACTTTTTGGGAAATCATGACAACCAATTTGAAAAAATAAGTGTTGATTTAAGCTTTAGGGAGAATATTCTGGACATATTGTACAATGTCATAAAACATAAATAAAATTAATTTTCAAACCGACCCAACCCATTAAAAACATTCATATTTAACTTTAAGCTAAGTTTTTATGAATAGTATTTTATTAGTATTACAAAATACTTCAAAAATAGTTTTCAGTTGTATAGTAGTCGGCATAATTATTTAGACGAAAAGAAAAGGCAAATGTTTTCAGTTTTTATAATAGTTTGAGAAAACGCGAATCAAAATTTTTGTATGAGGTTAAAATCTTATCAGAAATGGGTGATTTTTTTTTTAAATAACTAATAAAGTTATTAAAAAAATATTTGGCAAATTGGAGTCGTTTGATTTGATTTGCCGGGGTTACATACGTTATTTTTCTTAAGAAATATGTACCGAATTGGAATTCTTTTAAACGTCTGCAAATTGTGCGTTTGCTAACTGGATTCTAAGAAAAATTTCTAATTTGTTATTCATGGCTTTTCGGTGTTAAACCAGGGTTCTTTGAGAACTCTCGTATAATTTGCTGGTCTTCTTTACGTGTTGTTTCTGCCCGAACGTGGCAAATTTTTTACTGAATTGGTTTTTTTTGTGCTTATTTATTTGATAGCGAACGGTTTGCATTGATACCTGTAGCTCGGAACATATTTCTTTGACTGAAATACCACAATTATTCTTCTCCACGATATCAAATCTCATTTCAACGCTTAGTTCCGACCTTCCCCATTTTTTTATAGAATTATAACCAAAATAAGCAAATATATTTGAATAAAGTTTAATATTTATTTAAAACTCCGATTTTACTTACCAAATCGTTATTTGCATACACGTCAAAATACTTCTGCCACCAAGAAATTCTTTCTTTTTGTATATAACGAATTACTTCCTCGAAAAGCGTGACTTATATAACCTCGTTTAATTACGTTAAAATTTCTCACACCATCTTTTTACAATAAACTATCGTTGTAAACCAATTGGGGCAAGCCTTAAAATTTGTCCTTTGGTGAGTACACAATTTTTGACACCTTGGGATGAAAAACCAAGAGCCTAAATATCTCTTTACTACCAAAACGTAAGAGGACTACGCACCAAAATCTCTACAGTCTTCCTTAACTCTCTTAAGCTTCCCTACGATATTTTTGCCCTTACAGAGACTAATCTTACCCAGGACTTCAAGGATACTGAGGTCTTTGCTTCTGATTTCGTGGTCTTCAGAGACGATGGAATCGATAAAATCGATCTTACCTCAGGTCGTGGTGTCCTTCTTGCTATTCATAATCGCTTCGATCCAACATTTGTAAAAAATTCCCATACAGCTAACTTTGAATTTATTTGTGCCAAACTTTGTATTGCAAAACGAAACATATTCATTATCTGCTGTTATATTCGCCCTTCTCAACCAGTTAATGGTTATCCACTTGCGGTAGACGCAATCGATTCACTATTTGGTCTTATTGATCCATCTGACACCGTTATATTTCTGGGGGACTTTAATCTTCCTAGCCTACAATGGATTCTGTCAGATGACGAGTGCTACTATTTTCCTACAAATGCCACATCTGAAAAAGAAATTCTCTTCACTAGCTGTCTTTCAGACTCCGGCTTTTACCAGTTGAGTGGAGTAACTAACAATATTGGTAGGCAGCTAGATCTTGTATTCTCTTCAGATTCAGATAATTGGGTTGTCTCCGCGAGTAACCATCTACTTTCAACACTCGATCAGTACCATCCACCTCTCTCTTACCCTATCTTACAATAATAACATAATAAACACACACTTTGAGCACGTGTACAGCTTCGACTTTCGTAAAACTGGTTTTGTAAAACTTGAAATTTTATTGAGTAGAATCGATTTTCAACATATTGCTAATACTGTTGCTCTCTACTATGACAAAATTTTTGACTGCTTCACACAATCAGTCCCCTTTACTAAGCAAAAGAACTTTTCGTCATCTCCTCCCTAGTACAATAAAGAACTACGTTAACTTCGTAATAAGAGGAACAAACTTTGGCGTACTTATTTACATTCTCGTTCTTCTCTTGACCTCACAAATTATCTTCACGTCTATAATCTTTTTTCTACACTTTGTGAAAACCTATATGAGTCTTACCTTGCTCATATTGAAACTAAATTGTTGTTGGATCCTAAAAGCTTCTACAAGTTCATTAATATCAAAAAAAAATCTGACAACTACCCATCAACCCTTACTTTTTCAGATTTTTCCTCAGACAACCCGGAAATAATTGCAAACCTATTCGCAAATTTCTTCAGTCAGTCATTCAAGTCAAGTCATAACGATGAACTAGACTATGAATACTTTTCTTCATTAAGGAACTGTGCTCAAACGTCACTGATTTCTGTTGATATAACATTAGCGGATGTCTTAGCAAAGTTACATAATCTTAAAGATGATTATTCTCCTGGGTGGTTGCCTGCTATTGTCATCAAAAAATTTGCGAACTTTTTGGCTCATCCCCTTTTGACTCTCTTTCAACTTTCTATTTCTAACTCGGTTTTTCCAAAGTTATGCAAGAACTCGTACATAATACCTTTACATAAAAAAGGACCTAGAAATGATATTTCTAATTACAGACCTATCGCAAAAATTGTCATGTGCTCCTAAAATTTTTGAAAGTATTATCTACGACATTCTCTTCTTCCATTGCAAATCTATCATCCCCTAGTCAACATGGCTTCCTCAAAAGTAGATCGACTACCACCAACCTCACAGAATTTGTTGGAAAATGGTTACGAAGTTGATGCAAGGAACTTAACTTTAGGAACTTAACTTTAGGCCTCATATTGATAATATCATTAGTAGAGCCAACTCTGCACTTGGTTTCGTGAAACACTGGTCCAGAGAGTTCTCCAATCCTTACGTCACTAAATCTCTCTATCTTTCCTTTGTTAGACCCATCCTCGAATATGCCAGCCAGGTTTGGTCTCCCATCTACAACACCCATTCAATGCGAATCGAAGCCGTTCAACGACGATTCATTCGTTTCGCTCTTCGTGGTCTACCTGGTTCTGACAGTTTCAACCTACCACCTTATTCCAACCGTCTTAAGTTGATTAACATGCAAACACTTGCAAAGCGAAGGGAAGTTGCCGATGTTCTCTTCATTCATCAACATGTATGCGGAATCATTAACTGTCCAGAATTACTCCAATTAATATCTTTTAATACCAACCCACGCAACCTTAGGTCTATATCTCTCTTCCACCTTAACTTTCACCGCACCGGCTATGGATGCAGTGAACCCATAACCAGAATGCTTCGGGTAACCAATAGTTTGATCAACGAATTCGATTTTCATCTGTGCAGACCACTACTCCGAAATATCCTCCTTAACTCTCCAACACCACTGCATCCGCCTCTCTAATGTATTCTTCCAGTACAAGATATGATACAATTGAAAATTAAGATACTCCCTGTTGATTATAAATTTTAGTTTTTAAGTTTTTGTTTTTAGTATTGAAACTGCTTGTATTAAGCTTATCCAAAAACAACTGCTTGTATTAAGCTTGACGTTTATATCGTCAAGAAATTTTAATGAAATAGATTTGGGAATGTACGATGGAAAATTATAAATTTTTGCTTCAGTTTCGGAAGTCAATCGGAATTAGTTTTTTACTGAACTACATGACTTTACTTTAAACTTAATTCTTGCAGAGCTTGGGTTAATTTGTGTTTAAAAAATAATTATAAAAAAGAGAACGAAACATAACACTTTTTGAGGAAATTCCTTTGATCATTTCGCTGGCTAGGGTTTCGACAGCTCTTCCTCAAATTCAGGCTTTCCTATTTTATATTACTTTTGATATATAAAAACTCATATATAAAAACTCAAATCGAACCCCCCAAGTGGTCAGTACCAGTCTGAAGGAAAAAAAATTATATAAAATTTAGTAGATTATGCATCAAACAGCATCGATTTGAAATATACATTTGGGGTTTTCACTCATTTGATAAGATGTGTGATTGCTTTTCATATGAATAAGTTTGATTTAATCCTATTTTGCTAGGTACTACAATAATTTTTGGGGGGGTTTAAACCCCGAAACCCCCTTCGGTTGCGCGAATGATCTAGGCTCGCTTCTACCATTAGTAACAAAAACAACCACGAATTGTCAAGAGCTACATATTTTAATTGACACAGGAACATCAAAAAGCTACATCGAAGACTTCAAATTCCTTAAGGGAGTGATTCCTCTCGAAAAACCTTTCAAATTAAAATCAATAAACCAAGGTAACATAATAAATAAAAAATGTTTAGTTAACATTCTTGATTGCATATCAAATTGTTTTTTACTTCCAAATTTAAGTACATTTGACGGAATCATAGGATATGACCTCCTGAAACCAATTAACGCCGTAATAGATATTAAAAGAGGATACTTATTTTATCAAAATGGACAGGTCAAACACCAATATCTTAGTTGTAATCAGGTTAACTTGATAACATTAGAAGATAGCTCTGTTCCTTTTAATATAAAATCTAAATTTGACGAAATGATTAACAAAAATATCAATGCTTTCGCTGACCCAAATAGAGCATTACCATATAACACAAATGTCAAGGGTACGATCCGGACAATAACAAGTGATCCTATTTACACAAGAATCTACCCATATCCAATTTCAGTAGCGGCATTTGTAAATAAGAAAATAAAAAATCTTCTTGAAGATGGTATAATTCGAAAATCTTACTCGCCATTCAACTCACCAGCTCATGTTGTGACAAAAAAAGGGTTTTGATGAAAACGAAGATCAAAAGTTACGTATGGTTATAGATTTTAGGAAAATAAATGACTAGACCATTTCAGACAGATATCCAATACCTGACACATCAGTAATTTTGGCAAATTTGGGAATATCACAATATTTTACAGCTTTAGATTTAAAATCCGGTTTTCACCAAATTGTTTTATGTGAAATAGATAGAGAAAAAACAGCCTTAAGTATCAATAACGGAAAATATGAGTTCTGTCGTTTGCCTTTCGGATTAAAAATGCTCCCAGCATTTTTCAAAGAGCGATTGATGACGTACGTCGAGAAGATATTGGCAAAAGTTGTCATGTTTATATTGATGACATTATCATTTATTCACCTCATGAACAATCACACCTAAGAGACATAAACAATATTTTAAGTAAATAAGAAAGAGCGGGAATGCGAGTTTCTCCGGAAAAATCAAAATGTTTTAAAACTGAAGTGGAATTTTTTGGCTTTTTGTTTTCTCAAAAAGGTATTAAAACATGTCCAAATAAAATTAAAGATATTCTGAACTATAATATTCCACAATCCTTAAGAGAACTACGTTCATTTCTTGGTCTCTCAGGATATTATCGAAGATTTGTAAAAGATTATGCAGCAATTGTAAGACCTTTGACTCAGTATCTTCGAGGAGAAAATGGTCATATTGGAACTAATAAGTCGAAAAGTGTCAAAATAACGTTTGACAAGGAAGCAATAGCATCATTCGAAAAAATTAAAAAAATTCTAGCTTCAGAAGACGTTCTTCTTCAATATCCTGACTACAATAGTCCTTTTGAACTCACAACAGATGCTTCCTCGAGTGCTCTTGGTTCTGTTTTATAACAATATGGTAGACCAATTACCATGATATCTCGCACTCTTTCGAAAACAGAAGAAAATTACGCAACAAACGAGCGTGAGCTCCTTGCTATAGTTTGGGCACTTTAAACACTAAACACATTATCTTTATGGCATTAAAGATATCAATATTTTCACGGACCAACCAACCATTGATTTTCGCTATTTCAGACAAAAATCCAAATTCAAAAATTAAGCGCTGGCGTACTTTTATTGAACCCCAATTATGGATGACAGCGTTGAAGCTCCGCTGCCCGACTATAACGAGGTCTTAACAGCTATAGCTCGGCTTAAAAACAACAAAGCCGCAGGAGCCGATGGCCTACCGGCTGAGCTGTTTAAGACCGGTGGCGAAGCTCTGTTTAAATGCATTCACAGACTTCTATGCAGAATATGGTCGGAAGAATGCATTCCAGATGATTGGAACCTCAGTGTGCTCTGCCCAATCCACAAGAAAGGCGATCCCACCATTTGCGCCAACTACCGTGGGATTAGCCTTCTTAATATCGCATATAAGGTCCTGTCGAGCGTATTGTGTGAAAGACCGAAGCCCATCGTTAACCAACTGATTGGACCTTATCAGTGTGGCTTCAGACCTGGAAAGTCCACCATCGACCAGATCTTCACGCTCCGACAAATCTTGGAAAAGACCCTCGAAAAACAAATCGACACACACCATCTTTTTGTCGATTTCAAAGCCGCCTTCGACAGTCCAATAAAGAGTCACTATATGCCATCATGTCTGAATTTGGTATTCCTGCGAAGCTTATACGTCTTTGCAGGATGACACTGAACAACACCAGCAGTGCAGTGAAAATCGGGAAGGACCTCTCCCTTCCTTTCGATACCAAGCGAGGTTTCAGACAAGGTGATTCCTTATCGTGCGACTTTTTTAATATAGTCATGGAGAAGATCATCCGAGCTGCTGACCTGAGACGCAGCTGCACAATTTTCTATAAGAGTGTTATGCTGCTGGCGTATGCTGATGATATTGACATCATTGGTCAAAATACGCGCGAAGTCAGTGCAGCATTCTCCAGGCTAGAAAAAGAGTCGAGTCGAATGGGTCTTGCAGTGAACGCAGATAAAACGAAGTATCTTGTGTCAACAAACAAACAGTCCCAGCGTCTTGGAAACCACGTCACTGTTGACAACACCTCCTTTGAGGTAGTGAAGGACTTTGTTTACCTGGGATCCAGCATTAACTCCTCCAACGATATCAGTTTTGAGATTAAACGAAGGATAACTCTTGCCAACAGGTGTTACTTTGGGCTCAGTAGCCAATTGAGAAGCAGAGCTCTCTCTAGACGAACAAAACTGACACTCTATAAGTCAATAATCATGCCCGTCCTACTATACGCATCACAAACCTGGACGTTGAGCAGCTCTGATGAAAGGACTTTAGGAGCGTTCGAGAGAAAAATCCTTCGCAAGATCTATGGTCCAATCTGCGTCAATGGCGAGTACCGAATACGATGGAACCACGAGCTGTATGAGCTATATGCCGACATCGATATAGTCAAGCGTATTAAAATAGAGCGGCTTCGCTGGCTAGGTCATGTCGAGCGAATGAACGACGAAGCTCCAGCGAAAAAGATATTGGATTCGGTACCCAGCGGTGGCCAACGCAGACGAAGAAGACCGCATCTCCGTTGGAAAGACCAGGCATTGGATAACCTGACAACGCTTGGAGTTTCCAACTGGCGCCAGCAAGCGCACGACAAAAGAGGCTGGCGAAAATTCTTGGACCAGGGCAAAACCGACCAACGGTTGTAAGCGCCATCTAAGTAAGTAAGTAAGTACTTTAATTGAGGAGTTTTCACCGAAGTTTCATTTTAAGCCTGGAAAGGAAAATAAAGTTGCCGACGCACTTTCAAGGCAGTTTGTTAACAATTTAACTGATAACTCTGCCACAATACATAGTGAAAATTCTTTAAGTTATGTCATTAAATCTATTAAATATCCTGTAAATCAATTTAAAAATCAAATAGTGTTATCAAAATCGTCAAAGTTTAGTAAAACTACCAAAATTATTTTCCAAAAATTTATTCGACATACTATTTATTTTAACACAATTGAAAATCTTTTTCAATGCTTAAAAAATGTGATTGATTTTAATGTAACTAATGCTATTCACTGTGACTTACCTACTGTAGCAGAAATTCAAAACAAGCTTGTTACTTAGTTTCCTGGGGTAAAATTTGTTCATAGTGAGTTACTTGTTATCGACTTAACTAACAAAAATGACCAACACGAAACGTTAACTAATGAACATAATCGTGCACACCGATGTTTACAAGAAAACTTTCAACAAATTTCCAGTGAATATTTTTTTCCAAATATAAAGAAATCTTTGAAGCTTATAATTGCTAACTGCCGAATATGTTTAGAAAATAAATATCAAAGAAAACCACCAGATCCGAAATTTGGAATAACTCCAATACCAAATTTACCTGGAGAAATACTACATATAGACATATTTATAACAGATAAAAAATATTTTCTGACATGCATTGATAAATTTTCAAAATTTGCTATAGTGAAACCCATTGCATCCAGAGCTTCAATAGAAGTACAAGATGCATTATTAGAAATACTTCTCAAATTTAAAAACACTAAAATAATTGTATCTGACAATGAAAAAGCCTTTAGTTCTAACATAATTAAAACTTTTTTAAGATATCATTTTTTAATTGAACAATATTTTATACCAACACTTCTTAGCGAAAGCAACGGACAAGTGGAGAGGTTTCATTCCACCTTGATGGAAATTGCACGCTGTCTAAAATGTCAACAACAAGTTAACGAAACCAATGAATTAGTATTATTAGCTACTCATAAATATAACAATATTATTCATTCTGTGATAAATGCTAAGCCCATTGATGTTTTTCATAACTATCCAACTAATAAATTAGTTGAAATAAAGGAACGATTAGAACACATCCAAAAAATAAATTTAGAAAGAATTAATAAAAGCAAAATTACTAAAATATATTAACCTGGAGAAAGAGTATTTTTAAGAAGGAATAAGCGATTAGGAAATAAATTCAACATAATTTTCATCGAAAATAATTGAAAAAGCTTTGGGATCCACAGTTTTGATTGAAGGAAAAGCTATTCATAAAAGTAATCTACGATAAGTATACCAAAATTAGCAGCTTAAGAAATTACCACACTTATGAAAAAATTAATATTTTTTGTTATAGATTTGTTAATACATATATAAAAAAAAAAATTAAAAAAAAAAAAAAACCTTTTGAATATTTACCATATTTACTTAATTAATTTAAATAACGCAGACTTTAACTTGCTCCAGCATATTAAACTTATTACATTTTCGACCGAATAATCAACCCCTTCTAAAAATATGCCAAGAGCAGCATCAAACATCATATCAACTTAATAATAAACAACAAAAAAAATCATCGAAACGAGGACGTTTCGAACTTGAGTAGGGCTAGTAACTTTAGTTTAAAGTTAATAAATATTATTATTATTAACTTTACATTAACGTCTTCATTATTACAATATTCATTATTCATTATTACCATTTTATTTATTTCTTTACTTGTTATAACTTCAAACTTGCTGATTACACAGTGCAACACCAAAAAAAATAACCATATACGGACACCACTACGTGATAAAAGACTAAAAACAAAAAGACCCGTTCAGAATTTCGATTTACTCTCAGAGGCAAAGTTGTAGCTCTTGTCAAAAGGAACAAAAATTGCCAACATATAAAATCCAAAAAACTTCACCTTCCAGGTCAAAATCGCAAAAAACTTAAAAAATTTCGATTTTTTTTACCTTTTTTCCCGTGTTCAGGTCCATAGGTAGCAAACCGTTCAAAATTCAAGGAAACAATCAACTACAAAAATGTACCTAAGATCTCAATAAACAAATTTCTAAAACATATAAACTTCCTAGAGATGATTCTTAACACCGTTTTTTAATTTCATTTGTTTTTTATTTACTTCAACATTGAGTTACTATGCTATCTATTACAAAAATATTAAAAAACTAGTAAGGTATATCTTCGACTTGGCCGAAGTTAAAATACCCCCACGACTGATTCTAAAGGGTTAAATAATCTTAAATTAGAGAGCTTTTTGTATGAGATTTTAGAAAATTTTGTTAGTTTTATGTGTCTAAAATATAAACAAATCAAATTGTTTTTCTGAAGCATAAATATAAGCCTTTTTATAAAATATTAAATTTTGGGGTTGTATAGGAGGTGGGCGTGTTAGTGGGTGGATGACGCCCATTTTTCTAACACACCTAAGTTTTGACATAGAACACACAAATACCGAGTTTCAGTTTTGTTACTTTAATATTAGTCTCTTTATAGAGTTTTCAATTTTGGGGTTGTATGGGAGGTGGGAGTGTTAGTGGGTGGATAACACCCATTTTTCTAACACACCTAAGTTTTGACATAGAACACACAAATACCGAGTTTCAGTTTTGTTACTTTAATATTAGTCTCTTTATAGAGTTTTAAATTTTGGGGTTGTATGGGAGGTGGGCGTGTAAGTGGGTGGATAACGCCCATTTTTCTAACACACCTAAGTTTTGACATAGAACACACAAATATCGAGTTTCAGTTTTGTATCTTTAATATTAGTCTCTTTATAGAGTTTTCAATTTTGGGGTTGTATGGGAGGTGGGAGTGTTAGTGGGTGGATAACACCCATTTTTCTAACACACCTAAGTTTTGACATAGAACACACAAATACCGAGTTTCAGTTTTGTTACTTTAATATTAGTCTCTTTATAGAGTTTTAAATTTTGGGGTTGTATGGGAGGTGGGCGTGTAAGTGGGTGGATAACGCCCATTTTTCTAATACATTTAAGTTTTGACATAGAACACACAAATACCGAGTTTCAGTTTTGTAACTTTGATATTAGCCTCTTTATAGAGTTTTCATTATTTGGGTTGTATGGGAGGTAGGCGTGGCCCATAAAACAAAAAGTGCATGACTTTGGGGAAAATTGGGAGACACGGGTCTTTTTTTTTAGTCTTTTATCAACTAGTGGTGTCCGTATATGGTTATTTTGCCGTGACTTAAAAAATTACACACAGTGTTATTAATTTGTTCAATATCATGTTTTTTATTGTGTTTGTTTCAAAATGAAAAAATAAAATTTTCAGAACAAATCGAGATCTGAATAAAGCAAGTCACTTTGCTGTAAAAAACAGATTTTATTAATTTACACAACTGGAATCTGAGGTTAATTTAATTGATTGGAATATAGTATATTATACCTCTTCTGTCGATGAGCAAGTTGCGATACTTAACAGATGTTTAAGTTACTTGTACGAGAAATTTGTGGCAATGAAAACTAGGAAAGTTAAACCAAGCGATCGCCCATGGTTTAACGGTACTATAAAACTACTAATTCAACAACGTAACTCTGCTTACAATCGCTGGAAGCGTTTCAAAACTCCTGAACTCCATAACCAATTCAAGCAGAAAAGAAACAAAGTTACTTGGGCTATTAAAACAGCTAAAACTAATTTTTATGAAAACAAATTTAGCAATGCCATAAACAGTAAACAGAAGTGGAGTTTGATTCGCGACATTGGTTTCAGTAAGAAAACAAATTCATCAAGTGCAATAAATGTTGACGAGCTTAACAGCGGTTTCGTCAATATTCCTTTGCCTGTGATACAATCCAATGATGCTTATGAAAATTCCATTTGTGATAATAACTGTGATATTAGCTTTAGTTTTAGTTGTGTTGACCAATTCGATGTGTTAAATAGTTTTTTTGTCCATGAAATTCAGTGCTGTAGGTTTTGATGAAATTCATCCAATTTTTATAAAAACTCTGCTACCAAGACTCTTACCAACATTTACTTTTATCTTCAATTCAATATTAACAAAATCGATTTACCCATCTTGCTGGAAAAAAGGTAAAATAATTCCAATCTTGAAAACTGCTAATGAATATAGGCCAATTGCAATTTTACCATTTATTTCTAAAGTTTTCGAAGACTTGATGTGCAAGCAACTAAACAAGTATTTCTATGTTAACGGTTTCTTAACTGACCGACAATCTGGCTACAGGCCGAAGAGCAATTGTATAACGGCACTAATAGATGCAACCGAAAACATAAGAGTGAATTTTGATGCCAGCAAAGTAACTTTTTTGACTCTTCTTGACCATTCGAAAGCTTTCGACACAGTTGACTTGTCTTCTTGTCTTCTTGTCTTCTAATTTAGTGAAAATATATAATTGTTCGTTGTCTGCGTCCAATTTAGTGTCGTCTTATTTACGAGATCGGTCTCATGCGGTATTTGTGAACAATGTTGCGTCTAATTTTATTGCAGTTACAAGATGTGTTCCGGCTCTCTGTTAGGTCCATTATTGTTTTCTATTTATGTTAATGACCTGCCCAAAGTGTTGAACTTTTGTAAATTACACATGTACGCTGACGACGTTCAACTATATGCAAGTTGTGGCGTTGACTCAATAAATAACTGTGTCGAAATTAATGAATTAATGAAGACCTTTGTAAGATAAATGACTGGGAGCTTAAAAACGGATTGTGTTTAAATCCAAAAAAGTCGAAATGCATTGTCAATTATAAAAAGAAAATTGACCAATGCCTTACACCTTCATTGACTCTCAATAGATCGAATATTGTTTTTGTGGAAACTGCGAAAAACCTCGGCATTATTTTCAATAGACACCTGCCTTGGAATAATCATATAAACTGCACCGTTGGTAAAATTTACGGCATGCTCCGTACACTTTGGGTTACACAATATTTCACTCCTCACAGAATAAGGGTCCTTTTAGCAAAAACATACTTAATTCCTACTCTACTGCATGGTTGTGAATTATTCGCTAATTGTGACTCGTTAAGCAGACATAAACTTAACGTTATTAATAATATCTCACGTTACATTTTCGGACTTAGGCGATCAGATCACATTTCCAGGCTTTCAAGACAAACTTTTAATATGACTATCGACAATTTATTAAAATTCAAAACACTTGTGTTGTTACAAAAAATAATTGTTTACAAGGAACCTAAGTATTTACATGACCGACTACGCTTTCTCAGATCTAATAGATCTTCTTAAATAATACAATTAAGGCATACTCATTTAACTTCAGAGCGACAATTTTATATTAATTCTATTCGTCTGTGGACCTCACTACCAACTAATATTAAATCTCTTAAAAATCCTGTGCAATTCAAAACTAAACTTTATAATTATTTCTCTTTGTTGTTATACCTTCAATATTTTTGCAAGTTTTGTTGTATGTTATTAAAGATTAAAGATTTTCTCAAAAAATTCGTTTATGATTTAAATTGTGCTATTTTTCAGTTTTTCAATTTTATTTTTTATGTAATAGTTTTAAGTTTTTTGTCAATTAATTAACTAAGATTATATTTTTTATAGTGATATTTTACCAAAGCATTCACTAATACTATATTAGATTATTATATCTTTTGTATTAGGAAACAAATACTTAATAAATACTACTAAATACTACTAATAAATACTACTAAAATAGCTGTGCGACTGCCATGCTTAAAGTCCTCGACGATATCCGTATGGCTTTTGATGAAGGACATATAACACCTCTCTGTTTATTGGATTTTTCCAAAGCTTTAGACCGTGTCAACCATGATATTCTTACTCAGAAGCTGAGTCTGCTTTTTGGCTTCAATGATACTGCTGTTAAATTAATAGCCAATTATCTCGAAGGCTGAAGGCAAAGTGTAAAGATTAACAACAAATTTGCAACCTATAAGGATATTGCAACTGGTGTTCTTCAAGGATCAATTCTAGGGCCCTTACTATTTAGTGTCTTTATCAATGACATTTTTTCCTTGTGCAATCATGTTTTAATGCGTGCTTATGCTGACGACATTCAGTTGTATTTTTCTAATCGGGTTGGACTTCTTGACGATTTGTGTTTGCAGGTTAAATGACATCTCAGTGCAATTGGCAAGTGGGCTTCTGACAATGATATTTGCCTTAATGCAAAGAAGTCATACGTACTACCTATTTCCAAAGACAAGCTTGACTATCAAGATATCCCGCCCATTCTTCTTAATGATAAAAGGTTGGGATTGGTAAATAAAGTAAAAAATTTAGGTTTCTATATTAATTCCAAACTATCGTCTTCTGACCAAATAAATAGTATTATTAAAAAAATCTATTTCGCGTTGCGTTGCCTCCGGCTATCTGCTAGGTTCACACCAATTGAGACTAAAAACAGACTCGTCCTTCAGTTAATTGTGCCGTATGTAACATTCTCAGAACTGGTTTATAGCAACTTAGATTCTCATTCAGCTCACAAACTACGTGTTGCCTTTAATGATGTGACCAAATATGTTTATGGTTTGAGTCGATATGATCACATCACTTCAATCAGTCATAACATTCTGGCGTGTGACTTAATTGATTATTTGAACGCAAGAAATTGTATCTTTTTACATAAACTCATTATTAACAAAACTCCATCATACCTTTATCATAAATGGCGTTGGCTTCAAATCGAACCGGCAATCTTATATTACCAAAATTTAATTGTTTACAATCGAAAGGGCTATTCTTCGCCATTGCCATTAAACTATGGAATTCACTTCCACTAAATATTAAATCAATCGTCTGTACGAACAAATTCAAGCTATCTATTATGTCATATTTTTCAAACTAGTAAAGCAGTCTACAACAAATTTAAAATAAGCTTCAACAATTTCAATATTAAATCTTCTCAATTTTCACTCTATATTTGTATACAGTAGATTAAGAATTGTGTTAGCAATTACTTATTAATTTTAAGTATCTTGTAACTTTTTTCTGTTGATTATGTTCATTTAATTTTAATTTAATTTAATTTAATCTGTGTTAAATTAGTTCATAATTTTTTTCCCATTGTACTATAAAAGATCTATTTGTATCTTACAGTAATCATATATGCTCAAATAAATAAATAAATATCTAAAATATCTACAAAATCGAACGACCCAATATAATTAAAAATATCCTCAGCGGTGGAACATACCGATTCCCAAGAAACCTTGGGTGCAGAACTCATATAATCAAAATACCCAGCATCAAGGTTGAAGAAATCGGAACAGAATGATTATTTAAAAATAGTAGCAAATAGGCTACATATTATAGCGGGATCGTCGGTAAATCTGCCAAGAGTTTTAAATGATGAAGAGAATCAATCGGATTTTTTTTTTTTTATTTTTATGAATCCCCAAAATTTCCTTGGATGAGACAATATTCTCAGCTTAATATTGTCTAAATATTCATGATATAGCTAAGCTGAGCGATTCTCAAATTCCAGAAACAAACATTTGTAAGTTTCTAGATCATTTGAGTCTAAGCTACAGAAATCTTATTTCGAAGAACGCAGTTATAATGTCATCTTTAGATTTTCCAATTCAAAATCTTTTACAGCTACCTCTGGTTGGTCCTTGGTCCTTTGTTATTCGTCTTTACAATTTCTGATGTTGATGGTGTCATCAATGAATCCAATCTTTCTGTGAATGCTGATGATATGAAAATCTATCGGTGCATACAAACTAATACCGATTCTATGTTAGTCAAGCTGTAACATATTCTCGTAAGCGACTCCAACTTCCTCCGAGAACGTATTACATTATCGGCAAGCCAGTTCCCTCTGTATATTATAACGCCTTAATCCCTATTTTTACGAGATTAAGGCGTTATTTGCGACAAGGAACTTTACTTCAGGTCTCATATTGATCATATTGATAATCCCATCTCCTTGTCCCAACCGTCTGAAGTTGATTAACATGCAAACACTTACAAAGCGAAGGGAAATTGCCGATGTTCTCTTCATTCATCAACTAGTATGCAGAACCAATAACTGCCCAGAACTACTCCAATTAATATCCTTTAATACCAACCCACGCAACCTTAGGTCTTACCTCTCTTCCACCTTAACTTTCACCGCACCGACTATGGATGCAGTGAACCTATAACCAGAATGCTTAGGGTAACCAATAATTTGATCAGTGAATTCGATTTTCACCTGAGCAGACCACTACTACGAAATATCCTTCTTAACTCCAACGCCACTTCCTCCCCCTCTCTAATGTATTCTTCCAATTAAGATATGGTACCATTGTAAATTAAGATACTCCCCGTTAATTATAAAATTAAGTTTTTAAGTTATTATTTTTAAGTATTCAAACTGCTTGTATTAAGCTTATAAATAAATATTTCTCCCATGCCCTGTTCCTGTTGTTGCGAAGTGTTTTTAATTCCTTTGTGTACCAGGGGTACGTAGAATTGGTCCCAAATTTGAGGCTATATGGTACGGATTAAGCAAACAAAGAGTTTCATATGAAAATAACTGATGGAATTATTAAGATTATTTTCATTTATGTATTCTTAAATTGCATTAAGTTTGCTATGAATCAAATTATTCAACTTCAAAAAGTCAGATTTTCTAAAGTTGAATTCATAAACTTTGTCTATGGAATTTGAATTTACTATATTTTTTTATATTTTATTTATACCAAATACTCATGGGTGGATGGTTTTCAACAACAGTTGTAAGAGTATGAATGGTCCTCTTAACAATGATATTGTTACTGTCTGTAGTTAAGACTAAGTCAAGAAGTCGATTAAGACTATTATAAATACAACTCACTGGTTTTAAGTCAGAACATATATTATCAACAAATATATGTTCTTGTCGCGTCTTCGAATTAGATGAACATCAATATTCATCGTCAGAAGAATGCCCTTTTAAGTCAGGCAATTAAAATCGCCCAACAATAAAATGTCGTATTTAACGTCATGTAAAAAAATTTCAGTTTTGTCAGTCAAATCGTTCGGACGTGTTTTAAATCTGCTCTGCAAACTCATTCGCTTTTTTATTACTTCAATTTGCAAAACTGCAACTTTGCAAAATAACAGTGACCCAGTTCTTATACGGAAAAAGAACTCAAAAACGTAAATTAAAATAAACAAAATTGTAAAAAAGTGCAAGTGTAACTATAAACATAAATAAATCAAACTCAAAACATTACTGCTTGCCTCAACTGCTTTCTGCGTTTTAGTGAGACAATAACAAATAAAAAGCAAAAAACATAACGCAAAAATAAAAAATAAAAATAGCAAAAAAGCGAAAAACCAAACCAAAAAAACAACAAAAAAGATTCGAACTCAACATACTTAAAAAAAGTTTATTAAAAAATTAAAAAAATGGAATCCAACTGCCGCTTATCTTCCTGCGCCGTTTGGAACCGGAAAGTTCTTAAGATAAAATGCAGTGGTATTTGCTGTTAATCGTTCCACACACTATGTATTTAAGAGAAGCCTTACGTACCTGGACGATTACGTTAAGAACTTCACGTTTTTCTGCGATGAGTGCAAGGACCTACAGTTAAAGCATGTCCTCATGGAGATAAAATGCCTCAGTGACACGAACAACGAAGCGCGATCTGAAAATAAACAATTCTTCAAAAAAATAGCTGACCAAGTTGAAAGACTTGATGAAGTGTTTAAATCTGTTGATGATCTGAGTGGCGTCGTCGAATCAATGAAAAAAACATTGCCAAAAATGTCATGTCAGTAAGAAGTTCAATTTCTGACTTTAAAAATGACATCAGCACTTTTCAAAACGATTTGAAAAGAGTTGAAACCACAATGAGTGTCATGAATACATCTAATATCAAAAACTTTGATAAAATAAACAGAACGGAGTCGGTGAAAAATATAACAGAAAATATGGTCTGCTTACGGAATGACGTCGACACCCTGTTGCAATCGACCTCAAGGAAAACAACACAGTCACCCATGCTACCAGTTCCCCTGATTGAAGTCTTGTACCACAAAATAAGCGAAATCAGTGACAATCTTTGTTTGTTTAGGGAGTCCCTTGCGGAGCTCTGCTCACAACAAATTGATCATGCCAGATGCTACGGAGCAGGATTCATCATCCATATTCGATGAAATCATGGAAGCGTCCATACTTTCTCCTGCAGTGCGTCCCTTAACTTCCTCTGCAAATAAGACAAAAAAAAGTCGGACTTGCAGCCTGCCCAACCTGTGCCAACCTGTACCACTGCACCATTATTAACACCACCAGTTGCTGCACCTCGTAAAATCATTCAACAGTTTGGAACCTCTTCAAAGTAAGCATTTCAAGTTTAGCATTTTTAAAGTAAGTGTACCCAACGTATATGCATGGATGTTCCTTAAATTTGGCAAAGAAATCCCTTACTTACTTACTTACTTACTTAGGTGGCCGTTGACGGGTTACGGCCGACTTCATCAGGTCTCGCCAGGCGTCTCTGCTTCGCGCGCGCCGTCTCCAATCTCTTTCACCAAGCGCGGTAAGGGCTTCCTCGGCCTGGTCAATCCATCCGAGGCATGGCCTTCCTCTTCGTCGTCGACCCTCGGCTTTCGCCTCAAACACCATTTTCGCTGGAGCTTCTTCATCCATACGAAAGACATGACCCAGCCAACGTAGTCGCTGAATTGTTATACGCTGGACTATGTCAATGTCGTCGTAGAGCTCGTACAGTTCGTGGTTCATTCGAATGGATAGTCGTCGCCAACTCGAACAGGACCAAAGATTTTGCGAAGAACTTTCCTCTCGAACACCCCAAGAGCGGCTGCATCTGCTTGCGATACCACCCATGCTTCAGCGCCATAGAGAAGCACAGGTATGATGAGCGTCTTGTAGAGTGTTAGTTTTGTCGATCGAGAGAGGGCTCTGGAACCTAATTGCTTACTTAGCCCGTAGTAGCACCTATTGGCAATTGTTGTTCTTCGCTTTATCTCCAGGCTGACATTGTTGTTGCTGTTTACGGCGGTGCCAAGGTAAGTAAACTCCTTGACAACTTCAAAGTTATATTTGCCTGCTGTAACATGGGAGCCTAGACGCCGCACTTCCCTATTTGCAGACAGCATATACTTTGTTTTGCCCTCGTTCACCGTCAAACCCACTTTGGCTGATTCCTTTTCGATAGCGGCGAAAGCAGCGGTTACATCTCTCTTGGTTCTGCCGATAATATCGATATCGTCAGCATACGCAAGGAGCTGGACACCTTTGTAGAAAATGGTGCCATTTCGATGTACACCTGCCTTTCGTAGGATCCCCTCCATGATGAAATTGAAGAGATCGCATGATAGCGGGTCGCCTTGTCTGAAACCTCGTTCGGTATTAAAGGTTTCGGAGAGGTCATTTCCTACCTTGACGGAGCTGCATGTATTGCTCAACGTCATCTTGCAGAGCCTAATCAACTTTGCAGGTATACCAAACTCAGACATTGTTGCGTACAGGCAATCCCGAATCGGGCTATCGAACGCAGCTTTGTAATCAACAAAGAGATGATGGGTGTCGATTTGGTTTTCGTGGGTTTTTTCCAGGATTTGGCGTAGTGTAAAAATCTGGTCTATGGTGGACTTGCCAGGACGAAAGCCACACTGATAAGGTCCAATCAGTGTTTTGGTATGCGGCTTCAATCTTTCACACAATACGCTCGAAAGAACCTTATATGCGATGGATATAAGACTGATACCTCTGTAGTTGGCGCAGATTGTCGGGTCTCCTTTCTTAAGTATAGGACAAAGCACACTGAGATTCCAATCGTCGGGCATGCTTTCCGCTAGCCATATTTTGCTGATGAGTTGATGCATGCACCTTATCAATTCACCGCCGCCGGTTTTAAACAATTCAGCAGCCAGGCCGTCAGCACCTGCGGCTTTGTTGTTTTTGAGTCGCTGGATAGCAACTTTAACCTCGTCATGGCTAGGTGGTGGAATTTCCACTCCATCATCGTCGATTGGTGGTGTCAGACTGCATTCTCCAAGGGCGGAATTGTTGGTATCGTCGCCTGCAAGCAGATTGGAAAAATGCTGTCTCCATAATCTCAATGCGCACTGCGTATCTGTTACCAGATCACCATTCTCATCTCTACAAGTGGATGCTCCGGGCTTGAAACCTTGGGTAAGACGCTTAACCTGCTGGTAGAATTTTCGAGCATCCTTCCTGCCCTGGTACACCTCAATTTTTTCTCGCTCACGCTTTTCCTGCTCTCTTTTTTTACGTCTGAAAAGGCATATCTCTTCCTTCCTCTTATCGCGATAGTTTTCGTGCATGGCTCGCGTTGCAGCTGACTGCAGCGTCTTTTTATATGCGGCGTATTTTGCTGCTGTCGCGTCGCGACACTCCTGGTCATACCATTGGTTGCGAGGTTGCGGGCGCCGAAAACCAATGACTTCTTCAGCAGCAGTGCGCATGGAGTGGGATATATGCGCCCAAAGTCCGCCAGCGTCGTCGAGGCAAGAGTAAGGTTGGTTGAGCTTCACCGAGAGTTGAGCGGAGTAGGCCTCGGCGGTCCGTTGTGATAGCAGCTTATCGACATCAAGCTTTCGTTGCACACCTGTGCGTACATTCTTCGCATTGCACAATCGCATGCGGATCTTGGCTGCAACAAGATAATGGTCGGAGTCAATATTGACCCCCCGAAATGTGCGCACATCCAGTACACTTGAAGCGTGCCTTCCGTCGATCACAACATGATCAATTTGGTTTCGCGTTTTTTGATCCGGGGACAGCCAGGTTGCCTTTTGGATATCGAGGTGTTGGAATCTGGTGCTACTAACTACCATGTTTCGCGCCGCGGCGAAGTCGATCAGTCTTAGACCGTTATTCGAAGTGGTCTCGTGGAGACTGAACTGACCGACAGTGGAGCCAAAGATGCCTTCTTTTCCGACCTTCGCATTAAAATCGCCGAGAACTATTTTTACGTCGTGGGCCGGGCAGCGATCATACACGTCCTCTAGGCTCGCGTAGAAGGTGTCCTTGACAGCATCGTCCTTTTCCTCCGTCGGGGCATGTGCGCAAATAAGGCTGATGTGGAAGAATTTCGCCTTGATGCGGATTGTCGCCAGCCTTTCGTTCACAGGTGTGAACCGGGAAACAAGATGGCGTAGTTTCCGACTTACGACGAATCCGCATCCAAATTCGCACTTCTCCGCATGGCATCTGTAGTAGATATCGCAGTCTGCTCTCTTAGAGCAGCCTTGTCCTTTCCATCGCATCTCCTGGATGGCGGTGATGTCAGCCTTAATTTTTTCGAGGGCTTCCGCCAGTTGGACAGTGGCACCTTCACTATAAAGGGTCCGGACATTCCAGGTGCATATCCGTAAATCATTATCCGTTTTTCGTTTGCGGTGGTCGTCAACGTAGTGGGGGTTCATATCCGAGGCTGATTTTGTTTTCATTGGGAAGTTATAATGTGGTTGGGACCCAAACCCTACGCACATTCCATTTTTAAGGTCTTGAAGAGACCCCTCAAGTTTATTGTCTAGAGGAGACATCGCCGCTCAAATTGGCCGCCAAAGTTTATCGGGCGATAGTTTTTGACGTTTCCAGGAGACACCACGCGGAGGTTTTGAGTCGACTTGAGACGATTTCGACATGGATAATGCTGGCCTCGCCAAGTTGAGGCAGTCAGACACGTTGCCATGTGAAGATCGCCCCCTTTTGTCTCCCTCCCTTAGAGGGAGATTAAATTTTTAAAGAAATCCCTTAGCACGGCAAAATTCGCATAACTGAGTGAAAGGATAAGCCAAAAAGGAGTTCTAAGGCACCTAGTATTAAGCCTATAGCTAAGCATATCACTAAGCCTATCTCTAAGTACAGGCGCGGATTTAGGTGGGGGCTAGGGGGGACCGCAGCCCCCGGCCCCGAGAAGGCAGGGCCCCGAAGGCGCTTGTATATGAAGTGCTTATTGTAAAAACATTGCATGCAATACAAAAAATTTTTCGAAGTAATCGACCTTACAGTTTTGAAACAATGCATATTTGTAAGAAATCGTGGTTGTGCTTAAAATTTCTTTTAAGTATAGGGCCAAAATTGATCTGGTAATGGTGGCAATATTTTTAGTTGTTGTTGATAATGCATCAAGAGACGTTATGAACATAAAATATGAACTTGTGAAGCAATGTGGCTTATCATGTTTTTACAAAATGCATCTCACATAGATCTTAGGAAATTTTATTTGAAGACCAAAACCAAAAATCCGAAACGCAGCATGAAGCTTCTGCACTATTGAATAAATTAACAAAACATCAATACGCTATCATTATAGTTTTCTGGAACTGCATTTTGAATCGCTTCAATACAACCAGCCAATATTTGCAAAAAGTAGATATTGATTTGATAGCTGCTTACGATATGTTGTCTTCTCTTATCGAATTCGTAACACATTTGCAGTGAATTTTCAGGGTTTAAGAATAGTGTTAAGAACCTGAGTCGATTTGTTAGCCAAGACTATGAGAGAAGAATAACCAGAAAAAACAGCTGAAGCTGAAAGGTAATTTTTAGTATTAAAAATAATAAAAAATGTGCACCGATCAAACCGACATGAACGTTTGTCGCCAATAACGCTACTGTGTATTGAAAATGATTTGTTGTAAACTATTAATTTCGACAAATTTATAGGAAGTATTGCCACAGTTAAATCGAGAAAAAAATTTTTAAATAAAAATTCAAGAGTTATTTTTTTCACTTTAAGACATATGTAAATAGCGTACAAATTAACATTTTTATTATGAAAAGATCCGAGCTAAATGCTCTGACCTTTAGTATGCCCCGTGTCGATTTTAGCCCCAGGCCCCGCTATGTGTTAATCCGGCACTGTCTAAGTATACCAATAAGAAATCTATTACTAAGCCTATCAATGAGCCTAATATAACACCACCTGCTAGAACCACTTCAAAAGTTAATCATGACACAAACTGGTCAAGATCACCCCTGGTCTCAAAAGAACAAGATCAAAACCGGTCATACATACAAACATATTCCAAACATTTTCTCAACAATCGTTAAAATCCACCCATCCTAAAGGTAAATGGGTTTAATTCAAATTAAATGGAAATGAAGCCTTTAATACCAATTCAAATAAATATCCTAATTTCGTCCTTTCTCATGCTCTTAGGGCCAATTTTTCAGTGCTGGTTTAAACTGTAGTTAACAAGAGTTTAGTTGATCGTAGATTAAAGTTAATCAGCGTTTAAATACACAATCACTTTTTCAGTGCTTGGTTACGTTACCAGCAATTTAATGCTTATGGATATGGCAGCACCATCAAACGTGATTTATTATGATTAGTTTTGTTTCAGAAGAAGAACGAAGAAATCTGCCAAAAAGAAATTGGCAAAAAGAGGAGGCCCGAAACAGTTGTTGTTAGTGAAATTAAATTTAAAGATAGTGCTGTTAAAAAAAGAGTTCAGTACGCTGTTCCAAACTATAGCTCTATCATTCAAAATTCCTGCTGTTACTTTTCTAAAACAATTTTTTTTGGCAGGCTTCTTCATGATGAAAATTTGTTTGCAGGATTTCCCAACTTTTTAATACACCTAAGAATTCGATGTTGAAATACATACTTTCCAACATATTTTCTTGAATTTACTATTTCTTGATTAAGCTAATTAAAAATATTGCATAAATTAACAAAAAAAAATAATCTGTCAGAATCATATGGCAAGTTAACCAAAGTTTAACCCTACAATATTGGGCGTTTAACCTTAGTTTAAACTTTAGTCAATATTCACTGAAAAACTTGCCCCTTGGTTTAAACTTTGTTTAAAATAGAGAAAGAAATAGAGTTCAACTCGCACTGAAAAATTGGCCCTTACTCCATGCCCACAGCCTGCAATAGTCATACTTGAACCTACTTATCCTACTTACACAAAAACGAACACGCCCTCCACTAATATGCCTTCCTTAATTACTGGCTCTAACATAAACACACCCTCCACTAACATACCTCCCTTAATAACTGGATCTAACACTCAAACCTTCAGTTATACTACACCAGCCTTTCTCGATGCTCTTCTTCCACCTTCCGCGAAGCTTACAAAAAATCTCGCTGATGTTAGTAGTGAAGGCCGTTTCGTCATGTCTCGTCGTAGAGACCGTCGGTTGTACGATAATGTTCGCTTGTATCAATGTTTTTGTTTTTACGGAATCATGGTTGAATGACACTATCAAAAATGAAGAAATTCTAGATAGCAACTGGACAATATACCGTAATGTCAGAGACTATGAAAGCTTAGGCCTCTCTCGAGGAGGAGGTGTTTTGATATCTACACACAATGGCTTATCTTGTGATGTGGTTGTAACTGACTCTTGCATATACTTCGAGCACAAAGTAATAAAATTAAGCCTATGTCAAAATCTTTTTATATACATTGGTGTTTTTTATATTCCTCCAAATTCAATTGAGAATTCCTATAAAGAATTATGTGATCTAATAACTTCAATAACAGCCGTTCTAAACGAAGAAGATAAAATTATAATTTTTAGTGACTTTAACCGTCCCAATATTTCTTTTGTTCCCGACGATAATGAAAATCATCTCCTTGCAATATATGTTTCTAATGCGGTCGACTTTGACTTATTTAGTACTTTTTATAGCAATGATTGTCTGCCAGTAGCTCCAGTTCTAAACCAGAATGGTCGGTGGCTAGATTTAACTCTTACGACGGAGTCAAAGTTAGTCCAACTAGTGATGCCGAGCACATTTTCTCTAATACCCTCCACCACTCTGCTTTTACCAAAGAATTATACGCTAACAATGTAACTTTTACGCAGTCCTTTAATAATTCTGTTGTTTACGATTTTCTTAACGCCGATCACAATAATATAAAGAATGACTTGAATTGTTTGGATTGGAACCACTTATCTGCCCTGGAATTGGACGATGCTGTCTAATCTTTCTATGAGAAAGTCTTTTCTATCTTTGATACCCATGTTCTAAAAATAAAGAAAAAAAAAAAACTATCAGAACCATGGCTTGATTCAAATCTAAGAAACTTGAGAAATCAGAGAAATAAACTTTACAGAGTCATTAAAAACGTCGCGATGAGTTAGAGACAAGATATGGTGAACTGTCTCAAGAATTCTCTGTCAAGTCTGAAGAAGCTTATAAACTTAACACCAATTTAATTGGGGAAAGGATTATTGAAGAATTCCAAAAAATTCTTTGACTTTTTAAATGTTATGAGGAAATCAACGGAATACCCGAGTTCCATGTTCAAAGGAAATGTTACTTCTTCTGACCCACAGGTGATTTGTTATTCTTTTGCAGATCATTTTAAAGAAGTGGTTTGTTCTCCTTCATCACAAAGTCCAATTCTATTGACCAGCACACTTAATCTACTACCATTGGTTTGCACAATTAATATAACAAAGAGTGAGATTACCAATTCCATTAAAGAATGAGATTCCAATAAGTCTTCTGGTCCAGACCTTATGCCACCAATTTCACTAATTCAATACTTAGACCAGTAAATTACGCCATTATTTATTATTATTAATAAATCCTTGCAATCAGGAGTGTTTCCGTCTTTTTGGAAATCTTCTCACCTTACGCCAATTTATAAGAATGGCGATAAGAGATCAGTTGAAAATTATAGGGGCATTGCAAAATTAGCAGCAATTCCGAAACTTTTTGAAAAAATTATATGTTTCAAACTTACGGACGTTATAAGCCCACGTTTAAATGAGCAGCAACATGGGTTCCGTAAAGGACGTTCAACTGCCACAAATCTGACAATCATGTCATCAGATGTTCTTATTAAAATGGAAAAAGGACATCAGATAGATGCAGTCTTTACAGATTTTAGTAAAGCGTTTGATCGTGTTAATCACGAAATCTTAACTCAGAAACTAGAGAAATTTGGTATTGCATGCTCTTTGCTAAATTGGCTCAAGTCCTATCTTTGGGAAATCCCAATTTGTAAAATTTCAAGGTACTCTTTCTAAAAAAATTGTTGTCTCGTAAGGTGAACCTTAGGGTAGCCACCTGGGCCCACTTCTCTTCAACATATTTATTGCAGACATATCTGAAGTTTTGCACGATGTCCCCATCTTTTATATGCAGATGACTTAAAACTGAACCATGTCGTTAGATCAGAAGTGGATTCAGTATTCTTACAGAACAAGCTTTTATCTCTTGAACATTGGTGTATTCAAAATAAGCTTTCTTTTAATGTGAATAAGTGCTTCGTTATAAGTTTCTCCCGTAAAACCCAAAAAAATTGTAACAGTTATATGCTTAATGGGGTGGAACTTAACAGGGTCAATCACATTTCAGATCTTGGAGTAATCCTAGATAACAAGTTGCTCTTTAACCTTCACTATGTTCATATCATATCCTGGGCAAACAAGCTGCTGGGATACATAAAAAGACGTGCAAAAGAGTTCAAGAATTTCTAGGTAACTAAAACCTTATACTGCATAGTAGTGCGTCCTATTCTTGAATATTGCTGTATTATTTGGAATCCAGCTTTTGAAGTGCATAGTGAAAGACTTGAATCAATTCAGAGACAATTTTTGCTTTTTGCCTTGAGAGATTCCTACGGTCCTCGGGACTATAGAATTTTACCAGCATATGAAATTAGACTGAAAATGTTGAATATAATGACGCTTTCATCAAGAAGAATATTACTTTGTTCATGCTTTATATTTGATGTTATTAATGGAAACATCGACAGTGAATGCATTTCGAATAAAATACTACTTTAACCAATATTTATTTACTAAATTAACCAATAAGGAGAACTAGGTATACAAAATTGTTAAAATAATCTCATCACAACACCATTAACGCATTTAACGAACCCATAAATAGATGTTGTAGAATATTTAATAATGTCAGCGAGCACTGTATACTCCCCATGTCCAAATCTCTGCCAAATGTCACATCGAAGTGAATCCTCTCCTCTCCGAAGTGAATCCTCTCACATCGATTTGCATATCGTTGAACACAAAAACAAGGAAAGGAGAGAGAAAAAAAAATAACAATAAAAAAACACAAAAACTGTTAATTTATTAGTATTCTATGCAATCCGTAAGGCTTGCATAGACGCCAGAACTGCTCTTTGGAGGAATGTACGCGTTAATAACTTTACATTGGAATAACAATGTACAACGTAAACGCACATTAGTTCGATATTAGAAGAGTGGGGAATATCAATAAAAAAAACTAACAAAGGAGTTCCTAACAGCTAATAAGACACCACCACCAACAGCAGAAGAACTGTCAGCGTATCTGTCTTTTCTAAAAACTTGGGAACTATTGTCAAACAATTCCTAGTCAGTAATGCATCCGTTGAGCCAAGTTTCAGTAACCGCGATAATATCTTCTGAAAAATTCTGAGTTGACAAAAATATGTCATGAGTCTTAGAACGTAATCCCCTTACATTTTGATAGTAAAGGGATAGCTTATTTATTTTTGTTTGGTCTGTCGGACGATATTATTCGACCTTCCGGACTTATTTCTAGGCTTAAACTCAGAAACAAAAATATTATCGCCTAACAAATTAGAATTTAAAACACTTGCAAACTCTTCAGCTAGAACTGCTAGAATGAAGGAAGCGTGGGAAAGTTTATAACCTATTTTTTTGCATGACGTATTCAATTATTTTGTTTGACAAACGTCAAAACATTTTCAGTAGTTGTGTCGGACTGAAGGCGTAAAATAGATATTATTTTTCTCCTCGACACTCCCCTCTAATTGAAATTTAGTTCATTACACTGGTTTACAAATAACGAAAAGTTGTTTGCACTTTGAATGCCACTATCCTTTTCTCATGTAAAATCGGTCGCTAATTCCGATAAAAAAAAAGTTGGTTCCACTTAATTGCATATATCTCCAGAACCAACAACAGTAATCAAACAAATGATATATCAAATAAAAGGTAATAAAATTTCTTACAAACAATGCAAACATAATTTTTGGTCGAGCTGTTAGTTTTGGCGGAATTAATTCAAATATCGGGGATTTTTTTTATTTTTCAGAAAAATTTCCAAAAAAAGACAAAATAGTTGCAAATTTCGTTAAGAAATCAAAATATTTTGTTGCTTGTGATATTTTTCACTAAGAGCCTTTATATTTCCAAAAAAAATAAGCTATTGTTGAAGAAAATCTATTGAGAAATGAAAAAGTTGTGTTTAATGGAACGAAAGCACCCAAGTTATGTTTTTTTTACAAATTTTATTGTCATATAAATAAATTGGGTTATTGCACTATAATTTTTTATTTTAAATTTTTATTGTTCATAGGAATCAAGTCAAGGGTTTTGCGAAAGAAAAGATAAGGACAAACACGCTACAATAAAAACAGGTAGGCTCACGACTGAGAGTGCAACCGTTGAAACCGTCACAGCAAAACGTCTGATTTCGACACTTATGGCTATAAGAAAGAGAGCCTACCTGTTTTTATTATGCCATGTGAATACTTATTTTGTGTTTTTTTGACAGTTTTGACGCACAATTTGTAACGAAAGGAAAAAATAAAAAATAAGATATACTTCAAAATAAAATGAGTAAAAGACTGCGAAAATTCCAGTGTAAAAACGACCCAGATATTTTCTGCTACGTGTGCGGTGAACTTACTTTCGAAAAGAAACCAGTAAATTTTACGAATTTACTGCAAATGTCATATCTTCATTATTTTGGTATTGCGGCTAAGAACATTGGTAAATCATGGACGCCAAGTATTTTGTGTCAATCGTGCAAATTAATATTGTCTGAATGGAGCTCGGGTAAAAAACGATACATGAAATTCGATGTTCCGATGATCTGGAGACAACAGTTTTGCCACCTAAACGATTGCTATTTTTGTCTGGCCAAAGTGACTGGTGTTGGAAAACTCAAACGAGTGATATACGCCACTGTCCCGAATGTTTCATTGCCAGTATCTCATTCTGACGATGTTCCATATCCTACTTGTCCCGATTCAACACGTGAAAACAATCGAAAATCCGTAGATTCAGTGGAGTCGGAAGGAACCACAGGTGGTAGTACTATTACAACTGAAAACACAACTCACCTTTTATCGCAAGCGCAGCTGAATGATTGGATAAGAGATTTGGAACTGTCAAAGGAAAAATCGGAATTGCATGGTTCTCGTTTGCAACAATTCAACTTTTTGAGACCCGATGTTAAGGTGACATACTACAGAAATCGTGAAAAACCGTTTGCTATACACATTACTAAGAATGACAATATCTGCTATTGCGTAGACATTCCTGGCTTATTTAATACCTTCGGTCAGCCGTACATTCCCAAAGAGTGGCGTTTGTTTATTGATGGCAGCAAAGTGAGCTTGAAGGCGGTATTACTTCATATAGGAAACAAAAAGCCATCGATTCCGATCGCACATGCAGTCAACACAAAGGAAACGTACGAAACAATGGCGAAGCTATTGAGATGTATTAAATATGAACAACACGACTGGAAAATATGTTCTGATCTCAAAGTCGTTGGTATGCTTTGTGGTTTACAGAGTGGCTACACAAAGTACTGCTGTTTTCTATGCAAGTGGGATAGTCGGGCACGTGAACACCACTATTACAAAAAGGACTGACCAGAAAGAATTGAGTCGAAAGTTGGAGAGAGCAACGTCAAAAACGTTCCACTCGTCAAAAAGGAAAACATAATTCTCCCACCGTTGCACATCAAACTTGGACTTATGAAAAACACTGTCAAGGCGTTAGACAAAGAAAGCGAAGAGTCTCAGTGACGAGAGCGACGAACATGGGGAAAGATTCCACCAACAGATAAAAGTAATTGAGAATCGGTACCAAAGAATTTGGGACAAAGGAATGATGGGCGACCATTGTTGGTTTCTTATCAGAGAAACCGATCCCGAATTAAATAAACGACATAACAAGAATTCTAATCATTTTGAATTTCTGAATGATAAATAAAAATCATTTACAATGTAAATAACAATATAAATGATTTAAGGGAACAATAAAAATTATTAATAATAATTATATACAATTTTAATAATGTTAATTATTAAAAGAACAATAAAAATTAAGAATATATGATTTTATTACAACAACCTTTAATTCTCATTTTTTTTTATGGCAATAAAATAAGTCCAAATGCATAAATTGATTATCACACAATTTGGGTTCTTTCGTTCCATTGAACACAACTTTTTCATTTCTCAATAGATTTTCTTCAACAATAGCTTATTTTTTTTGGAAAAAATAAAAGCTTTTAGTAACAAATATCAAAAGCAACAAAATATTTTGATTTCTTAACGAAATTTGCAACTATTTTGTCTTTTTTTGGAAATTTTTCTGAAAAAAAAAAAAATCCCCGAAATTTGAATTTATTCCGCCAAAACTAACAGCTCGACCAAAAAATGATGTTAGCATTGTTTGTAAGAAATTTTATAAGCTTTTATTTGATATATAAAGAAATAATATAAGCTTTTATTTGATCATTTGTTTGATTTCTGTTGTTGGTTCTGGAGATATATGTAATGAAGTGGAACCAACTTTTTTTTCGTTGAAAACCCTACAGTGGCAATATCTCGAAAACGGAGTGACAGAAAAAAAAAATTTTTTTTCGGAATTATCGACCGATTTTACATGAGAAAAGAATAGTGGCATTCAAAGTACATATTGGCTGTAAACCAGTGTTATTGGGCTGAGTTGAAATTTCACTGTTAGTCAATGAAGCACTAATTGATGGCGATGAAGAAATAACTTCATTATTTAATTCTGAAGCCATAGCTGAGGACTCCATATCCTGTTAAGTGTTCGAAGACGCCTTGCGTCGCTTGTTATTTTTATTTTTTTTTTCCTATTATTATTTTTAGGTTTACTGAGGACTTTTTTAGATGGAAAAATGGAAGGTTTGGGCATCGGAAGAAAGTGTTTGAGACAGAAGAGGGGAGATATTTTCCGATACAGAAATTCCATCGCATTCAAGGTATTGGGAGCAGCACTTACTTCGCTGAAAAATGTCCCAATTTCTCTAAAACTATTATTTAGCGAGTTTAGACTTTCACCAAATAGCTTTATTTTAGAATAAAGTTCATCTGGAGAAAGGGCCCTGCACGAAGCACAGTACCAGCAAAGACCTGATCGCAATGAGATTAAATCGTCAAGGCACGAAAATAAAAACAACAATCACTACAAGTAAAACAGCCAGCCAGCATAGTGTGCAACAACAAACACATTACAACCAGCTAGACACACAACCAACGCATGACAAAGCAGCCATCACCTTTGAATAGATTTTTGTATAGTATGCACATAATTCGCATTACGTTATGTGAATAGATTATTTAAGACTAGCCAATTGTGTTGGTAGTGAGCACGGCTTGAAGGCGCAGTGTCTCGTCCGTCTTTTACTTGGCAACGAGTACTTTGCCTTTTTTTATGCAAAATACCGAGAGGCGGGTTGCTTGATACATATATTGTAGTTAGATTTCGTATTTTGTTTGGGTTGGACTTCACCACGGCCTTGGTCAGTCGGATATCCTCCCGAATACTTTATAGTTGTGATTGTTGCACTCGGTCGGACTTTATCGTTGGCTTCGGTCGATCGGATATCCCTCCGAATATTAAGCATGTCATATTTGCATCGGCTTCGGTCGGTTATCTTCCCGAACACTTAGCTGGTATATATATAATAAAGATTATTCAATAAAAACTGATTGTACCTGAAATATTAAAACCAACAAGTCTTTTTATTTAACGGAGGTGCAAGGGTCCTTCGTTTGATCCTGGAGCGGCTGAGTCATACCTCAGCCTTTGAGAAAACCCCCTTATAAATGCTAGCATGTGAATCTAGCATTTAACACTTAAAATTGTATGAAAACAATTTTATTTACAGAGATTATTAAACATTAATCTAAATTTTATCTAGTAAGGTATATCTTCGACTTGGCCGAAGTTAAAATACCCCCACGTCCGATTCGTAATGGTATAAAATCTTAAATTGTAGCTCTTTTTGTATGATTCATGCCAATTTTTCTACCACGCCTTAATTTTGATATAAAATACACAAATACCCAATTTCAGGTCTGTTGCTTAAATACTAGCCTATTTATAGAGTTTTCACTATTATGGTTTGTATGGAAAGTGGGTGTGTTCGTAAGCGGATGACGCCCACTTTTATTCCACAATTTAGTTTTGATATAAAATACAAAACGTATCAAGACTACGAAAATACCGAATTTAGGTTTTGTAGGTTAAATATTTGCTTCTTTATGGAGTTTTCATTATTGGGGTTGTATAGGAGGTAGGCGTGGTTTTCACCCGATTTAGCCCATTTTCGAACTTGATATTAGTTTTTTAGAAAAAAGCTTGAATATCGTATTCCAATACGATAGCATCAAAATTACGGCTGTAATCGTGTCCACAGACAGATAGACGGACAGACGGACAGAGAAACGGACATGGCTAAATCAACTCAGGTGGTGATGTTGAGCAAGAATATATATACTTTTCTATGCCTACCACGCCTCCTTATGGGCATTACACACGTCGTGGCAAAATAAAAATACACCTTAGTACTGCGTAAAGTGTGGTATAATAATTATATATAACTATTAAATCATCAAAAACTTCAATAACATTATACAAAATAAAGACACTCACTGTACACTCCTCAGGGATTTTAACACAAAACAAAACAAAAAACATATAACTATTACAAGTCAATGAACTAATAACACAACCGACAATGACTAATAGACGAGATCAACTAAATGATAAATTGAGTTTTTAATTTTTGGGTTGTATGGGAGGTGGGCGGATGACACCTATTCTTCGTAGACATCTTTGTTTTGATACAAAATACATGCGTACCAAATTTTATTGTTGTAGGCTAATTATGAGCTAACTTATGCAGTTTTCAATTATTGCGTTGTTTGGAGGAAGGCGTGTCCGTAGGTGGATTCCAAAAATATTCAATAGTGAAATTCTTCGGCCCATACGACTTTGTTTACCGAGTTTCATGCAATTACCTCAACTTGGCTTTTACAAAAAACAAGTAAAGTTAAAATTTCTATTCAATCTACAAAAGCTGTGTTTTTTACCAAGCGAGTAGCGAAAAAACGTCCACAAAGTCGCTTTAGATTTTTTTCAAACTTGCAAGCATTTTTCTCAAATGTCAAATAAATTTAAAAAAAAAAAAAAAAATAAAAAAACAACATTAAAATATTAGCAGGAACCGAGTTCCTAATAAGAAGCAGAAAGAAGTTAAAACAATAATGAATGGCGCAGAATAAACCAAGAGCTGTGATTTTTCTTAAAGTGCTTTATTTCTACATTGGTATATTATTGGAGTTTTATGTTTAATCTGTATTTCATATTAATAACTATTACGTTTGAAACAGTCTCTTCACCTCCACACAACATTCATTCAAAACTTCACGTTTATCTTAAGTTGAAATTTAAAAAACACTCGCGCGCACACATTTCCCCATGCTTCTCCCTAAAAGAACAAATTTTTCAAGAATCACTTGGTTTTGCCTTTGTACATAGATTCTAATTGAACTCATTTTATTGACTTTAGTCTGGAAACTAGAGATTCCAGTCCCGGGATCCCGAAAACCCGGGATCCCGGACTTTTTCCTGTCCCGGGATTTTCGGGATCCTGCAATTGCCTAAAAATTTCTGGATTTGGTTAATTTTTCCGAACTTTTCCATCAATTTAGATGAAATAAAAGAATTTATAAAAATGTTCATTTCAAATAATCAAAAGTATTTATAAATATTGATTGCAACTTTTTGTCGGGTAATGGCATTTAAAAATAGTAGTAGCAAATGCAACACTTAGTTTGACATTTGAGTTAACCTTTTTATAAGACTGCTTGTTTGTGTCAGCTGGCTGGTTAAAAAGGATTGTTTGCTGTTTTGCAAAAATGACTGGTTATTATGAATATATTTTGTTCAATGCGAAGATTCTTTATTCCTGGTATTTACTTTCATAGATTTCACTGAAAAAGACAAATATATTCTGCACAATAGCGTTTTTTTGATTTCTTTGGTCAATTTGTTTTTTGAAAATAATATCTTAACTTTCCAACCAAACAAATGAATTTATTTATTTATTGAAAAAATAGGGTTTTCTCTGTTTTCTTAATCCCAAGATTAATCCCGGGATTCCTTACTAACAATCCCAAAATCCCGATATTTGAAATCAGTGCCGGGACTGGAATCCCTACAGGAAAAAGTGTATTTTCCTATTGGCGGGATCTTTGAAATCCTTAGCTTAGATTTTGTCCAAACTGATGTCATGTGCAGCCAGTGGCGTAGCGAGGGGGGTAAGGGGTGTCATCATGCCCCGGGCGCCACTCGCAGAGGGGCGCCAAATCGTTCTGAAGACAAAAAAAATTTGGCAACAAAATTTGTTTTAATTAATTAATTCAATAATTAAGTTAGCCAACTGTAGAGTACAATGCTATGATAATGCTGCCCTTATGTCAAATGACATATCTGGCGTTCAACAAAAAATAATAAAAAAAATGATAAGGCAACATTTGTAAATTGTGATAACCACACATTAAATTTAGTTGGAGTTACTACAGCTAACCAAGATTTAATCGTTGTAACATGTTTTGAAATAATTGATAACATACGTCTCTTTTTCTCACGTTCAACATTACGATGGAAATTGTTAAAAAATGCTTTAAAAAAACTGTTAAACGTGAATCTGTATCACGATGGAGCGCCAGAGCGCGAGCAGTTAGCGTTGTTGTTGAGGGACTGGAAGAATACGTAGTGCTATTAGAAAAATTAGCAGATGAAAATACTGCCACAAGTGGTACCATAAATGCTGCAATCTTTATCTTAAACCAAATTTAAATATCATAACTTTAGTCCATTTCTGGCATGAACTCTAAGAGAATTGATCGTGTGCAGCTCAGATTACAAGGTCCTAAAATTAAGTTTACAGAAGCGTTCCATGATCTCAAATTATTGGCGACTGAACTGCAGAAATTCGTAACGAGATTTGTGAAAAAGTAATCGAAAAGGCTAAAAATCTTTGTAAAAAATGGGGAATCGATAAACAATCCGTATTTTTGCAGGCATTTCTTTCGGCGATAGCTTATATTCTCCACTAAAAATGAAAATAGTTTTCGATTTTTTATGAATGATGATAGCGCAAAAACTACTCATCCCAATGTAAAAAGTTGTTGAACAAACATGAAGATAATTAGAAATTTTTTTCAGCTTAGCGTGATTATTAATATTGAACAAGAAGTGTACAAGATATATTTAAAGATATGCGACTATATTTGAAAAAAGCGAGAAAAACTTTAAAAATCTTATAAATCTTATAAAGTCTTTAAAAAACACGTTAATACTAGTACTCTGTCCGTTTGCGTGAAATTCCACTCGCAACAATAATTTTTTTGTTGCGTGAAAATTCTGACAAAAATTTTGTTGTGAAAAAATTGAAAAATTTGAGAAAGTCATGCTTTACTCCTCGAAATAGAAAAAAATAAATATATGAAAATAAAAAATAAAAAAACAGCTGTTGGGAATAAAAACACGCTGTTGTGTGTCGGTTAATGGTTTATTGAAAACTAACAACTTCAAAAGAACATAGGTTAATTAAGAACTAAGAAAGAAGGAGAGAGATTACAAAATTCACCAATAAAGTGTTGCCAGATAAAATATTATAAGTTTATACATTTTCAACACTTCTTTTTAAGCTTAAAATATTTTAAATAAAATTTAATTCATTCCAAGTAATTTAACAAAATAACAATGTTTCTTTTTACTTAAACTTTTAGTCATTACATCGGCAACATTTTTATCAGTTGAAACATATTTAAGTACAATGTCATTGCATTCTACCTTTTCTCTTACAAAATGGTATTTAATGTCGATATGCTTTGTTCGTTTATGATGAATGGGATTGTGCGCAATATGCTGGGCACTGATATTATCACCGTAAATAATCATAGGTTCTGCATCTGAATAACCAATTTCAATCAGTAGTCTTCGCAGGTAGACAGCTTCTTTAGCAGCTGTAGATAAAGCAACGTACTCTGCTTCGGTACTGCTCAATGCGACGATGCTCTGCTTTGTCGAAGTCCATGAGAACGCACTGGCTCCTAGGAAAAATGCGTAACCAGTATACGATTTTCGGTTTAATTGGTCGTTGGCCCGATCTGCGTCAGCATAACCATTAACAGGTTTACCACACTTGCGGTATACGATACTGATGTTTACTGTGCCAGCGAGATATCGCAGCACATGTACAGCAGCAGTTTTGTGTTCTTCATGAGGGTTTGTATTTCTTTGTGACAGTTTACTTACGGCGTGTAAAATATCTGGTCGGCTCAATACTGCTAAAAACATAAGAGAACCAATTAGTGATTGATATTGTGCTAAATTTACCTTGATACAATTTTCATCATTGCAGCCCACTTGAAAACCAGGGTCGAGCGGTGTTGCAGTTGTACGACAGTTTTTCATGCCATACGTGTCCAAAAGGCTTCTAATGTACTTCTTCTGGCTTAGTGAAATTGAACCTTGTTCACCATCTCGCTCTTTTTCCATGCCTAGGAAATAGTTTAGGGGGCCGGCATCATGCATCTTGAACTTGGTTGCGATCTTCTTTTTAATCATAGCGATTTCGTTTTTGCTTGGACATATTATCATAAGATCGTCGACATAAACGGCGATATAGCTGAATTGTTGTTGATGCTGCCTAAAATACAAGCATGCCTCGTTTTTACATCGTTCAAAGCCAATGCTCTTCAAAACTTCGTTTAGCGTGTTGTTCCATTCACGTCCGGATTGTTTGAGTCCAAACATCGCCTTTTGCAGCTTCAGGACCTTCTGTGGGCAATTTTCGTCAACAAAATTCTGTGGTTGCTTCATGTAGACATCTTCGTGAAGCTTGCTGTTGAGTTATGCATTTGAGATGTCAATTTGGTGCATGTATAACTGTTTTTCTGCAGCTATTGCGAACAACATTCTGATGGTTTCATAGCGTATTACAGGCGAAAATGTCTCAGAGTAATTAATGCCAAATTGCTGCCCACAGCCTTGAGCAACAAGCCTTGATTTAAATCTTTCGATTCTACCATCTTGGTCCTTTTTTATTCGAAAAACCCATTTCGAACCGATGACTTTTTGCCCTGGAGGTAAGTCGCACAATGACCACGTATCGTTGGCTTTAAGAGCGTCATATTCATTTTGCATTGATTCTTTCCAATCGAGTGCATGCTCACCATTTAATGCATCAGCAACAGACTGCGGTGTGTCGATGTCTTCCAGATAGTTTAATCTATTGGGCTGGATGTATTGCTTCTTGGGCCTACCTGGTTGACCTGTTCGGATGATTTTTGGTCTACCGGGCCCGCGTCGTCCATCGATGTCACTTTGTTCTTCATCACTTGCGCTCACAAACTTCTCCTCCTCTTCGCTTGAGTCGCTGCTGACGCTTTGCTCAGCTGGTGTGGTTGCATCTGGCACTTCTTTTGGAATATCATTGTTTGACTCGCTACGGACGCTTTGCTCAGCTTGTGTGGCTGCATCTGGTTCTTCTTCTGGAATGTCATTTTTTGACTCAAGGCGAATGATGTTTGTCATAAAATCGTCATTTCGGTCTGAATTGCTTGATTCTTCAGTTTCTGCAGCATCAAAATCACCTTCATTAAATTTGACGTCACGGCGCTCGACTACTACACGTTTTTCTTGGTCGTAAAGCCGGTAGGCTTTTGCTGTAAAAGAGTAACCAACGAAAACGTACTCTTTTCCTTTTGCCTGAAACTTGCTTTTCTTGACCTTATCCAGTGCAAACGTGCGCGATCCAAAAATTCGCAAATGTTTCACTGACGGTTTGCGATTCTTCCATGCTTCGAAAGGTGTACCGCCATTCAACGGTTTTGTTGGGCATCTATTACGTAAATAAGTTGCAGTATTCACCGCCTCGGCCCACAAAAACTCTTCAAGCTTTGCATGAATTAAAAGACTTTTAACCATTTCAACAATGGTACGATTGGCACGTTCGGCTACACCGTTTTGTTGAGGTGTATACGGAACCGTTAATTGCCGTTTTATTCCAAACTGGTTCAAATAGTTTGTAAATTCATGGTTCACATACTCTGTACCATTGTCACTGCGCAACGCTTTTATCTTCTTACCTGTTTGGCACTCTACATAGGCTTTGAATAGTTTGAACTTTTCAAACGCTTCGCTTTTTGTGCGCATAAAATATACGAATATTTTGCGCGAGTAGTCGTCTATATAGGTAACAAAATAGCGATTGCCTCCTAAAGACTTGACATTCATTGGGCCACACACATCGGTATGTACCAACTCGAGAACACTCTTTGTAACACGTTCCGCCTTTTGTGGAAACGGTAGGGCACAAATTTTTGCTTTACTGCACGTATCGCAGTTTATATCTACGGACATATTTTGGATACACATGCCATGCACTAGCTTCTTTTCACTTAAAACCTTCAAGCTTTGGAAATTGATGTGGCCAAAGCGATTGTGCCACGTTGTTGCAAGTGAGGAATCATTTAAAAAATTAATAGCATTATTTTCTGTGCGTTCTGCGTAAACATATAAACTGTCCTCTTGCACTGCTCGCAAAATGACTTCACCCTGCTTGTTTTTAATCAATGCTAAATCATTTTCAAACGTAGTGCAATTTCCAAATTTTGCTGCTTTGCTTACCGACAAAAAATTCATATTTAGCGATGGAACGAACAAAACATTTGTCAACTCAATATTTACACTCCTAGCTTTTAGTATAACTGTTCCGGTACCGGGTGATTCTATAAATTTATTTGCCGCTAACCTGATTGTTGATTTCTTCTCAGCAAATGATACAAACATATCTTTGTTACAACACATGTGTGACGTAGCTCCACTGTCAACACACCATGTATTTTTCCGTTGTGTTGCTTCACTTATGTGCATCAAACAGTTTGATTGCTCTTTGTTTTTCTTTTCTTGTGTGTACTTTTTCTTGCTACGGCATTCACTTGCTCGATGTCCCAACTTGTCGCAGTTGAAACACTTCCCCTTAAATTTCTTTTTCTCTTTTTCGTTTCTGACAACATTCTTTTTGGCTTCGTCATTTTGTGCGTATGTGTGTGCGTATACAGCTTGGGATGAGCTCTCACGTTCGTCCCTCTCCTGCTTCCGCGCACCCTCTTCCAGTAACTTCAGCTTAACAACTTCAAATGACGGCAGCTTGTCGCGTGTTTCAATCGCGACAACGAAGTTTTCATAAGAATTCGGCAAACTGGATAACAGCATGATGACCTTCAATTCATCGTTGATTATTATGTCCAATTCTGCCAATTTGTCTGTTGTTTCTATGAACGAGTTCACATATTGGACCACATTGTCACTTTGCTGCATACTTAGACGCAAAAGTTTTTGATAAAGCTGCACTTTTTTAATAGGACCAATAGGCAAATGAATTTCGCGTAACTTTTTCCACGCACTAGTTGTGCACGACTTTATGTGCATCAACTGCGACGGTTTCACATTTAAAATGATGCTTGCTAGCGCCTTTTGATCAACTGTGTCCCATCTTGAAGCCTCTATGTCATCCTCTTCATTTTTTACATAGCTTCCACATACAGCATTCCATAAATCAGATGTAATAAGCACGCTTCGCATAGACATGCACCACACGTCGTAATTGTCTTCGCCAAGTTTTTCGATTTGGAGTGACATACTCATATTATTACTTATCCTTTTTTTTTATATATTAGTATACGAAACACATATGTTTGTTGTCTATTGACTGTTGTCCGAGTTTTCAACGCGAAAAACTTTCTTTAGTTTAATTTATTTTACACTTAACCGAACGCATGCCCTGGGCCCATAACCTTTGTTGGGAATAAAAACACGCTGTTGTGTGTCGGTTAATGGTTTATTGAAAACTAACAACTTCAAAAGAACATAGGTTAATTAAGAACTAAGAAAGAAGGAGAGAGATTACAAAATTCACCAATAAAGTGTTGCCAGATAAAATATTATAAGTTTATACATTTTCAACAAGAGCTGCCACTTTTCACTTAAAAATAAATAGGCAGTTCAATTAAATTGTCGTGGAAAAATGTTGCGAGTATTTTTCTCAGCGGAACAGAGTAATATTTTGACGAACATTTGAAAAATTTCATCATACAAAAATTCAATATATCTTTAGTTCGTGTTTGTAAGAGTAGAATAGAGTTAAAATATCGAATGTAACATGATCAGTTCGATACAATTGATGTCAAAATTAAATATAGTAAAATTCACTCAATTGATATAAAAATATATAAACTTTATTATTTCAGTTAGCGAGAAGTTAAGCAAGCAACAGTTTATCGAACATCTTTATCGAACTGTCAAAGTTAGGAATAAACATTGCCAGCAAAGATTTTATGGATGCGAGTTAATAGGTTAGGTAGTTAAGGGCCAGTTAACGATAACCACAAGTTTCTTTAACGCGTTTGAGAATTCTACTGATGTTGATGCTCTACGAAAAAAATAATTTAAAAGTGAAGTGGCTGAATACTTGGAAAAAAATTAGACCAGCATCACTGAACAACCCAAAAGAATCAATGCTGTAGTTGTTACCAGAGTTGCTATTATCTTTAGACTTTTATTTCTTCGGCTAATGATAGTCCTATTTCTGATATTTGAACCACTTCTTTTTTATTAAAACCAATTTAAAAATATATTAAAAAATTTTTAAATGAATTGGTAACATCTCGATGATACTCAATCTTTGTACTCGTACAACTAACATTTGTCAAAAGTACCCCAATCAAAAATGTCAAATGTACCCAAATGCTCTCGGCTTCTTTGTTTTAAATTTTTTTAGTTTATATTTAGTTTTATTGAAATTCACTTATATTTTCAAAAACATAAATTGTTTTTACCTTTTGTAAAAGGTACTTTGATTAACTTTTATAACTCGGTCAGGAAGTCCTTACGTATCAGTGCCGGAAAATAACAGTTACGCGCGCAAAAAAACCAAAAACTTTTCTATTACTTTTCTTCATGTAATGCAAGAATCGTCGAACTTCGTGACGATTACTGAAATACAATGATGCAAAATTTATAAAACAAATTATTGAAAAGTAACGGTTCGTTCATACCGAAAACGTCACAGTCAAATGTGCCCCAAAGTCAAGGGTACCCCAGTTTATCCTACTAGGCTTAACTATAAAAACTTTTTTTGCGATTTTCGTTTTTAGAGACCCTAAATCTATAACAAAATATAATGAACTGTCGTGTACAGAACCTTTTTCTGATTTAGACGCATAGTGTTATTTGTATTATTTATATATTATATTACATATATTATATATAATATTTCATATATTTTTTCATTATTTCATTGGGGGCGCAAAAAAATTGTTTTCCCCTGGCGCCAGTTAAGCTCGCTACGCCACTGTGTGCAGCTTAGCGAGTTGGCATCAGATGGTTGAGGAAAATCAAAGCTTATAGCGATGTACCTTGTAATATAGCTTTTTTAAAATAATTCTGTTAATCAAGTTGTCTTTGAATTGTATTTATAAATCAATCGATAAATAAATTCAATTCTACTCGAGATTCAGAGCGAGCATACACTCTATTGGCGCCCAACGAAAAATATCAAATAAAAATTTTTACTTCAAAAATAAAAAAAAAAATAATTTTTTCACTTTTTCAAAAAAAAAATCAAAATACAAAATATAACAAATTCTTGCTACAATCAAGCAATTTGTAACAAATCCTTGCTACAATCAAGCCAACAAAAATGCCAAGGGTAAAAATATCAATTTCGACGTCGAGATTGCAACGAGGCACATCAGCTTCGCGGTCAGAAGAATCGAGTGTAAATCATCAACCAACCCAAGCTCCGCGCATGGATAACACACCGCAAGGGTTTTCACCCAGGGTACAGCCTGCGCCGGTCCCTTCGGTGATGTTATCTGACACGCAACTCCAATATCTCATGAGTGAGAGGGCTGTGCCCAAGGAAACCCTCAGCGCATTTTCTGAACGATTCAACGGTGAAGCCGATCGCGATAACTTCGAAACCTTCGCAATGAACCTGACGATTTTTAAGGAAGTTAAGAAGATTCCAGATGACGTAGCTTTGAAAGAATTACCTCTTTTACTTCGAGGTTACGCGGAGTTGTGGTTCTCTGGAGTCCGATTAGAGCTCGACAGCTGGGTTTCCGCTATCGATCGGCTTCGAGACCATTTCGCTCGGAAAAAGCAGGCATACGAAATTTACTCAATGATATTTCAAGAGAAGCAGAAAAACGATGAATCAACTGACATATTTATTTGAAAAAAGAGAGCCTTATTCGCGGAATTTCCTCCGCCGCGGTTTCCGGCAATCGTGCAAATTGACATGATTTATGGACTCCTCCGACTCGATATTCAAAAACAAATAAAGCGAAATGATATCCATTCATTTGCAGAACTCTCGAATAGCGCGCGCATATATGAAGCGCATTTAAAAGCAGAATCAAATTTAAATTTACAACGAATGGATGTCGAAAAGGATGAGATGAAAAATCGCTGTAAATTTTGTCGAGCTCGTAACCACACCATTGATGTTTGCAGAAAGCGCTTAGCGTTCATTAAAAAAAAAAGTTTTTTAGTCACCTCCTACTAAACAACCCATTCAATGCCACAAGTGCGGCTTGGCAGGTTATTACAGATCAAACTGCCCCAACAGTCTTCAACACCGTCACAACAATGCAACAACAAATAACGGTTGTAACTGCATAAACATCAGCAATGACAACGGGTTACCTAGAGGATTATTGAGTTTCCCTGAATTCAAAGAACTCGCTTGCATCGATACAGCGTCAAGAACGAGTCTTGCTAGTTATCCGTTCTATGAATTCCTGAAAAGTCGAAACCACATCTTCAACCAAATACAAGCCGAGATCACTCTTGCAGATGGCGTCATTCGATCACAAAATGTTTTAACAACATATGTTGATATTTAGTTTGGAAATAAGACAACAAGGACATTTTTCATGATTCGCAGTTAGAGTGGTTTTATGCTGATACCTCAGATACTAAGTTTGATTACTTACCGGAAATCCGAAGCTATAACACAACATTCAGTCACAATGAATTCACATCTTCGTGTAACAAGCAAAGACGAATCGATGAAAATCAACCATGTGATGTCAATCAATTACACGATTTATGGCGTCATTCATTGCCGCTACATATCGTCACACCTCCGAAAAAGACTACTCAAAATATATTTTTGGACCACATCCGTGATAGTCAAATAACTCCAGATGATCGCTTATTTCGGCCATCCATTCGCACGCTTGACTTCAATATGGTAGATGTTACGCTAAGGCCTGACGAAGCCTAAGATCTGGACGAACATGAAAGGCAACAACTGGATTCAACTTTAAAAGAATACGAGATTCTTTTTGGAGATATGAGTACATCACATACAAAAGTTTATCACAGCATCACCACAACTACCGAAGAACCGATTTCGTCAAGAGCTTACAGATCAATCACAATTGAAGCAAGAAATTTTATTAATGAAGCAAAAAGACGTTATCGAAGAAAGCGAAACAGCATGGGTATCACCAGTCATTATGGTTCCCAAGAAAGATGGCAAAATCCGCGTTTGTATCGATTATCGTCGCTTAAATGCTATAACGGTTCCAGATCGTTACCCGCTTCCTCGCATCGATGATCTACTTCATGCTGCTAAAGTTACACCTTATATGTCTACACTGGATTTGCAAAGCGGTTACTGGCAAATAAATATCAAACCAGAAGATATGGATAAAACCGGTTTTATTACACCATTTGGAACATTTCGTTTCAAGCGGATGCCGTTTGGATTACGCAACGCTCCCGCTACGTTTCAACGAAAATGGTCAGGTTCCGAAATAGTATTCTACACATCCTTATTTTAGTCTACCTGGATGATATCATAATTTGCTCAGAATCCTTCAATCTACACTTTGCAGATCTTCATGCAGTATTCCAGCATCTTCTCAAAAACGGTTTCAGAGTGAATTGTAATAAGTGTAAATTTCTTTGCCCAGAAGTAACTTACCTTGGACATGTTTTTACTAAAGATGGCATTCAAGTAGATAAAAATAAAACACAAGCCATTTAAAAAATTACAAAGCCAAGAAACGTCAAACAAGTGCTTTCTTTTTTGCAAACATGCTCATGGTATCGCCGCTTCATTTCAAATTTCGCAAAAATTAGCATGCCTCTCAGTCATTTAACTAAAAACAACATATACGTGGTTTTGGAAAGAAGAACAACAGCAAGCTTTTGACAAACTAAAACAAATTGGATACATGGATACAAGAGTAATATAATTGCAAGCATTATAATTACTCTTGTATCCATGGAAAGCACTGATGCAGAAATGGCTAAGAAGTATTCACTAGCGGGGTATTTAATAAATAATGGTGTTTTGTATCGTTACGCTAACTCAGAAAAAGACTCAGCCCAAATGGTAGTCCCAAATAAAGAGCGTACAGAAATAATAAAAGAATTTCACAGTGCTGATATTGCTGGTCATTATGGAATAAAAGAAACTAAAATCAAATTATGGAGCATTTTTACTGGCCAAAGATGTCAAAGGACATTCAACAATTTGTTAAAAATTGCGATAAATGCCAACGGTATACACCTACAAATTTAAATCCAGCAGGTCTTTTCCAATCGAGTCCAAACAATCAACGTTTTGAAGTATTAGCCTTGGATCTCTTCGGTCCTTTACCACCAAGTGATGGATTCAAATTTATTTTTATTGTTGAAGACTCAACAACGCGATGGGTCGAAATTTTCGCATTGATGGAAGCAACAGCAGCAAATTGTGCAATGATTTTATTAAATGAAGTGTTTCTTCGCTACGGCTTGCCTCGTAGAGTCATTAGTGACAACGGTCCACAATTTATATCAGCTGTCATGAGATACTTAATGAATTCCCTTGGTATTCACCAACAATTGATTCCTTTATATCATCTCCAAGCAAATATGGTGGAGCGCAAGAACTTGGACTTAAAAATACGTTTGTCCATGTTAGTCGAAGACAAACATAACACTTGGAGCAAGTATCTGCCAGCGATTCGTTTTGCTATGAATACTGTGGTATGCCGTAACACTGGACACACGGCAGCCTTTCTTAATTTTGGAAGAGAATTGAGAACTCCAATTGAAATAGCCCACGATTTATGTCTCTTCCAAGTTTGTTCCTAGACTTGATGGTCCATACTTTATACTTAAGCGTAATGGTTTAAACAGCTATGAAGTGGGTCGAGCACCGGGTAAAGATCCAGTGGGTGTTTATCACACCTCTTCATTAACATTGGCGCACACCGAAGACTTACAATATACAAAGCCGATTTATCCGATTTTAAGAAGAGGCAGACCAAAATTGTTACTGCTGCATAAAGTGTTCCGAGACGGTTTCCACTTTCTGAGGGGGAGTATATAGCGATGTACCTTGTAATATAGCTTTTTTAAAAATAATTCTGTTAATCAAGTTGTCTTTGAATTGTATTTATAAATCAATCGATAAATAAATTCTATTCTACTCGAGATTCAGAGCGAGCATACACTCTACTAGCTTTATTTTAGACTTCTTCTTCTTCATCTTATGTTTTTGCTTATGTAAGTATCTATTGATTCCAGCTACCACAGAATGTCCCGTATGGCTTCTCATATACACTGACGTCGAAGGTCTTTATTATGCTTGCTTTGCAATCAGCGTAACACCGGACATAGGTCTCTAGTTCGCTAATAAAATAACTCAATTTATTTTCAACTTTTTCAAATGACTTGAATATTTTAACAATTCATTTTATGTTACAAGGCTTTGACAACTAGTGCTGCATAAATTGTACGATATAAAGTATTTATTACTCGGTTCTGAAAATGTACTCGATACTCAAAGAATTTTCAAAACTAAACGCTTGAAAAACCTATATATTTTTTAAATAATGAGTAAATTTAATCAATATTGCTTAAATTACTAACTAATTTTAGTTTCTTTATTGAAATATTGAACAACAAGAAATTAATTAATATTTTGTTAAGAGTATTCGGTACAAAAGCATTATGATTTCATGAATCACTACTGACTGTCAATATTTTTCTGTTGCCACCTTTATGGGAAATTTACACAATTGGCAGCATTTGGTTTCGGTTACTCGACAAACTTCAAAATAACTTCTGACTGTCGCTGCGTTAACATCGTCTCTAATACTGCGTTTTTCGTCTAATAATAAAAAAGAAAAAAAAAAAAAAGAATAAATATATAGACTAAATGTCTATTTGCGATTTGTGCCGCTCCCGCACGTTGGAGCTGGAGATGGTCTCTTGCTGCATTTGTTCTCAATGCATGCATAGAACCTGCGTTAATATTAGTATTGAGTGTTTTAATTTGATTAACACAAACAATAACATTGCTTTCAAATGCAACGCGTGTTTAAGATTCTCTCTATTAGATGCTATAAAAAATCTAAGCTCAGCCCAAAAAAGTTTGGACAATGTAATGAGCAATTTTAATCATACTCCTTTGTCTACTTTCGCGCCGAAATCGAGTATAAAAGAGAATTTAACGGCAACTAACTCTGCTAATTTGATTTTGACGCGCTCGAAAACAAAAAATAAACAAACGGGACCGACGATTATTAGCTCGAAACCTGTTGCTATGCGTGCTACTGATGTGTCTTCTAATGCGAGAGGCTACATTTCGCCTTCCTCTCACTCACTTGCTGCTCATGGCGGTTCTACTGTAGTTGATGATGTTGTTGTTGTGCCTTCGAATGCAGGTAGCTTGGAAGCTCTGTCTGCTGCAGTTGCTGATGTTGTAGTTGTACCTACAAAAGCTGATCATTTGGAAGCTCGGTCTGCTGCAGTTGCTGATGTTGTTGTTGTGCCTATGAATGCTGAAAAATTGGTAGCTATGTCTGCTAGAGTTGCTGATGTTGCTGTTGTACCTACGCATGCTGAGAATCAGGGCGCTCTTGCAGTCAATGAGAGTTCTATACCTTTATGTAACTCAAACTCTTCTACGCTGGCTGACAAAGCACGCTCTGAAAATTCTAAGAGAAATGTTTCAACTCCAATTATTGCTGTTAAGTCTAACGCATCAAATGAAGTTTTTTCTGGCGATGGTATCTCTGCTATTAAAGCTGTTATTGAAAGCTCTGCAGCAAAGAATGCGGTTGACTTGAGCAATAATATGAATTCAAAGCTTTTATATTCATCTGTAGCTGCGGCTTCTAATGCTGTAAACATTGCTGTAACACCCACTGGTAATAACTCATCCTCCGAAGTGCTGACTTTAAATAATGCTGTACTAAATTGTGGCGATAAAATTAAGAGAACGCGATTTATAACTGGTAGAATACATAATGAAAATGACGTTCTTGATGTTCTCGTGCGTAGAAAATGGTTTCATGTATCTAGATTTAAATCATCAACTACGTATCAAGATATCAAAAACTATATTGCTACTAAAGCCAACGTTGACGTATCATCAATTGCATGTTTTCGCTTAAACAAAAAAGATATAAATACAGCGAACTCATGTAACTTCAAAATTGCGATTCCACCTCAGCTTACCAAAGTTGTATATAATTCTGATTTTTGGCCATTGGGTGTTCGTTTGAGACCATTTGTGGATAATTCAAAAAACCTGCTAGAACCGTCGGCTCAGAGACTGCATTAAATGCTCTGATTCCGACAATAAATAAATTCGCTGTTTACTATCAGAATGTTGGAGGCATGCGCACTAAATCATCCACGTTTAATGCTGCTGTATCGGATAGCTCGTTCGATGTCATCGCCTTGACTGAAACCTGGCTGCATAAGGACATATTTTCATCTGAGTTCTTTGATAGTCGGTATGTAGTTTTTCGCCGTGATCGTTGTCCCATTTCCACTGGCTTTGATCGTGGTGGTGGTACATTAATAGCCGTTCGCTCATCATATTCTTGCCAAGAAGTTCCATTGCTGCAAACCACAGGGATCGTAGAGCAGTTATGTGTTAAAGTTGATATTCCAGTGCCATCGGATTGGGGCACAAGCTCCAAATTAATAAGTTTTTATATTTTCTGCTCATATATACCGCCTAATTCTACTAATGATATTTACTCATTGCATTTCTTTAACATATTTAAGATTGTTGAGCGCTTTAAAGATAATGAGTATTCCATTATTATTGGGTGATTTCAATCTAAGCAAAGTTAACTGGACCTATTCTGACAATTTTCCAGCTTTAACTCCAAATATAACAGCAAATGGGCCTGAAGTAGAATTCTTAGATTCAATTCTATCTATTGGGTTGTATCAAATTAATTCTGTTCGAAATGCCTTAAATAATATATTAGATTTAGTTTTTTCTGACTTAGAGTTTAATGTGTGCTGTGCTGATGCTATTTGTCCTTTGTCTAATAACAGCGTTCATCACACTGCTCTTTTAGTTCAATTTGATATCCTAGCTTTAAACAATCCACTTTATGGTGATAGTATTTTTGAATATGCATTTGCGAAGGCTAATTATATTGTAATATCGGATTATTTAAGTAGTATAAATTGGTGCACAATCTTTGGTAATTGTCTAAACAGAAATTTTGATTTATTAATTAATATCATTAATGAGACGTTTCACAAATTTGTACCATTGAAAAAAGTCCACATGAGCAGTAAACCTAGTTGGTATAATAGGCGTCTTGCTAATCTCAAAAATATTATGAATAAAAAACATAAGAAATTCAAAACAAATAATATATTCTATCACGAATATTGCCAGGCACGCAAAAATTATGAGAGTCTTAAAAAGTTTTTATATAAAAGTCATTTACTTGCGTTAGAATCAAATATAAAAAGTAATCCTAAATCATTTTGGACTTTTCTGAATAATAAAAGAAATACCAGGGGCCTTCCGAAAAATATGGTTTATCAAGATAAATGTTCAGACAACCTCCAAGATATTAGTGAGTTATTTGCTTCCTTTTTTCAATCAAACTATGTTTGTGATAATACATCTTCCAATCATGGACGTATTGCACCCGATGTGATACCAATAACCGACCTTGGCTCCATCACCTTTTCGGAGTATGATGTCTTTGACGCTTTAGTAAGTCTTGATGTTAAAAAGAATTGTGGGCCGGATAATATTCCTCCCGTATTTCTTAAAAACTGTGCTTTTGCCATGTGTAAGCCGTTGACTCATATTTTCAATATGTCACTCCGTGAAGGAAAATTTTTAGATGTCTGGAAGATATCGGCAATTACTCCAATCTTTAAATCCGGATCAAGGCAAGATATTGCAAATTATCGACCGATAGCTAAACTACCACTTATTCCAAAAATTTTTGAATCGCTGGTAAAAAACAAAATTTATAACTCCATTAAAAACAGATTGTCTGAGAAGCAGCACGGATTTGTGTCTGGTAAATCTACCTCTACTAATCTTACCCTTTTTACACACTTTCTGTCCAATAATATGGAAAAAGGTCATCAAATAGATGTTATATTCACGGATTTCGCGAAGGCTTTCGATAGAGTTCAACACTCTGTTTTGATTAATAAACTAAGTAACCTCGGATTTCATTCCTCGTTACTACTGTGGTTAGAGAGCTACCTTGTTGGTCGTCAGCAGTATGTTCAGATTGGTAAAAATGCGTCTAAATACATTGAAAATTATTCAGGGGTACCCCAAGGTAGCCACCTAGGTCCCCTGTTGTTTGTTCTGTTCATCAACGATCTTCCGAATTATGTTAGTTTTTCTGAGTGTCTGATGTATGCTGATGATGTTAAGATCTTTAGATGTGTGGACTCTCACGAAGACTTTCTATTGCTTCAACGTGACATGGATAGTCTCCAATTTTGGTGCAAGACCAATAAATTGCTTTTAAATGTGTCTAAATGTAATGTTATGTCTTTTTCTATGAAGAACCAACTTTTTGAAGGGTCATATGCTATTAATTCGGTATTACTCGAGAGAGTCGAATTGAAGAAAGATTTGGGGGTTTTATTTGAGCGTAAGTTAAGCTTTGCCAAACATGTTGATGCTATTATATCAAAAGCGAATGCGATGATGGGATTTCTATCGCGCAATACTAGGGAGTTCTCTGATCCTTATACCGTGAGGACCATTTTCTTTTCAATTGTCAGATCGGTTTTAGAATACAACTGTGTTGTCTGGGACCCTCAATATTCTATAAATATTAAAAGAATTGAAAATATTCAAAGGCGATTCACTAGGTTAGCAATTCGCAAGCTCCACTGGGATTTTATGCCTTCCTATGAAGCGCGATGTGCTCTTCTTGGACTTAAATCTTTGGAGTTCCGGCGAAAGTACTTTCTCGCCTTATTTGCCCGGGATGTAGTGATGAATCACATTGATTGTGCTCCACTTCTAGCTCTTTTCAAATTGTATGCACCTGAAAGAAATTTTAGGCAAAGGCAATTGTTCTATATACCATACAAAAGGACAAATTATGGCAGATGCGACCCAGTTTACAATGTGACTAAGACGTTCAACACTATCTGCAACTCGATTGAGATCACCCAAAATAGGGTAGCATTTAAGAACGAAGTCATGTTGAATTAATTTTATGTACTTACGTTTAATTTATGAACTTATTGTAACTGTATAACAATAATTGTTAATAGTTGATTGATTAAATAAATAAAATAAATAAATAAATAAATAAACTTTAAATCGACTAACAGTTTCCTGTGTTATTTAATCGAGTATACATATGATAAGCGATCGTTTATTTACAACTCGTTTGGTAAAAAACGCAGCTAAAATTGAAGCTTTTCGATTAAGTAAGTGGGCGTTTAATTAAATTGTGTAAAACTATGCAGTTCCTGGCCTCCAAATAAGTTTAACAACTTAGTATTTGATAAATATTTGGCGGCCATTTTTTTTATAAAATATTTATTGATATTTTAACAATACACAAAAATTAAAAAAAAATACAGGCTGGTTAAGTGAGAGGGTGAAAAATAAGGGTGCGTCCTTGTTGACATGATTCCAACCCTTCTGGTGATTTGAAAAAGAAAAGAAAAATAGGCCCTTTTATGAAATGCGAATCGCATCGCAATGAATAAGCTTTTCTGCGAAAATTTTCTGCGCATATTTCCAATGAATTTGACAAATAACTTGCAAGATTGAAATAACATAATTAGAGTATTCAGAGTTTGCTTCTAAAGTTAACATCTGGCAACTTTAGAAAGATATTTCAGTCGAACTGTGAGCACCTCTTTTTTTTGTTTTGGAGCTAAATTGCAAAAATAGTTTTCAAAAATTTGAAATTTGTTCAAAAACATGCCTCGAATGAACGGAAACGAAGAATTTTGCAAAAATTTACTTACTTCTTCGACGAACCATTCTTCCATTTTTTGCAAAAAAATTAAATCAGCTGATTAGTGATACCACATTAACACAAAAGAAAGACATGAGTAGAAGTGAGATAACTTTAGCAACAAGTGGTATCTCAAGTTTGTAAGTAAAACAAAAACAATCAAAGTTAACAAGTGCTAAAATGTTCGAAAGTTAATAGACGGCAAAGTTAACAAAGCAGATAAAACAGAACTGTAAACACCCTAAATGTCAAACAAATAATTTAGAATTTGCATGAGTGCATGTTTTTATTTGCAAGTTTCAATTAAAATAAGTGTTTGTTAAAAAAGCTAAATGCGTCAAATTTGTTTAAAATGGATTCTTTAAGTTTATACGTTTATGCTAAATTGGAGAATGTTGAAGAATGTTCGAATTTAAGGATGGAAAGACGGCTGATAAAATATGGCTCATCGCCGCTTGATATTACTAACAACGAATAAGTAAACACATGATGAAATTGCTTTTTATAGTTGTTGCTTTCAATATACTTAAATAGATTTATAAAGATTTACCGGTTGTCCAAAGAAGCTTACTTACTTACTTAGATGGCGCTTACAACCGTTGGTCGGTTTTGCCCTGGTCTAAAAATTTGCGCCAGCCTCTTTTGTCGTGCGCTTGCTGGCGCCAGTTGGAAACTCCAAGCGTTGTCAAGTTATCCAATGCCTGGTCTTTCCAACGAAGATGCGGTCTTCTTCGTCTGCGTTGGCCACCGCTGGGTACCGAATCCAATATCTTTTTCGCTGGAGCTTCGTCGTTTATTCTCTCGACATGACCTAGCCAGCGAAGCCTCTCTATTTTAATACGCTTGACTATATCGATGTGGCATATAGCTCATATAGGTCGTGGTTTCATCGTATTCGGTACTCGCCATTGACGCAGATTGGACCATAGATCTTGCGAAGGATTTTTCTCTCGAACGCTCCCAAAGTCCTTTCTTCAGAGCTGCTCAACGTCCAGGTTTGTGATGCATATAGTAGGCCGGGAATGATTATTGACTTATAGAGCGTCAGTTTTGTTCGTCGAGAGAGAGCTCTGCTTCTCAATTGGCTACTGAGCCCAAAGTAACACCTGTTGGCAAGAGTTATCCTTCGTTTAATCTAAATACTGATATCGTTGGAGGAGTTAATGCTGGATACCAGGTAAACAAAGTCCTTCACTACCTCAAAGGAGGTGTTGTCAACAGTGACGTGGTTTCCAAGACGCTGGGACTGTTTGTTTGTTGACATAAGATACTTCGTTTTATCTGCGTTCACTGCAAGACCCATTCGACTCGACTCTTTTTCTAGCCTGCACTGACTTCGCGCATATTGTGGCCAATGATGTCTATATCATCTGCATACGCCAGTAGCATAACACTCTTATAGAAAATTGTGCATCTGCGTCTCAGGTCAGCAGCTTGGTTGATCTTCTCCATAAGTCGCACGATAAGGAATCACCTTGTCTGAAACCTCACTTGGTATCGAACGGCAGGGAGAGGTTCTTCCCGATTTTCACTGCATTGCTGGTGATGTTCAATGTCATCCTGCAAAGACGTATTAGCTTCGCAGGCATACTAAATTCAGACATGATGGAGTATAGGTGACTCCTTATTGGACTGTCGAAGGCGGCTTTGAAATCGACAAAAAGATCTGGTCAATGGTGGATTTTCCAGGTCTAAAGCCACACTGATATGGTCTAATCAATTGGTTAACGATGGGCTTTAGTCTTTCACACAATACGCTCGACAGGACCTTATATGCGATATTAAGAAGGCTAATCCCACGGTAGTTGGTGCAAATGGTGGGATCGCCTTTCTTGTGGATTGGGCAGAGCACACTGAGGTTCCAATCATTTGGAATGCAGTCTTCCGACGATATTCTGCATAGAAGTCTGTGAATGCATTTAAACAGAGCTTCGTCACCGGTCTTAAACAGCTCAGCTGGTAGGCCATCGGCTTTTGCGGCTTTGTTGTTTTTAAGCCGAGCTAAAGCTGTTAAGACCTCATTATAGTCAGGCAGCGGAACTTCAACGCTGTCATCCATAATTGGGGTTTCCGGGATATCATCTCCACTGGCGGGATTCTTGTCAGCGTCGCCATTTAAAATACTAGAGAAGAGCTCCTTCCATAACTTCAGTGTACTCTGGATATCTGTCACTAGATTCCCATTCTCATCCTTGCAGGAAGAGGCTCCGGTCTTAAGACCATCGGCCAGGCGTCTTATTTTTTCGAAAAATTTTCGAGTCTCATTCCTGTTGCCATGCATCTCAATTTTCTCACACTCACGCATTTCCTCCTCTCGTTTTTTTTGCCTGAAAATGAGTCTCTCTTCCCTCCTCTTCTCTCGATATCGCTCCATAACAGCACGCATTACAACCGACTGCAGGGTGGCTTTGTAGGCGATGTCCTTCTCTGCAGTGGCGTCGCGACACTCCTGGCCGTGCCACTGGTTTCGGCAAGGGCGATGGTAGCCTATCACCTCTTCGGCAGTCGTACGCATAGAGTGGGATATGTGCGTCCACTGCCCACATATTATCATAAACACAATTGGAGACGCAGTCGACAGGTAGCAAATGTCATTGTATAGAACGCATGTTTTCTTATGTAGTTGAACAATTTTGTGGCAACATGGCAGCACGACAGCAGGGCTTCAGCAGCAATTGCCGCCAACATAGATCTATTTCTATTTTTCTGGCGACAATATCTGAATTCTGTTTGTAGTAGGCCGTATAAATTTGTCAACATGATTTCAAAACAAAAAAAAATTATGTTTGACATAAACGAATTTAAGGTGGGACATAACATTCGCGGGAGAGAAAACAGACCTTTTTTTAAAAATTCAGTCAAAAACAAAAATTTTTCCAAATTTTTTTTTGTTATTGTAGAGAATTGAACAAATTATAAGAAAAAAAAATTCAAAAAAATATATTTTTATATTTATAAGTATATTTTATAGAGCTCCAAACTGGCGGCAGAGAAAAAACGGGGGCCTCGTGGTTGCAGCGCTGGGAGTCGCAAAAATTGTCCGATCTGGAAAAAAATTACTTTTTTAAATCTTAACAAAATTGGTTAACGTATGACAGGAGCTTTTTTACATTTATTTTTCAATTTTTGGTGATGTTCCCAATTTGAAAGTGTGTTTTTTCGAAACATTGACTTTAAAAATTCACAAAAAAATCGAAAAAAAATTTAAAAAAAGCTCGTGTCATACGATAGCAAATCAAGTTTAAAAAAATATTAAAAAAAAAATGTTCGTCAAAAAATCAACCCGCTAGTGCCGCAGCCAGTACGAAAAACATTGTTTCGAGATAAACGCGTTCAAAGTTTGTGAATAAAGGAAAATGCAAGGAAAAATAAAAATGCGCTCTTACTAATCCGGCTGTTAATCTTAGAATCTTAAGAATTTTTACTAAAATACAAAATTATAAAAAAAACGATTTAAAAAAACGGCCAATGTCATGTCCCCCATAAAATGAATGAAAATTAGACAAGCTGCTCGTTGTTGTCGCTTTAAAAAAATCAAGAATTTGAAGTCGGGCTGCCGACGACAAGTTGCAGTCGTGAAGCTTGTAGACTGCGTCTCCAATTGTGTTTATGCTATATATCGTCGATCGGAGGAGTCCTTTCTTGAAGCAGGAGTGAGAGTCGAGTAGCGAAGGCTTCGGCCGTCCATTTTGACTGCAGCTTGTCGACGTATTGCTTTCTTTGTGTAGGATTGCGAGCATTCTTAGCTGCGCACAGACGTGTGCGGATCATGGCTGCGACAAGATAATGATCCGAGTCTATGTTAGCACCACGAATCGTGCGTACGTCTAGTACACTGGAAGAGTGCCTTCCGTCAATCAAACCGTGATCAATTTGGTTGCATGTTTTTTGATCAAGGGACAGCCAAGTGGCCTTATGAATATTGAGATGCTTGAATCTAGTGCTATTAACGACCATGTTTCGTGCTGCGGCGAAGTCAATCAACCTCATTCTGTTATCGGATGTGTTGTCGTGGAGGCTGAACTTTCCGTCTGTTGGACCAAATATGTTTTCCTTACCCACCTTGGCGTTGAAGTCACCAAACACGATTTTTATGTCATGACGACTGCAATGGAGCAGCACGCGTATGCTTCTTCAAGGCACTCGTAAAAACTTTCTTTGGTCTCGTCATCTGTTTCTTCTGTCGGAGCGTGCGCACATATTATGATAATGTTAAAAAATTTAGCCTTGAAGCGGATTATGGCAAGTGGTTCGTTCACAGGAGTGAGTCGCAGGACATGATGCCGTATTCCCTTGCCAACTACAAATCCGCATCCAAACTCGTGCTTCTCTGCATGGCCGCTGTAGTAGATATCACAGGATGCTTGCCGTAAGCAACCCTGTCCCTTTCATCGCATTTCTTGGATTGCAGTGATATCAGAATTATATCTTTCCAAGATATTAATCAGTTGGATAGAGGCACCATCCTAATTAAGGGTCCGGACATTCCAGGTGCATATCCGTAATTAATTATCAGTTTTTCGTTTGCGGTAGTCGTCATCAGATTTGGAGATCATTCTTTCATTAACTCTTTTACGTTTCATTGAAATGCGTTTTTATGTGGTGGGCTTCCTTTGCCTGATGGCTAAAGGGAAAGCCCGCCGCTCAAATTAGCCGCCAAAGTTTATCGGGCGATAGTTTTTGACGTTTCCAGGAGACACCACGCGGAGGTTTTGAGTCGCCTTGAGACGTTTTCGACATGGATAATGCTGGCCTCGCCAAGTTGAGGCAGTCAGACACGTTGCCATGTGAAGATCGCCCCTTGTCTCCCAAAAGGCATTTACTTTTATTCTTCATTAAATAAAAGGAGACTTCGCTCCTCGAACAAGCAGTGGCATTCCACCAATTTTTAAGCTGGCCGCCACTTTAAGATTTCTTGCGGAAGGTTCGTATCAAAAGAGCGTCGGTCAGGATTGTTGGATCAGCATGGCGCAACCTACGGTTTGCAAATATTGGAATGAAACGCTGCAAATTTTGGAGCGAAAAATGTGTCCTGAAATGATTTCAATTCATATGAGTGAGCTTAAGAAAAGTGATGCAAGAGAAAATTTTACCACTCAAGTGGATTTCCGGGAGTAATAATGTGTGTTGATGGAACGCATGTATCTTTCATCCATCCTGTTAAAAATTAGCATCACTTTTTAATAGAAAAGGTAACCATAGCCTCAATGTCATGATGGTAATTATTTTTTGCAACTATTATTTTAATCCTTCTATAAAACACTTTATTTCACTCAGGCTTGTACTTATGCCACAAGATTAACTTGTGTGAATGCTTGTCATGGTGGGAGTGCGCATGATTCAGTTATTTGGTCAATGAGTGCCAAAAAAGAGTTAATGAAATCAAATTTTGATAATGGAGATAGAAGTGAGATGCTAGGTAAATTAAAATAAGATGGTTATGACAAAAATTCAATATTTATTTCTCACAGGTGATTCAGGTTACACTCTTGAGCCTTGGATGATGACACCCTACAGGTCACCAAACCCCAATTCTCAGCAGGCGATATATAATATGGTTCATTCAAAATGCCGATCTGTCATTGAAAGATGTTTTGAATTTTAAAATCACGGTTTAGATGTTTGCTGAATGCAAGGCAATTGCATTATGAACCTGAAAAGGATGCACGTATTGTAAACGTATGCTCGATGTTACATAATTGGGCCTATTCTGTGCAATCTGTTATTCTTTTACGAATTTTCTGTTACCAATCATAAAAGATGTCTACCATAACAGATCTGTTATAATTGGTATTCAGCTCTTCGATCTTTTATGGAACCCTGTTATCAATCTACGAAAACAAAAATCTATTACAATTCCGTTAATTTCTTTTATGAAACAGCTGATTGCTCATGGCTGATTGCCTTCTCAGTGCTCATAAAAATAAATACATTAAAATGCAAGCCGAAAAAAGTATGAAAAACAAAATAATTAATTGCATTAAACTAATCGAAATTTTCTTATAGGAAAACGCAAATCGATAATCTGTGTTGTGCAAAAGGAGATAAGACTTTGTGGGTCTTTAAAACACATAAACATATATATTTATTATATAATCTTACATTGACCCCCTTTTTTAAGCCATTCTTAAAGAATTTTTAAATAAACATCCATTTTTCAGACCAAAATTATCAATTTTTAAAAATTTGTTATGATAAAAGGCAGAAAAATATTTTTGTTATTCTGTTGTCATTCATAACAGATTTCAAAGCAAATTTTGCCATGCCGAATACCAATTTAAGATTTTGTAAAAGATTTTTTGACAGTTCCAAAAATCTGCTATGATTCATAAGGGTTTAATTAAATATAGTCGTGCAGAATACGAATTTTGGTCTCGTAACAGATTTTTTGACAGCACAAAAATTTGTATGAGAAATCATAACAGAATAACAGAATTTTTTACTAACAGATTGTGCAGAATAGGCCCAAATGTATATCTTAAATAAAAGGTATATTTCGAAGAGCAATTATTTGTAGTAAATTCTGATAACTTCAATTCTGTTCTTGTTGTTCTTTTTATTTTTTGACATTTCACTATTTTATTTCTTAGCTTATCTTTAGTTAAGTAGAAAGCGTTGCATACCTGTAGGCACTTCTTTTAGCCATTCCCAAAAGGTGTCTCAGAGTTTTTATCTCTTTGTTTTTAAATTTTCGCCACTTTTTTTTTTATTTCTTGTTACTTAATTGTTTTCTTTTTCTTTGTTTAAATTAAATAAATTGTTAAATTAAAATAAAATAAAATTAATAAAAAATGATTTGTGCTAAGCCTGGCTGCTCCGTTAAAGGTGAAAATGAACGATTTTTGTCATGTTGGTTATGTGACAATATTGTTCACATCAAGTGTGCAGGAGTGTCAGGTCATGTGGCAGATGCCATTGAGGAAAGTAAAGGGTTGCGTTGGTCTTGTGAGAAGTGTAGGTTAGCCGACATAAACTTTTATAAGCTTTTTAAGCAAACGAAGCAAGGTTTCTCGGAAATAAGTAGAGAACTTTCTTCACTTTCAGATAAATTTTTAAAATATCAAACTCTTTTCAATGAATTCAAATATATTGATGAGTCAATTCCTTCACCAAAGCGAAAAAAGAAACATATGACCCTTCGAAGCAAACTGAAAACTGACTCGACACCAACACGACCTTCTATAGAACAAGACAACGTTGACGACATGGACACAGATGCTCCTCCTCCTATTCTTTCTTCTTCGGCAAATTTGTAATTTGTAATTTGAAATATCTTATGCACAAGCTGCTTCTCTTTCTCCTACTGTTGCTGATGTCCAACAAATTGCTATTACTTCTGACATTTCTGTTCCTAAACCTTTGATTGCTATTCCTCGAACTAAATCAATTTTTGTTTCGCGCTTAGCATCTGATACAAAAGATAATGATATAGATTTTTTCATTAAATCAAAGTTGAAATGTTCATCGACTCTTTCTATTTCTATTTATAAATTCAAATACGTTAACGCACGTCCGACTACTTCCTTTAGATTGACAGTTCCAGAAAATTTATTTAATACTATTGTTGATGTAAATTTCTGGCCGCGAAATACAATTGTACGCGAATTCGAATTCAAAAATAATCCGCGATTTGTAAATGAAGTACACTTGCCTCGCCCGCGAAATAGCCCGCAATCTCATCCAAAAAAACGATTAACAAATGCAAGTCTAAATTAGAACTTGTGTACCAAAACGTAAGAGGTCTTAATTCCAAACTTTCTGCAATGTTCATTAACAGTTTTGATTTCGAATATAACATTATAATTTTCACGGAGACTTGGCTTCGCTCTAATATTCTAAATTCTGAAATAATGTGTAAAAATTATCAAATTTTCTGTAAAGACCGTTATAATAAGATCGGTGGTGGTGTTGTGATAGCTGTTCATATCTCGTTTGCATATGACGAATTAACAATTCTCGACACTAGTGAACTGGAGTTTATTTGTGTTTCAGTTAAATTAAATAATTGCATTGCTTATCTTACCTGTTCTTACATTCCTCCTAATTGTGACATATCAATTTACTAAAGACATATAAACGCCATCGAGCAAGTTCATAATATGTTAAAAAATAATGATGTTCTTATTGTGTTGGGCGATTTTAACCTACCCTTTGTGTCTTGGATAATGACAGATGACTCTTCATTTCTTACACCTGTTTCCACTAGTAATTGGATAAATGATTTTTTAGATAAGTTATCTGACCTGTGTCTTCAACAAGTCAATAATACTTTTAATAAAAACCATAGAACGCTGGACCTTGTGTTTGTAGATAGATGCACTACTGTATATCTCAATCGCTCAAACCCTGTATCTTTTCCGGAAGATGAACATCATCCAACTCTTGAAATAACAGTAAAACTGTTGCTCATGAAAATGAAAATAAACTTACACCTGATAAGCGAAATACAAAAATATATAATTTCAAAAGTACAGACTATGTTAAACTCAATGCCTTACTCTCGCAGACTGACTGGTCACTAATTCTATCTATTACACCATCGTATTCATATTACTTACTTACTTACTTAGGTGGCCATGACAACCCGTTGACGGGTTACGGCCGACTTCATCAGGTCTCGCCAGGCGTCTCTGCTTCGCGCGCGCCGTCTCCAATCTCTTTCACCAAGCGCGGTAAGGGCTTCCTCGGCCTGGTCAATCCATCGGAGGCATGGCCTTCCTCTTCGTCGTCGACCCTCGGCTTTCGCCTCAAACACCTTTTTCGCTGGAGCTTCTTCATCCATACGAAAGACATGACCCAGCCAACGTAGTCGCTGAATTGTTATACGCTGGACTATGTCAATGTCGTCGTAGAGCTCGTACAGTTCGTGGTTCATTCGAATGCGATAGTCGTCGCCAACTCGAACAGGACCAAAGATTTTGCGAAGAACTTTCCTCTCGAACACCCCAAGAGCGGCTGCATCTGCTTGCGATACCACCCATGCTTCAGCGCCATAGAGAAGCACAGGTATGATGAGCGTCTTGTAGAGTGTTAGTTTTGTCGATCGAGAGAGGGCTCTGGAACCTAATTGCTTACTTAGCCCGTAGTAGCACCTATTAGCAATTGTTGTTCTTCGCTTTATCTCCAGGCTGACATTGTTGTTGCTGTTTACGGCGGTGCTGTAACATGGGAGCCTAGACGCCGCACTTCCCTATTTGCAGACAGCATATACTTTGTTTTGCTCTCGTTCACCGTCAAACCCACTTTGGCTGATTCCTTTTCGATAGCGGCGAAAGCAGCGGTTACATCTCTCTTGGTTCTGCCGATAATATCGATATCGTCAGCATACGCAAGGAGCTGGACACCTTTGTAGAAAATGGTGCCATTTCGATGTACACCTGCCTTTCGTAGGATCCCCTCCATGATGAAATTGAAGAGATCGCATGATAGCGGGTCGCCTTGTCTGAAACCTCGTTCGGTATTAAAGGTTTCGGAGAGGTCATTTCCTACCTTGACGGAGCTGCATGTATTGCTCAACGTCATCTTGCAGAGCCTAATCAACTTTGCAGGTAAACCGAACTCAGACATTGTTGCGTACAGGCAATCCCGAATCGGGCTATCGAACGCAGCTTTGTAATCAACAAAGAGATGATGGGTGTCGATTTGGTTTTCGTGGGTTTTTTCCAGGATTTGGCGTAGTGTAAAAATCTGGTCTATGGTGGACTTGCCAGGACGAAAGCCACACTGATAAGGTCCAATCAGTGTTTTGGTATGCGGCTTCAATCTTTCACACAATACGCTCGAAAGAACCTTATATGCGATGGATATAAGACTGATACCTCTGTAGTTGGCGCAGATTGTCGGGTCTCCTTTCTTAAGTATAGGACAAAGCACACTGAGATTCCAATCGTCGGGCATGCTTTCCGCTAGCCATATTTTGCTGATGAGTTGATGCATGCACCTTATCAATTCACCGCCGCCGGTTTTAAACAATTCAGCAGCCAGGCCGTCAGCACCTGCGGCTTTGTTGTTTTTGAGTCGCTGGATAGCAACTTTAACCTCGTCATGGCTAGGTGGTGGAATTTCCACTCCATCATCGTCGATTGGTGGTGTCAGTCTGCATTCTCCAAGGGCGGAATTGTTGGTATCGTCGCCTGCAAGCAGATAGGAAAAATGCTGTCTCCATAATTTCAATGCGCACTGCGTATCTGTTACCAGATCACCATTCTCATCTCTACAAGTGGATGCTCCGGGCTTGAAACCTTGGGTTAGACGCTTAACCTGCTGGTAGAATTTTCGAGCATCCTTCCTGCCCTGGTACACCTCAATTTTTTCTCGCTCACGCTTTTCCTGCTCTCTTTTTTTACGTCTGAAAAGGCATATCTCTTCCTTCCTCTTATCGCGATAGTTTTCGTGCATGGCTCGCGTTGCAGCTGACTGCAGCGTCTTTTTATATGCGGCGTATTTTGCTGCTGTCGCGTCGCGACACTCCTGGTCATACCATTGGTTGCGAGGTTGCGGGCGCCGAAAACCAATGACTTCTTCAGCAGCAGTGCGCATGGAGTGGGATATATGCGCCCAAAGTCCGCCAGCGTCGTCGAGGCAAGAGTAAGGTTGGTTGAGCTTAACCGAGAGTTGAGCGGAGTAGGCCTCGGCGGTCCGTTGTGATAGCAGCTTATCGACATCAAGCTTTCGTTGCACACCTGTGCGTACATTCTTCGCATTGCACAATCGCATGCGGATCTTGGCTGCAACAAGATAATGGTCGGAGTCAATATTGACCCCCCGAAATGTGCGCACATCCAGTACACTTGAAGCGTGCCTTCCGTCGATCACAACATGATCAATTTGGTTTCGCGTTTTTTGATCCGGGGACAGCCAGGTTGCCTTTTGGATATCGAGGTGTTGGAATCTGGTGCTACTAACTACCATGTTTCGCGCCGCGGCGAAGTCGATCAGTCTTAGACCGTTATTCGAAGTGGTCTCGTGGAGACTGAACTGACCGACAGTGGAGCCAAAGATGCCTTCTTTTCCGACCTTCGCGTTAAAATCGCCGAGAACTATTGTTACGTCGTGGGCAGGGCATTGATCATACACGTCCTCTAGGCTCGCGTAGAAGGTGTCCTTGACAGCATCGTCCTTTTCCTCCGTCGGGGCATGTGCGCAAATTTGGCTGATGTAGAAGAATTTCGCCTTGACGCGGATTGTCGCCAGCCTTTCGTTCACAGGTGTGAACCGGGAAACAAGTTGGCGTAGTTTCCGACTTACGACGAATCCGCATCCAAATTCGCGCTTCTCCGCATGGCAGCTGTAGTAGATATCGCAGTCTGCTCTCTTAGAGCAGCCTTGTCCTTTCCATCGCATCTCCTGGATGGCGGTGATGTCAGCCTTTATTTTTTCGAGGGCTTCCGCCAGTTGGACAGTGGCACCTTCCCTATAAAGGGTCCGGACATTCCAGGTGCATATCCGTAAATCATTATCCGTTTTTCGTTTGCGGTGGTCGTCAACGTAGTGGAGGTTCATATCCGAGGCTGATTTTGTTTTCATTGGGAAGTTAAAATGTGGTTGGGACCCAAACCCTACGCACATTCCATTTTTAAGGTCTTGAAGAGGTTATAGTCTAGAGGAGACCTCGCCGCTCAAATTAGAAGCCAAAGTTTATAGGGTGATAGTTTTTGACGTTTCCAGGAGACACCACGCGGAGGTTTTGAGTCGACTTGAGACGATTTCGACATGGATAATGCTGGCCTCGCCAAGTTGAGGCAGTCAGACACGTTGCCATGTGAAGATCGCCCCCTTTTGTCTCCCTCCCTTAGAGGGAGATTAAATTTTTAAAGAAATCCCTTAGCACGGCAAAATTCGCATAACTGAGTGAAAGGATAAGCCAAAAAGGAGTTCTAAGGCACCTAGTATTAAGCCTATAGCTAAGCATATCACTAAGCCTATCTCTAAGTACAGGCGCGGATTTAGGTGGGGGCTAGGGGGGACCGCAGCCCCCGGCCCCGAGCAGGCAGGGCCCCGAAGGCGCTTGTATATGAAGTGCTTATTGTAAAAACATTGCATGCAATACAAAAAATTTTTCGAAGTAATCGACCTTACAGTTTTGAAACAATGCATATTTGTAAGAAATCGTGGTTGTGCTTAAAATTTCTTTTAAGTATAGGGCCAAAATTGATCTGGTAATGGTGGCAATATTTTTAGTTGTTGTTGATAATGCATCAAGAGACGTTATGAACATAAAATATGAACTTGTGAAGCAATGTGGCTTATCATGTTTTTACAAAATGCATCTCACATAGATCTTAGGAAATTTTATTTGAAGACCAAAACCAAAAATCCGAAACGCAGCATGAAGCTTCTGCACTATTGAATAAATTAACAAAACATCAATACGCTATCATTATAGTTTTCTGGAACTGCATTTTGAATCGCTTCAATACAACCAGCCAATATTTGCAAAAAGTAGATATTGATTTGATAGCTGCTTACGATATGTTGTCTTCTCTTATCGAATTCGTAACACATTTGCAGTGAATTTTCAGGGTTTAAGAATAGTGTTAAGAACCTGAGTCGATTTGTTAGCCAAGACTATGAGAGAAGAATAACCAGAAAAAACAGCTGAAGCTGAAAGGTAATTTTTAGTATTAAAAATAATAAAAAATGTGCACCGATCAAACCGACATGAACGTTTGTCGCCAATAACGCTACTGTGTATTGAAAATGATTTGTTGTAAACTATTAATTTCGACAAATTTATAGGAAGTATTGCCACAGTTAAATCGAGAAAAAAATTTTTAAATAAAAATTCAAGAGTTATTTTTTTCACTTTAAGACATATGTAAATAGCGTACAAATTAACATTTTTATTATGAAAAGATCCGAGCTAAATGCTCTGACCTTTAGTATGCCCCGTGTCGATTTTAGCCCCAGGCCCCGCTATGTGTTAATCCGGCACTGTCTAAGTATACCAATAAGAAGTCTATTACTAAGCCTATCAATGAGCCTAATATAACACCACCTGCTAGAACCACTTCAAAAGTTAATCATGACACAAACTGGTCAAGATCACCCCTGGTCTCAAAAGAACAAGATCAAAACCGGTCATACATACAAACATATTCCAAACATTTTCTCAACAATCGTTAAAATCCACCCATCCTAAAGGTAAATGGGTTTAATTCAAATTAAATGAAAATGAAGCCTTTAATACCAATTCAAATAAATATCCTAATTTCGTCCTTTCTCATGCTCTTAGGGCCAATTTTTCAGTGCTGGTTTAAACTGTAGTTAACAAGAGTTTAGTTGATCGTAGATTAAAGTTAATCAGCGTTTAAATACACAATCACTTTTTCAGTGCTTGGTTACGTTACCAGCAATTTAATGCTTATGGATATGGCAGCACCATCAAACGTGATTTATTATGATTAGTTTTGTTTCAGAAGAAGAACGAAGAAATCTGCCAAAAAGAAATTGGCAAAAAGAGGAGGCCCGAAACAGTTGTTGTTAGTGAAATTAAATTTAAAGATAGTGCTGTTAAAAAAAGAGTTCAGTACGCTGTTCCAAACTATAGCTCTATCATTCAAAATTCCTGCTGTTACTTTTCTAAAACAATTTTTTTTGGCAGGCTTCTTCATGATGAAAATTTGTTTGCAGGATTTCCCAACTTTTTAATACACCTAAGAATTCGATGTTGAAATACATACTTTCCAACATATTTTCTTGAATTTACTATTTCTTGATTAAGCTAATTAAAAATATTGCATAAATTAACAAAAAAAAATAATCTGTCAGAATCATATGGCAAGTTAACCAAAGTTTAACCCTACAATATTGGGCGTTTAACCTTAGTTTAAACTTTAGTCAATATTCACTGAAAAACTTGCCCCTTGGTTTAAACTTTGTTTAAAATAGAGAAAGAAATAGAGTTCAACTCGCACTGAAAAATTGGCCCTTACTCCATGCCCACAGCCTGCAATAGTCATACTTGAACCTACTTATCCTACTTACACAAAAACGAACACGCCCTCCACTAATATGCCTTCCTTAATTACTGGCTCTAACATAAACACACCCTCCACTAACATACCTCCCTTAATAACTGGATCTAACACTCAAACCTTCAGTTATACTACACCAGCCTTTCTCGATGCTCTTCTTCCACCTTCCGCGAAGCTTACAAAAAATCTCGCTGATGTTAGTAGTGAAGGCCGTTTCGTCATGTCTCGTCGTAGAGACCGTCGGTTGTACGATAATGTTCGCTTGTATCAATGTTTTTGTTTTTACGGAATCATGGTTGAATGACACTATCAAAAATGAAGAAATTCTAGATAGCAACTGGACAATATACCGTAATGTCAGAGACTATGAAAGCTTAGGCCTCTCTCGAGGAGGAGGTGTTTTGATATCTACACACAATGGCTTATCTTGTGATGTGGTTGTAACTGACTCTTGCATATACTTCGAGCACAAAGTAATAAAATTAAGCCTATGTCAAAATCTTTTTATATACATTGGTGTTTTTTATATTCCTCCAAATTCAATTGAGAATTCCTATAAAGAATTATGTGATCTAATAACTTCAATAACAGCCGTTCTAAACGAAGAAGATAAAATTATAATTTTTAGTGACTTTAACCGTCCCAATATTTCTTTTGTTCCCGACGATAATGAAAATCATCTCCTTGCAATATATGTTTCTAATGCGGTCGACTTTGACTTATTTAGTACTTTTTATAGCAATGATTGTCTGCCAGTAGCTCCAGTCCTAAACCAGAATGGTCGGTGGCTAGATTTAACTCTTACGACGGAGTCAAAGTTAGTCCAACTAGTGATGCCGAGCACATTTTCTCTAATACCCTCCACCACTCTGCTTTTACCAAAGAATTATACGCTAACAATGTAACTTTTACGCAGTCCTTTAATAATTCTGTTGTTTACGATTTTCTTAACGCCGATCACAATAATATAAAGAATGACTTGAATTGTTTGGATTGGAACCACTTATCTGCCCTGGAATTGGACGATGCTGTCTAATCTTTCTATGAGAAAGTCTTTTCTATCTTTGATACCCATGTTCTAAAAATAAAGAAAAAAAAAAAAACTATCAGAACCATGGCTTGATTCAAATCTAAGAAACTTGAGAAATCAGAGAAATAAACTTTACAGAGTCATTAAAAACGTCGCGATGAGTTAGAGACAAGATATGGTGAACTGTCTCAAGAATTCTCTGTCAAGTCTGAAGAAGCTTATAAACTTAACACCAATTTAATTGGGGAAAGGATTATTGAAGAATTCCAAAAAATTCTTTGACTTTTTAAATGTTATGAGGAAATCAACGGAATACCCGAGTTCCATGTTCAAAGGAAATGTTACTTCTTCTGACCCACAGGTGATTTGTTATTCTTTTGCAGATCATTTTAAAGAAGTGGTTTGTTCTCCTTCATCACAAAGTCCAATTCCATTGACCAGCACACTTAATCTACTACCATTGGTTTGCACAATTAATATAACAAAGAGTGAGATTACCAATTCCATTTAAGAATGAGATTCCAATAAGTCTTCTGGTCCAGACCTTATGCCACCAATTTCACTAATTCAATACTTAGACCAGTAAATTACGCCATTATTTATTATTTTTAATAAATCCTTGCAATCAGGAGTGTTTCCGTCTTTTTGGAAATCTTCTCACCTTACGCCAATTTATAAGAATGGCGATAAGAGATCAGTTGAAAATTATAGGGGCATTGCAAAATTAGCAGCAATTCCGAAACTTTTTGAAAAAATTATATGCTTCAAACTTACGGACGTTATAAGCCCACGTTTAAATGAGCAGCAACATGGGTTCCGTAAAGGACGTTCAACCGCCACAAATCTGACAATCATGTCATCAGATGTTCTTATTAAAATGGAAAAAGGACATCAGATAGATGCAGTCTTTACAGATTTTAGTAAAGCGTTTGATCGTGTTAATCACGAAATCTTAACTCAGAAACTAGAGAAATTTGGTATTGCATGCTCTTTGCTAAATTGGCTCAAGTCCTATCTTTGGGAAATCCCAATTTGTAAAATTTCAAGGTACTCTTTCTAAAAAAATTGTTGTCTCGTAAGGTGAACCTTAGGGTAGCCACCTGGGCCCATTTCTCTTCAACATATTTATTGCAGACATATCTGAAGTTTTGCACGATGTCCCCATCTTTTATATGCAGATGACTTAAAACTGAACCATGTCGTTAGATCAGAAGTGGATTCAGTATTCTTACAGAACAAGCTTTTATCTCTTGAACATTGGTGTATTCAAAATAAGCTTTCTTTTAATGTGAATAAGTGCTTCGTTATAAGTTTCTCCCGTAAAACCCAAAAAAATTGTAACAGTTATATGCTTAATGGGGTGGAACTTAACAGGGTCAATCACATTTCAGATCTTGGAGTAATCCTAGATAACAAGTTGCTCTTTAACCTTCACTATGTTCATATCATATCCTGGGCAAACAAGCTGCTGGGATACATAAAAAGACGTGCAAAAGAGTTCAAGAATTTCTAGGTAACTAAAACCTTATACTGCATAGTAGTGCGTCCTATTCTTGAATATTGCTGTATTATTTGGAATCCAGCTTTTGAAGTGCATAGTGAAAGACTTGAATCAATTCAGAGACAATTTTTGCTTTTTGCCTTGAGAGATTCCTACGGTCCTCGGGACTATAGAATTTTACCAGCATATGAAATTAGACTGAAAATGTTGAATATAATGACGCTTTCATCAAGAAGAATATTACTTTGTTCATGCTTTATATTTGATGTTATTAATGGAAACATCGACAGTGAATGCATTTCGAATAAAATACTACTTTAACCAATATTTATTTACTAAATTAACCAATAAGGAGAACTAGGTATACAAAATTGTTAAAATAATCTCATCACAACACCATTAACGCATTTAACGAACCCATAAATAGATGTTGTAGAATATTTAATAATGTCAGCGAGCACTGTATACTCCCCATGTCCAAATCTCTGCCAAATGTCACATCGAAGTGAATCCTCTCCTCTCCGAAGTGAATCCTCTCACATCGATTTGCATATCGTTGAACACAAAAACAAGGAAAGGAGAGAGAAAAAAAAATAACAATAAAAAAACACAAAAACTGTTAATTTATTAGTATTCTATGCAATCCGTAAGGCTTGCATAGACGCCAGAACTGCTCTTTGGAGGAATGTACGCGTTAATAACTTTACATTGGAATAACAATGTACAACGTAAACGCACATTAGTTCGATATTAGAAGAGTGGGGAATATCAATAAAAAAAACTAACAAAGGAGTTCCTAACAGCTAATAAGACACCACCACCAACAGCAGAAGAACTGTCAGCGTATCTGTCTTTTCTAAAAACTTGGGAACTATTGTCAAACAATTCCTAGTCAGTAATGCATCCGTTGAGCCAAGTTTCAGTAACCGCGATAATATCTTCTGAAAAATTCTGAGTTGACAAAAATATGTCATGAGTCTTAGAACGTAATCCCCTTACATTTTGATAGTAAAGGGATAGCTTATTTATTTTTGTTTGGTCTGTCGGACGATATTATTCGACCTTCCGGACTTATTTCTAGGCTTAAACTCAGAAACAAAAATATTATCGCCTAACAAATTAGAATTTAAAACACTTGCAAACTCTTCAGCTAGAACTGCTAGAATGAAGGAAGCGTGGGAAAGTTTATAACCTATTTTTTTGCATGACGTATTCAATTATTTTGTTTGACAAACGTCAAAACATTTTCAGTAGTTGTGTCGGACTGAAGGCGTAAAATAGATATTATTTTTCTCCTCGACACTCCCCTCTAATTGAAATTTAGTTCATTACACTGGTTTACAAATAACGAAAAGTTGTTTGCACTTTGAATGCCACTATCCTTTTCTCATGTAAAATCGGTCGCTAATTCCGATAAAAAAAAAGTTGGTTCCACTTAATTGCATATATCTCCAGAACCAACAACAGTAATCAAACAAATGATATATCAAATAAAAGGTAATAAAATTTCTTACAAACAATGCAAACATCATTTTTGGTCGAGCTGTTAGTTTTGGCGGAATTAATTCAAATATCGGGGATTTTTTTTATTTTTCAGAAAAATTTCCAAAAAAAGACAAAATAGTTGCAAATTTCGTTAAGAAATCAAAATATTTTGTTGCTTGTGATATTTTTCACTAAGAGCCTTTATATTTCCAAAAAAAATAAGCTATTGTTGAAGAAAATCTATTGAGAAATGAAAAAGTTGTGTTTAATGGAACGAAAGCACCCAAGTTATGTTTTTTTTTACAAATTTTATTGTCATATAAATAAATTGGGTTATTGCACTATAATTTTTTATTTTAAATTTTTATTGTTCATAGGAATCAAGTCAAGGGTTTTGCGAAAGAAAAGATAAGGACAAACACGCTACAATAAAAACAGGTAGGCTCACGACTGAGAGTGCAACCGTTGAAACCGTCACAGCAAAACGTCTGATTTCGACACTTATGGCTATAAGAAAGAGAGCCTACCTGTTTTTATTATGCCATGTGAATACTTATTTTGTGTTTTTTTGACAGTTTCGGCGGTCGCGCTCTGAGTCGTGGACCTACCTAGCTTTATTGTACCTGCAGCACTTTCGAGATGTATAAAAGCAAAAACATTCATGCATTATACTAAAAAACGTGGCAAACAAACGGACGCACAATTTGTAACGAAAGGAAAAAATAAAAAATAAGATATACTTCAAAATAAAATGAGTAAAAGACTGCGAAAATTCCAGTGTAAAAACGACCCAGATATTTTCTGCTACGTGTGCGGTGAACTTACTTTCGAAAAGAAACCAGTCAATTTTACGAATTTACTGCAAATGTCATATCTTCATTATTTTGGTATTGCGGCTAAGAACATTGGTAAATCATGGACGCCAAGTATTTTGTGTCAATCGTGCAAATTAATATTGTCTGAATGGAGCTCGGGTAAAAAACGATACATGAAATTCGATGTTCCGATGATCTGGAGACAACAGTTTTGCCACCTAAACGATTGCTATTTTTGTCTGGCCAAAGTGACTGGTGTTGGAAAACTCAAACGAGTGATATACGCCACTGTCCCGAATGTTTCATTGCCAGTATCTCATTCTGACGATGTTCCATATCCTACTTGTCCCGATTCAACACGTGAAAACAATCGAAAATCCGTAGATTCAGTGGAGTCGGAAGGAACCACAGGTGGTAGTACTATTACAACTGAAAACACAACTCACCTTTTATCGCAAGCGCAGCTGAATGATTGGATAAGAGATTTGGAACTGTCAAAGGAAAAATCGGAATTGCATGGTTCTCGTTTGCAACAATTCAACTTTTTGAGACCCGATGTTAAGGTACTACAGAAATCGTGAAAAACCGTTTGCTATACACATTACTAAGAATGACAATATCTGCTATTGCGTAGACATTCCTGGCTTATTTAATACCTTCGGTCAGCCGTACATTCCCAAAGAGTGGCGTTTGTTTATTGATGGCAGCAAAGTGAGCTTGAAGGCGGTATTACTTCATATAGGAAACAAAAAGCCATCGATTCCGATCGCACATGCAGTCAACACAAAGGAAACGTACGAAACAATGGCGAAGCTATTGAGATGTATTAAATATGAACAACACGACTGGAAAATATGTTCTGATCTCAAAGTCGTTGGTATGCTTTGTGGTTTACAGAGTGGCTACACAAAGTTTCTGTTTTCTATGCAAGTGGGATAGTCGAGCACGTGAACACCACTATTACAAAAAGGACTGACCAGAAAGAATTGAGTCGAAAGTTGGAGAGAGCAACGTCAAAAACGTTCCACTCGTCAAAAAGGAAAACATAATTCTCCCACCGTTGCACATCAAACTTGGACTTATGAAAAACACTGTCAAGGCGTTAGACAAAGAAAGCGAAGAGTCTCAGTGACGAGAGCGACGAACATGGGGAAAGATTCCACCAACAGATAAAAGTAATTGAGAATCGGTACCAAAGAATTTGGGACAAAGGAATGATGGGCGACCATTGTTGGTTTCTTATCAGAGAAACCGATCCCGAATTGAATAAACGACATAACAAGAATTCTAATCATTTTGAATTTCTGAATGATAAATAAAAATCATTTACAATGTAAATAACAATATAAATGATTTAAGGGAACAATAAAAATTATTAATAATAATTATATACAATTTTAATAATGTTAATTATTAAAAGAACAATAAAAATTAAGAATATATGATTTTATTACAACAACCTTTAATTCTCATTTTTTTTTATGGCAATAAAATGCAAAAATTGATTATCACACAATTTGGGTTCTTTCGTTCCATTGAACACAACTTTTTCATTTCTCAATAGATTTTCTTCAACAATAGCTTATTTTTTTTGGAAAAAATAAAAGCTTTTAGTAACAAATATCAAAAGCAACAAAATATTTTGATTTCTTAACGAAATTTGCAACTATTTTGTCTTTTTTTGGAAATTTTTCTGAAAAAAAAAAAAATCCCCGAAATTTGAATTTATTCCGCCAAAACTAACAGCTCGACCAAAAAATGATGTTAGCATTGTTTGTAAGAAATTTTATAAGCTTTTATTTGATATATAAAGAAATAATATAAGCTTTTATTTGATCATTTGTTTGATTTCTGTTGTTGGTTCTGGAGATATATGTAATGAAGTGGAACCAACTTTTTTTTCGTTGAAAACCCTACAGTGGCAATATCTCGAAAACGGAGTGACAGAAAAAAAAAAATTTTTTTCGGAATTATCGACCGATTTTACATGAGAAAAGAATAGTGGCATTCAAAGTACATATTGGCTGTAAACCAGTGTTATTGGGCTGAGTTGAAATTTCACTGTTAGTCAATGAAGCACTAATTGATGGCGATGAAGAAATAACTTCATTATTTAATTCTGAAGCCATTGTAGAATACCCTATAACCGCCTGCACTATCACACTAATTTTAAGCACATCACTATGTTATGATTATACTCAAAAAGTATAACACTTTTATTTATGTAAAAATTAAGGCTCTATTTATTTATTTTAAGTTATTATATATTAAGCATTTTTAACTCAATTTGACCATTATCAAAATACTGTTATTTTGCTTTTTAAGGAGGTGCAATCCTCAAAAATAAATATTAAGTATCAAGCATTCAACTGCTATCTTTTAATACAAAGCCTTTTGAGCATTCAATTGCTCAGGCTAATAATATAAATAAATAGGCCAGTGGCGTTTTTAAGCGCCGGCAAACTATTAGGCAGGGCCTTATAACAAACCAATAAAAACACACCGCGTTTTAAACCGAAAAATAATTTAAATAAGCAATTTAAAAATTATAAAAGCAAACATTTAAACACGAACCCTACATGGCGATCCTGCACGATTCGGACCGATTTTTTGATACGCTGGCAGATGATCCTGCACCATTGAACGTTTTACCGACGGCAAAAGCAAACGTTGCACCGTCGTACCATTTTGTATGGACGTACCGGCTGGAAAGCAGACAAATTTCTATAAGGCGACAATTACAGGCCAGCGCGCACAGATCCGGAACAAATTATGATAAAAATAAAAAAAAAAAATAAGCAGCAGCAAAAACAACAACACAATCATTTATTTATATAAAAAGCGCAGATTAATTTTCTTATAGAAATTAATTTTATTGAATTTTAAAATCCTTTTAATTTGAAAATAATTGTTCAATTTCTAATTAAAATAATTTAGAAATATGAAATCTAAAAAAAAAAAAAAACAAAAAAAGCAAAACAAAAATCATATGCATGCATCATATACATTCACAAAAATCAAAGCATAGCTGAATTTTCTTTTTAATGCATTTTTTTTAACAAAAATAAACACACACACATACAAATACACGGCACATCAATAAGTTAAAGTTCTTTACATATTTATTATCATTATATTATTATAATCATTATTATAACTTAAACTTACATTTACATCACATTACTTAAAACCATTTTTTTAATAATTTTATTTTAACTTATTACACTTCAGCACTTTAGTTACTTTTTATAATTCAAGCACTCGCGAAAAAATTTTTTTACGCCCACGCGACCGGCATTTGTTTTCATTCATTGACTGAAACGTCAGTCAATCACCTGTTGCTTTATGCATCTTTCGCATATATATTTGTAATAGATTAGTACTAGAATCAGAGGGTGTTTCAGACACACTAAATATGTATGATGTTCTAATACAACATTAATGTGGTAAATTTACATGAAACGAATATTGTTTTGTTGGAAAAATTTAAATTTAATAAAATTAAACAAAAATAGAAAATACAGTGGTGAACACTTAAAAAAATATTTAACTTATATATATATAAAATTTGAATTAGAAAAATTGAAATTAGAGCAGATTCTTGAGTTTTAAAATAAAAATGCGTCAATTCAAATGAAGAAGTAATAAAACTAAGAAATAATCTAAATTATGAGAGAAAATATATAAAAAAAAAAAAAAAAAAAAAAAAAAAAAAAACAAAAAAAAAAAAATTTTTTTAGATATAAATTTTGAAAATGTAAATTTCTGCAACATTTAGAAAAAATAAAATTTGGCAAGAATGTCTAATTTTGATATTAATATGGTAGGTAAAAACCTACAAGTTTTTAAAGGTAATTTTGATCAATTAGAGGATTTTATAACGCAATCAGAGTTATTGCATGATCTTATTAAAGATGAAGATAGACCTATTTATATAAAATTCGTCTATAATTTTAAATTATCAGCCCAAGTTCGCAGCATACTTGGACGCTCAAATAAGCCTGCAACATTTTTAGAGCTGAAGAATGCATTGGAAAAAGCTTACCCTAATCCAAAGAATTTACAGCAAGTTTTAAGTGAATTCAGTGCACTTAAACAAAATAGACTGAATATATCAGAATTTAGAGAGAAAATAGTGGAACTTTCCGATCAGTTAAGTTATTTCGAAATAAAAACATTAAATAATCCAAAACAATTAGAAAAAGATGTAATTTATAAAGTTAATGAGAGTATGTCTCTGAATATTTTTGTAAAAGGCGTAAACAGAGAATTTCAGAATATTTTATTGGCAAATCCGCCAAAAACGTTTAATGAAGCCGTAGAAAGATGCATGACTGTCGAAAGAAGTCTAGAGACAGACAGCAACGCAATTTTTCATATTCGAAAAGGAAATCATTGTAGTATACATCGATATAATAATAATAATAATTATAATAATAATAATTATAATAATAATAATTACAATAATGATAATAATAACTGCTATAATAATAATTATAATAGTTATAATAACAATTATAATAATAAAAGGAATGATAATTATAGCTATCAACGCAATAAATTTTTAAACAATAATTACAACTATAATAGTAATGGCTATAACAGAAATTTTAGAAATACTTATTTCAATAACAACAATAATGCAAACAGGAATTTTTATAGAAACAATAATTTTCCAAATAATAATTATCAAAACAATTATCACAATAACAAAAATCAGAATTGTAACTCAAACAGATATTCAAACACTGAAAATTATTTAAAATACCAGGGAAAAAATTTAAGGCCGGGTAGTAGAGAATTGTACCCGCAGAGGCCAAAATTAGTATACAAAATTTCAAAAAATTTATCAAATTATATCATTTTAAAATGTAAAAATACGAACAAAGATCTAAAATTTTTGGTAGATACAGGAGCTGATATCTCCATTTGTAAATTCAATAATATAAATAATATTAATACAAGAAATATTTCAACACTATCAGGTATAACGAGTGAGGAAATTGAATGCATTGGTACAACCAATTTAGATTTGAAAGTAGAAACAGAGCAAATTCGGCATAATTTTCATATAGTTGAAGACGATTTTCCAATCGCAACAGATGGAATCGTAGGGCGAGATATTCTAGAAAAATTCATGTCAAAAATAGATTTTGAAACATTTACACTCACTTTAATAATAAATGAAAAAGAATTCATTTTACCCATTATTGTCAAAGAATCAAATAATTTAAATAAATATAAAGCAGATCAAACCACTGCCAATAAAAGCGCATTATCGCGAATAACATTAAATAGATGTACACAAAGAGAAATGATTCCACCCGGATTGGAACATGCAAGTAAACAAATACTAGCCATAACAAGGAGTATGGATAAAAATAACCATACAAAAAACTCGGATTTTAACAACAAAAAATGTCTTTCCAGCAAAACGTCTGATCAACTAATTGCTTGGGAATGCACATCAATATCGGATGTAAACAAAATAAGAAAGCTTAAATTTATAACAGAAAAAGGTTTTAAGGGAACCCAAATATATATAGAAGATAATGAAGTCATTGCAAGATGCAGCGATAATCCTTTGTTCACACAGCTGACTCTGGAGAAACTGTCGTCAAAAATGCATAAGTTAGGAATAGAAGAATTAGCATTAAATGCGAATGATATAATATTTAAAACGGTAGAGAAAGAAAAATTCAAAAAGATTTATAATAGTTTGAAAAGAGATAAAGAAAATTTAAAGATATTGATTTATAGAGAACCGGAAAAAGTAAAAGATATAGAAAAACAGAAAAGTATAATAGAGGAATATCATAATTCGACCCACGGAGGTCATATGGGGATTAGAAAAACAATTTTAAAAATAAAGCAAAGATACATATGGAAAAATATGTGTAAAATGATAAAGAAGTTCATAAATAATTGCGAAAAATGCAAAATAAATAAACAAACAAAACATACAAAAGAAAAACTTACAATAACAAACACGCCAGGAACTAGTTTCGAAGTCGTATCGATAGATACAGTAGGCCCTTTACGTTTAACAAATAATTACAGATACATACTCACAATGCAATGTGAATTAACAAAGTATATAATTGCTTGTCCAATGGAGACAAAAGACGCGAAAACAGTCGCAAAAACTATTATAGAAAACTTAATTCTGATATATGGTCATTTTAAAATTTTAAAGTCAGATAGAGGTACAGAGTTTACCAACGAATTACTATCAGAGATATGCAACTTATTAGAGATAAAACAAATTTTCAGTACTCCATACCATCATGAAACACTTGGTTCGATAGAACGTAATCATAGAGTATTAAATGAATACTTATTAAATTTTTGTAAAGGTGACGAATGGGATCAATGGATACCATACTTCACATTTGCTTACAACACTACACCTCATGTTGATACAAATTACACGCCATTTGAACTCATTTTTGGCAGGTTAGCGAACCTTCCAAATGATAATTCAGTAAATTCAAAATATTACAATACAGATAACTATGCGCAAGAACTAAAAGCAAGATTAGCATATTCTTTAAAAAAGACTGAAGAATTAATAAAAATATCAAAAGAAAATCGAATAAGAATTAATGAAAATTTTAACCCGTTAAATTTAAATATCGGAGATAATGTAATCATAAAAAAGATGAATAGAAAGAAAAATCAACCACCTTATCATGGTCCATATAGAATAGTCGATAAAAATGGAGTAAATTCAATTATAGATGTAAATGGAAAAATAAAAGAATATCATAATAATTTATTAAAAAAATGGATTTAATGAATTTAATAATCAAAGTAAAAGTATCACATATATAGTACATAATAATATTATTGAATTGTATAACTAGTTGTAAGTAAGTTTTAAACTCACATTTATCTTTTGAATTGTATAATATAAGAAAAATTTTGAAAAAAATTATTATCATAAAATCAAATAATTTTTATCTTGAGGATGGGGGTGTAGAATACCCTATAACCGCCTGCACTATCACACTAATTTTAAGCACATCACTATGTTATGATTATACTCAAAAAGTATAACACTTTTATTTATGTAAAAATTAAGGCTCTATTTATTTATTTTAAGTTATTATATATTAAGCATTTTTAACTCAATTTGACCATTATCAAAATACTGTTATTTTGCTTTTTAAGGAGGTGCAATCCTCAAAAATAAATATTAAGTATCAAGCATTCAACTGCTATCTTTTAATACAAAGCCTTTTGAGCATTCAATTGCTCAGGCTAATAATATAAATAAATAGGCCAGTGGCGTTTTTAAGCGCCGGCAAACTATTAGGCAGGGCCTTATAACAAACCAATAAAAACACACCGCGTTTTAAACCGAAAAATAATTTAAATAAGCAATTTAAAAATTATAAAAGCAAACATTTAAACACGAACCCTACACCATAGCTGAGGACTCCATATCCTGTTAAGTGTTCGAAGACGCCTTGCGTCGCTTGTTATTTTTATTTTTTTTTTCCTATTATTATTTTTAGGTTTACTGAGGACTTTTTTAGATGGAAAAATGGAAGGTTTGGGCATCGGAAGAAAGTGTTTGAGACAGAAGAGGGGAGATATTTTCCGATACAGAAATTCCATCGCATTCAAGGTATTGGGAGCAGCACTTACTTCGCTGAAAAATGTCCCAATTTCTCTAAAACTATTATTTAGCGAGTTTAGACTTTCACCAAATAGCTTTATTTTAGAATAAAGTTCATCTGGAGAAAGGGCCCTGCACGAAGCACAGTACCAGCAAAGACCTGATCGCAATGAGATTAAATCGTCAAGGCACGAAAATAAAAACAACAATCACTACAAGTAAAACAGCCAGCCAGCATAGTGTGCAACAACAAACACATTACAACCAGCTAGACACACAACCAACGCATGACAAAGCAGCCATCACCTTTGAATAGATTTTTGTATAGTATGCACATAATTCGCATTACGTTATGTGAATAGATTATTTAAGACTAGCCAATTGTGTTGGTAGTGAGCACGGCTTGAAGGCGCAGTGTCTCGTCCGTCTTTTACTTGGCAACGAGTACTTTGCCTTTTTTTATGCAAAATACCGAGAGGCGGGTTGCTTGATACATATATTGTAGTTAGATTTCGTATTTTGTTTGGGTTGGACTTCACCACGGCCTTGGTCAGTCGGATATCCTCCCGAATACTTTATAGTTGTGATTGTTGCACTCGGTCGGACTTTATCGTTGGCTTCGGTCGATCGGATATCCCTCCGAATATTAAGCATGTCATATTTGCATCGGCTTCGGTCGGTTATCTTCCCGAACACTTAGCTGGTATATATATAATAAAGATTATTCAATAAAAACTGATTGTACCTGAAATATTAAAACCAACAAGTCTTTTTATTTAACGGAGGTGCAAGGGTCCTTCGTTTGATCCTGGAGCGGCTGAGTCATACCTCAGCCTTTGAGAAAACCCCCTTATAAATGCTAGCATGTGAATCTAGCATTTAACACTTAAAATTGTATGAAAACAATTTTATTTACAGAGATTATTAAACATTAATCTAAATTTTATCTAGTAAGGTATATCTTCGACTTGGCCGAAGTTAAAATACCCCCACGTCCGATTCGTAATGGTATAAAATCTTAAATTGTAGCTCTTTTTGTATGATTCATGCCAATTTTTCTACCACGCCTTAATTTTGATATAAAATACACAAATACCCAATTTCAGGTCTGTTGCTTAAATACTAGCCTATTTATAGAGTTTTCACTATTATGGTTTGTATGGAAAGTGGGTGTGTTCGTAAGCGGATGACGCCCACTTTTATTCCACAATTTAGTTTTGATATAAAATACAAAACGTATCAAGACTACGAAAATACCGAATTTAGGTTTTGTAGGTTAAATATTTGCTTCTTTATGGAGTTTTCATTATTGGGGTTGTATAGGAGGTAGGCGTGGTTTTCACCCGATTTAGCCCATTTTCGAACTTGATATTAGTTTTTTAGAAAAAAGCTTGAATATCGTATTCCAATACGATAGCATCAAAATTACGGCTGTAATCGTGTCCACAGACAGATAGACGGACAGACGGACAGAGAAACGGACATGGCTAAATCAACTCAGGTGGTGATGTTGAGCAAGAATATATATACTTTTCTATGCCTACCACGCCTCCTTATGGGCATTACACACGTCGTGGCAAAATAAAAATACACCTTAGTACTGCGTAAAGTGTGGTATAATAATTATATATAACTATTAAATCATCAAAAACTTCAATAACATTATACAAAATAAAGACACTCACTGTACACTCCTCAGGGATTTTAACACAAAACAAAACAAAAAACATATAACTATTACAAGTCAATGAACTAATAACACAACCGACAATGACTAATAGACGAGATCAACTAAATGATAAATTGAGTTTTTAATTTTTGGGTTGTATGGGAGGTGGGCGGATGACACCTATTCTTCGTAGACATCTTTGTTTTGATACAAAATACATGCGTACCAAATTTTATTGTTGTAGGCTAATTATGAGCTAACTTATGCAGTTTTCAATTATTGCGTTGTTTGGAGGAAGGCGTGTCCGTAGGTGGATTCCAAAAATATTCAATAGTGAAATTCTTCGGCCCATACGACTTTGTTTACCGAGTTTCATGCAATTACCTCAACTTGGCTTTTACAAAAAACAAGTAAAGTTAAAATTTCTATTCAATCTACAAAAGCTGTGTTTTTTACCAAGCGAGTAGCGAAAAAACGTCCACAAAGTCGCTTTAGATTTTTTTCAAACTTGCAAGCATTTTTCTCAAATGTCAAATAAATTTAAAAAAAAAAAAAAAATAAAAAAACAACATTAAAATATTAGCAGGAACCGAGTTCCTAATAAGAAGCAGAAAGAAGTTAAAACAATAATGAATGGCGCAGAATAAACCAAGAGCTGTGATTTTTCTTAAAGTGCTTTATTTCTACATTGGTATATTATTGGAGTTTTATGTTTAATCTGTATTTCATATTAATAACTATTACGTTTGAAACAGTCTCTTCACCTCCACACAACATTCATTCAAAACTTCACGTTTATCTTAAGTTGAAATTTAAAAAACACTCGCGCGCACACATTTCCCCATGCTTCTCCCTAAAAGAACAAATTTTTCAAGAACTACTTGGTTTTGCCTTTGTACATAGATTCTAATTGAACTCATTTTATTGACTTTAGTCTGGAAACTAGAGATTCCAGTCCCGGGATCCCGAAAACCCGGGATCCCGGACTTTTTCCTGTCCCGGGATTTTCGGGATCCTGCAATTGCCTAAAAATTTCTGGATTTGGTTAATTTTTCCGAACTTTTCCATCAATTTAGATGAAATAAAAGAATTTATAAAAATGTTCATTTCAAATAATCAAAAGTATTTATAAATATTGATTGCAACTTTTTGTCGGGTAATGGCATTTAAAAATAGTAGTAGCAAATGCAACACTTAGTTTGACATTTGAGTTAACCTTTTTATAAGACTGCTTGTTTGTGTCAGCTGGCTGGTTAAAAAGTATTGTTTGCTGTTTTGCAAAAATGACTGGTTATTATGAATATATTTTGTTCAATGCGAAGATTCTTTATTCCTGGTATTTACTTTCATAGATTTCACTGAAAAAGACAAATATATTCTGCACAATAGCGTTTTTTTGATTTCTTTGGTCAATTTGTTTTTTGAAAATAATATCTTAACTTTCCAACCAAACAAATGAATTTATTTATTTATTGAAAAAATAGGGTTTTCTCTGTTTTCTTAATCCCGAGATTAATCCCGGGATTCCTTACTAACAATCCCAAAATCCCGATATTTGAAATCAGTGCCGGGACTGGAATCCCTACAGGAAAAAGTGTATTTTCCTATTGGCGGGATCTTTGAAATCCTTAGCTTAGATTTTGTCCAAACTGATGTCATGTGCAGCCAGTGGCGTAGCGAGGGGGGTAAGGGGTGTCATCATGCCCCGGGCGCCACTCGCAGAGGGGCGCCAAATCGTTCTGAAGACAAAAAAAATTTGGCAACAAAATTTGTTTTAATTAATTAATTCAATAATTAAGTTAGCCAACTGTAGAGTACAATGCTATGATAATGCTGCCCTTATGTCAAATGACATATCTGGCGTTCAACAAAAAATAATAAAAAAAATGATAAGGCAACATTTGTAAATTGTGATAACCACACATTAAATTTAGTTGGAGTTACTACAGCTAACCAAGATTTAATCGTTGTAACATGTTTTGAAATAATTGATAACATACGTCTCTTTTTCTCACGTTCAACATTACGATGGAAATTGTTAAAAAATGCTTTAAAAAAACTGTTAAACGTGAATCTGTATCACGATGGAGCGCCAGAGCGCGAGCAGTTAGCGTTGTTGTTGAGGGACTGGAAGAATACGTAGTGCTATTAGAAAAATTAGCAGATGAAAATACTGCCACAAGTGGTACCATAAATGCTGCAATCTTTATCTTAAACCAAATTTAAATATCATAACTTTAGTCCATTTCTGGCATGAACTCTAAGAGAATTGATCGTGTGCAGCTCAGATTACAAGGTCCTAAAATTAAGTTTACAGAAGCGTTCCATGATCTCAAATTATTGGCGACTGAACTGCAGAAATTCGTAACGAGATTTGTGAAAAAGTAATCGAAAAGGCTAAAAATCTTTGTAAAAAATGGGGAATCGATAAACAATCCGTATTTTTGCAGGCATTTCTTTCGGCGATAGCTTATATTCTCCACTAAAAATGAAAATAGTTTTCGATTTTTTATGAATGATGATAGCGCAAAAACTACTCATCCCAATGTAAAAAGTTGTTGAACAAACATGAAGATAATTAGAAATTTTTTTCAGCTTAGCGTGATTATTAATATTAAACAAGAAGTGTACAAGATATATTTAAAGATATGCGACTATATTTGAAAAAAGCGAGAAAAACTTTAAAAATCTTATAAATCTTATAAAGTCTTTAAAAAACACGTTAATACTAGTACTCTGTCCGTTTGCGTGAAATTCCACTCGCAACAATAATTTTTTTGTTGCGTGAAAATTCTGACAAAAATTTTGTTGTGAAAAAATTGAAAAATTTGAGAAAGTCATGCTTTACTCCTCAAAATAGAAAAAAATAAATATATGAAAATAAAAAATAAAAAAACAGCTGTTGGGAATAAAAACACGCTGTTGTGTGTCGGTTAATGGTTTATTGAAAACTAACAACTTCAAAAGAACATAGGTTAATTAAGAACTAAGAAAGAAGGAGAGAGATTACAAAATTCACCAATAAAGTGTTGCCAGATAAAATATTATAAGTTTATACATTTTCAACACTTCTTTTTAAGCTTAAAATATTTTAAATAAAATTTAATTCATTCCAAGTAATTTAACAAAATAACAATGTTTCTTTTTACTTAAACTTTTAGTCATTACATCGGCAACATTTTTATCAGTTGAAACATATTTAAGTACAATGTCATTGCATTCTACCTTTTCTCTTACAAAATGGTATTTAATGTCGATATGCTTTGTTCGTTTATGATGAATGGGATTGTGCGCAATATGCTGGGCACTGATATTATCACCGTAAATAATCATAGGTTCTGCATCTGAATAACCAATTTCAATCAGTAGTCTTCGCAGGTAGACAGCTTCTTTAGCAGCTGTAGATAAAGCAACGTACTCTGCTTCGGTACTGCTCAATGCGACGATGCTCTGCTTTGTCGAAGTCCATGAGAACGCACTGGCTCCTAGGAAAAATGCGTAACCAGTATACGATTTTCGGTTTAATTGGTCGTTGGCCCGATCTGCGTCAGCATAACCATTAACAGGTTTACCACACTTGCGGTATACGATACTGATGTTTACTGTGCCAGCGAGATATCGCAGCACATGTACAGCAGCAGTTTTGTGTTCTTCATGAGGGTTTGTATTTCTTTGTGACAGTTTACTTACGGCGTGTAAAATATCTGGTCGGCTCAATACTGCTAAAAACATAAGAGAACCAATTAGTGATTGATATTGTGCTAAATTTACCTTGATACAATTTTCATCATTGCAGCCCACTTGAAAACCAGGGTCGAGCGGTGTTGCAGTTGTACGACAGTTTTTCATGCCATACGTGTCCAAAAGGCTTCTAATGTACTTCTTCTGGCTTAGTGAAATTGAACCTTGTTCACCATCTCGCTCTTTTTCCATGCCTAGGAAATAGTTTAGGGGGCCGGCATCATGCATCTTGAACTTGGTTGCGATCTTCTTTTTAATCATAGCGATTTCGTTTTTGCTTGGACATATTATCATAAGATCGTCGACATAAACGGCGATATAGCTGAATTGTTGTTGATGCTGCCTAAAATACAAGCATGCCTCGTTTTTACATCGTTCAAAGCCAATGCTCTTCAAAACTTCGTTTAGCGTGTTGTTCCATTCACGTCCGGATTGTTTGAGTCCAAACATCGCCTTTTGCAGCTTCAGGACCTTCTGTGGGCAATTTTCGTCAACAAAATTCTGTGGTTGCTTCATGTAGACATCTTCGTGAAGCTTGCTGTTGAGTTATGCATTTGAGATGTCAATTTGGTGCATGTATAACTGTTTTTCTGCAGCTATTGCGAACAACATTCTGATGGTTTCATAGCGTATTACAGGCGAAAATGTCTCAGAGTAATTAATGCCAAATTGCTGCCCACAGCCTTGAGCAACAAGCCTTGATTTAAATCTTTCGATTCTACCATCTTGGTCCTTTTTTATTCGAAAAACCCATTTCGAACCGATGACTTTTTGCCCTGGAGGTAAGTCGCACAATGACCACGTATCGTTGGCTTTAAGAGCGTCATATTCATTTTGCATTGATTCTTTCCAATCGAGTGCATGCTCACCATTTAATGCATCAGCAACAGACTGCGGTGTGTCGATGTCTTCCAGATAGTTTAATCTATTGGGCTGGATGTATTGCTTCTTGGGCCTACCTGGTTGACCTGTTCGGATGATTTTTGGTCTACCGGGCCCGCGTCGTCCATCGATGTCACTTTGTTCTTCATCACTTGCGCTCACAAACTTCTCCTCCTCTTCGCTTGAGTCGCTGCTGACGCTTTGCTCAGCTGGTGTGGTTGCATCTGGCACTTCTTTTGGAATATCATTGTTTGACTCGCTACGGACGCTTTGCTCAGCTTGTGTGGCTGCATCTGGTTCTTCTTCTGGAATGTCATTTTTTGACTCAAGGCGAATGATGTTTGTCATAAAATCGTCATTTCGGTCTGAATTGCTTGATTCTTCAGTTTCTGCAGCATCAAAATCACCTTCATTAAATTTGACGTCACGGCGCTCGACTACTACACGTTTTTCTTGGTCGTAAAGCCGGTAGGCTTTTGCTGTAAAAGAGTAACCAACGAAAACGTACTCTTTTCCTTTTGCCTGAAACTTGCTTTTCTTGACCTTATCCAGTGCAAACGTGCGCGATCCAAAAATTCGCAAATGTTTCACTGACGGTTTGCGATTCTTCCATGCTTCGAAAGGTGTACCGCCATTCAACGGTTTTGTTGGGCATCTATTACGTAAATAAGTTGCAGTATTCACCGCCTCGGCCCACAAAAACTCTTCAAGCTTTGCATGAATTAAAAGACTTTTAACCATTTCAACAATGGTACGATTGGCACGTTCGGCTACACCGTTTTGTTGAGGTGTATACGGAACCGTTAATTGCCGTTTTATTCCAAACTGGTTCAAATAGTTTGTAAATTCATGGTTCACATACTCTGTACCATTGTCACTGCGCAACGCTTTTATCTTCTTACCTGTTTGGCACTCTACATAGGCTTTGAATAGTTTGAACTTTTCAAACGCTTCGCTTTTTGTGCGCATAAAATATACGAATATTTTGCGCGAGTAGTCGTCTATATAGGTAACAAAATAGCGATTGCCTCCTAAAGACTTGACATTCATTGGGCCACACACATCGGTATGTACCAACTCGAGAACACTCTTTGTAACACGTTCCGCCTTTTGTGGAAACGGTAGGGCACAAATTTTTGCTTTACTGCACGTATCGCAGTTTATATCTACGGACATATTTTGGATACACATGCCATGCACTAGCTTCTTTTCACTTAAAACCTTCAAGCTTTGGAAATTTATGTGGCCAAAGCGATTGTGCCACGTTGTTGCAAGTGAGGAATCATTTAAAAAATTAATAGCATTATTTTCTGTGCGTTCTGCGTAAACATATAAACTGTCCTCTTGCACTGCTCGCAAAATGACTTCACCCTGCTTGTTTTTAATCAATGCTAAATCATTTTCAAACGTAGTGCAATTTCCAAATTTTGCTGCTTTGCTTACCGACAAAAAATTCATATTTAGCGATGGAACGAACAAAACATTTGTCAACTCAATATTTACACTCCTAGCTTTTAGTATAACTGTTCCGGTACCGGGTGATTCTATAAATTTATTTGCCGCTAACCTGATTGTTGATTTCTTCTCAGCAAATGATACAAACATATCTTTGTTACAACACATGTGTGACGTAGCTCCACTGTCAACACACCATGTATTTTTCCGTTGTGTTGCTTCACTTATGTGCATCAAACAGTTTGATTGCTCTTTGTTTTTCTTTTCTTGTGTGTACTTTTTCTTGCTACGGCATTCACTTGCTCGATGTCCCAACTTGTCGCAGTTGAAACACTTCCCCTTAAATTTCTTTTTCTCTTTTTCGTTTCTGACAACATTCTTTTTGGCTTCGTCATTTTGTGCGTATGTGTGTGCGTATACAGCTTGGGATGAGCTCTCACGTTCGTCCCTCTCCTGCTTCCGCGCACCCTCTTCCAGTAACTTCAGCTTAACAACTTCAAATGACGGCAGCTTGTCGCGTGTTTCAATCGCGACAACGAAGTTTTCATAAGAATTCGGCAAACTGGATAACAGCATGATGACCTTCAATTCATCGTTGATTATTATGTCCAATTCTGCCAATTTGTCTGTTGTTTCTATGAACGAGTTCACATATTGGACCACATTGTCACTTTGCTGCATACTTAGACGCAAAAGTTTTTGATAAAGCTGCACTTTTTTAATAGGACCAATAGGCAAATGAATTTCGCGTAACTTTTTCCACGCACTAGTTGTGCACGACTTTATGTGCATCAACTGCGACGGTTTCACATTTAAAATGATGCTTGCTAGCGCCTTTTGATCAACTGTGTCCCATCTTGAAGCCTCTATGTCATCCTCTTCATTTTTTACATAGCTTCCACATACAGCATTCCATAAATCAGATGTAATAAGCACGCTTCGCATAGACATGCACCACACGTCGTAATTGTCTTCGCCAAGTTTTTCGATTTGGAGTGACATACTCATATTATTACTTATCCTTTTTTTTTTATATATTAGTATACGAAACACATATGTTTGTTGTCTATTGACTGTTGTCCGAGTTTTCAACGCGAAAAACTTTCTTTAGTTTAATTTATTTTACACTTAACCGAACGCATGCCCTGGGCCCATAACCTTTGTTGGGAATAAAAACACGCTGTTGTGTGTCGGTTAATGGTTTATTGAAAACTAACAACTTCAAAAGAACATAGGTTAATTAAGAACTAAGAAAGAAGGAGAGAGATTACAAAATTCACCAATAAAGTGTTGCCAGATAAAATATTATAAGTTTATACATTTTCAACAACAGCTGCCACTTTTCACTTCAAAATAAATAGGCAGTTCAATTAAATTGTCGTGGAAAAATATTGCGAGTATTTTTCTCAGCGGAACAGAGTAATATTTTGACGAACATTTGAAAAATTTCATCATACAAAAATTCAATATATCTTTAGTTCGTGTTTGTAAGAGTAGAATAGAGTTAAAATATCGAATGTAACATGATCAGTTCGATACAATTGATGTCAAAATTAAATATAGTAAAATTCACTCAATTGATATAAAAATATATAAACTTTATTATTTCAGTTAGCGAGAAGTTAAGCAAGCAACAGTTTATCGAACATCTTTATCGAACTGTCAAAGTTAGGAATAAACATTGCGAGCAAAGATTTTATGGATGCGAGTTAATAGGTTAGGTAGTTAAGGGCCAGTTAACGATAACCACAAGTTTCTTTAACGCGTTTGAGAATTCTACTGATGTTGATGCTCTACGAAAAAAATAATTTAAAAGTGAAGTGGCTGAATACTTGGAAAAAAATTAGACCAGCATCACTGAACAACCCAAAAGAATCAATGCTGTAGTTGTTACCAGAGTTGCTATTATCTTTAGACTTTTATTTCTTCGGCTAATGATAGTCCTATTTCTGATATTTGAACCACTTCTTTTTTATTAAAACCAATTTAAAAATATATTAAAAAATTTTTAAATGAATTGGTAACATCTCGATGATACTCAATCTTTGTACTCGTACAACTAACATTTGTCAAAAGTACCCCAATCAAAAATGTCAAATGTACCCAAATGCTCTCGGCTTCTTTGTTTTAAATTTTTTTAGTTTATATTTAGTTTTATTGAAATTCACTTATATTTTCAAAAACATAAATTGTTTTTACCTTTTGTAAAAGGTACTTTGATTAACTTTTATAACTCGGTCAGGAAGTCCTTACGTATCAGTGCCGGAAAATAACAGTTACGCGCGCAAAAAAACCAAAAACTTTTCTATTACTTTTCTTCATGTAATGCAAGAATCGTCGAACTTCGTGACGATTACTGAAATACAATGATGCAAAATTTATAAAACAAATTATTGAAAAGTAACGGTTCGTTCATACCGAAAACGTCACAGTCAAATGTGCCCCAAAGTCAAGGGTACCCCAGTTTATCCTACTAGGCTTAACTATAAAAACTTTTTTTGCGATTTTCGTTTTTAGAGACCCTAAATCTATAACAAAATATAATGAACTGTCGTGTACAGAACCTTTTTCTGATTTAGACGCATAGTGTTATTTGTATTATTTATATATTATATTACATATATTATATATAATATATCATATATTTTTTCATTATTTCATTGGGGGCGCAAAAAAATTGTTTTCCCCTGGCGCCAGTTAAGCTCGCTACGCCACTGTGTGCAGCTTAGCGAGTTGGCATCAGATGGTTGAGGAAAATCAAAGCTTATAGCGATGTACCTTGTAATATAGCTTTTTTAAAATAATTCTGTTAATCAAGTTGTCTTTGAATTGTATTTATAAATCAATCGATAAATAAATTCAATTCTACTCGAGATTCAGAGCGAGCATACACTCTATTGGCGCCCAACGAAAAATATCAAATAAAAATTTTTACTTCAAAAATAAAAAAAAAAATAATTTTTTCACTTTTTCAAAAAAAAAATCAAAATACAAAATATAACAAATTCTTGCTACAATCAAGCAATTTGTAACAAATCCTTGCTACAATCAAGCCAACAAAAATGCCAAGGGTAAAAATATCAATTTCGACGTCGAGATTGCAACGAGGCACATCAGCTTCGCGGTCAGAAGAATCGAGTGTAAATCATCAACCAACCCAAGCTCCGCGCATGGATAACACACCGCAAGGGTTTTCACCCAGGGTACAGCCTGCGCCGGTCCCTTCGGTGATGTTATCTGACACGCAACTCCAATATCTCATGAGTGAGAGGGCTGTGCCCAAGGAAACCCTCAGCGCATTTTCTGAACGATTCAACGGTGAAGCCGATCGCGATAACTTCGAAACCTTCGCAATGAACCTGACGATTTTTAAGGAAGTTAAGAAGATTCCAGATGACGTAGCTTTGAAAGAATTACCTCTTTTACTTCGAGGTTACGCGGAGTTGTGGTTCTCTGGAGTCCGATTAGAGCTCGACAGCTGGGTTTCCGCTATCGATCGGCTTCGAGACCATTTCGCTCGGAAAAAGCAGGCATACGAAATTTACTCAATGATATTTCAAGAGAAGCAGAAAAACGATGAATCAACTGACATATTTATTTGAAAAAAGAGAGCCTTATTCGCGGAATTTCCTCCGCCGCGGTTTCCGGCAATCGTGCAAATTGACATGATTTATGGACTCCTCCGACTCGATATTCAAAAACAAATAAAGCGAAATGATATCCATTCATTTGCAGAACTCTCGAATAGCGCGCGCATATATGAAGCGCATTTAAAAGCAGAATCAAATTTAAATTTACAACGAATGGATGTCGAAAAGGATGAGATGAAAAATCGCTGTAAATTTTGTCGAGCTCGTAACCACACCATTGATGTTTGCAGAAAGCGCTTAGCGTTCATTAAAAAAAAAAGTTTTTTAGTCACCTCCTACTAAACAACCCATTCAATGCCACAAGTGCGGCTTGGCAGGTTATTACAGATCAAACTGCCCCAACAGTCTTCAACACCGTCACAACAATGCAACAACAAATAACGGTTGTAACTGCATAAACATCAGCAATGACAACGGGTTACCTAGAGGATTATTGAGTTTCCCTGAATTCAAAGAACTCGCTTGCATCGATACAGCGTCAAGAACGAGTCTTGCTAGTTATCCGTTCTATGAATTCCTGAAAAGTCGAAACCACATCTTCAACCAAATACAAGCCGAGATCACTCTTGCAGATGGCGTCATTCGATCACAAAATGTTTTAACAACATATGTTGATATTTAGTTTGGAAATAAGACAACAAGGACATTTTTCATGATTCGCAGTTAGAGTGGTTTTATGCTGATACCTCAGATACTAAGTTTGATTACTTACCGGAAATCCGAAGCTATAACACAACATTCAGTCACAATGAATTCACATCTTCGTGTAACAAGCAAAGACGAATCGATGAAAATCAACCATGTGATGTCAATCAATTACACGATTTATGGCGTCATTCATTGCCGCTACATATCGTCACACCTCCGAAAAAGACTACTCAAAATATATTTTTGGACCACATCCGTGATAGTCAAATAACTCCAGATGATCGCTTATTTCGGCCATCCATTCGCACGCTTGACTTCAATATGGTAGATGTTACGCTAAGGCCTGACGAAGCCTAAGATCTGGACGAAAATGAAAGGCAACAACTGGATTCAACTTTAAAAGAATACGAGATTCTTTTTGGAGATATGAGTACATCACATACAAAAGTTTATCACAGCATCACCACAACTACCGAAGAACCGATTTCGTCAAGAGCTTACAGATCAATCACAATTGAAGCAAGAAATTTTATTAATGAAGCAAAAAGACGTTATCGAAGAAAGCGAAACAGCATGGGTATCACCAGTCATTATGGTTCCCAAGAAAGATGGCAAAATCCGCGTTTGTATCGATTATCGTCGCTTAAATGCTATAACGGTTCCAGATCGTTACCCGCTTCCTCGCATCGATGATCTACTTCATGCTGCTAAAGTTACACCTTATATGTCTACACTGGATTTGCAAAGCGGTTACTGGCAAATAAATATCAAACCAGAAGATATGGATAAAACCGGTTTTATTACACCATTTGGAACATTTCGTTTCAAGCGGATGCCGTTTGGATTACGCAACGCTCCCGCTACGTTTCAACGAAAATGGTCAGGTTCCGAAATAGTATTCTACACATCCTTATTTTAGTCTACCTGGATGATATCATAATTTGCTCAGAATCCTTCAATCTACACTTTGCAGATCTTCATGCAGTATTCCAGCATCTTCTCAAAAACGGTTTCAGAGTGAATTGTAATAAGTGTAAATTTCTTTGCCCAGAAGTAACTTACCTTGGACATGTTTTTACTAAAGATGGCATTCAAGTAGATAAAAATAAAACACAAGCCATTTAAAAAATTACAAAGCCAAGAAACGTCAAACAAGTGCTTTCTTTTTTGCAAACATGCTCATGGTATCGCCGCTTCATTTCAAATTTCGCAAAAATTAGCATGCCTCTCAGTCATTTAACTAAAAACAACATATACGTGGTTTTGGAAAGAAGAACAACAGCAAGCTTTTGACAAACTAAAACAAATTGGATACATGGATACAAGAGTAATATAATTGCAAGCATTATAATTACTCTTGTATCCATGGAAAGCACTGATGCAGAAATGGCTAAGAAGTATTCACTAGCGGGGTATTTAATAAATAATGGTGTTTTGTATCGTTACGCTAACTCAGAAAAAGACTCAGCCCAAATGGTAGTCCCAAATAAAGAGCGTACAGAAATAATAAAAGAATTTCACAGTGCTGATATTGCTGGTCATTATGGAATAAAAGAAACTAAAATCAAATTATGGAGCATTTTTACTGGCCAAAGATGTCAAAGGACATTCAACAATTTGTTAAAAATTGCGATAAATGCCAACGGTATACACCTACAAATTTAAATCCAGCAGGTCTTTTCCAATCGAGTCCAAACAATCAACGTTTTGAAGTATTAGCCTTGGATCTCTTCGGTCCTTTACCACCAAGTGATGGATTCAAATTTATTTTTATTGTTGAAGACTCAACAACGCGATGGGTCGAAATTTTCGCATTGATGGAAGCAACAGCAGCAAATTGTGCAATGATTTTATTAAATGAAGTGTTTCTTCGCTACGGCTTGCCTCGTAGAGTCATTAGTGACAACGGTCCACAATTTATATCAGCTGTCATGAGATACTTAATGAATTCCCTTGGTATTCACCAACAATTGATTCCTTTATATCATCTCCAAGCAAATATGGTGGAGCGCAAGAACTTGGACTTAAAAATACGTTTGTCCATGTTAGTCGAAGACAAACATAACACTTGGAGCAAGTATCTGCCAGCGATTCGTTTTGCTATGAATACTGTGGTATGCCGTAACACTGGACACACGGCAGCCTTTCTTAATTTTGGAAGAGAATTGAGAACTCCAATTGAAATAGCCCACGATTTATGTCTCTTCCAAGTTTGTTCCTAGACTTGATGGTCCATACTTTATACTTAAGCGTAATGGTTTAAACAGCTATGAAGTGGGTCGAGCACCGGGTAAAGATCCAGTGGGTGTTTATCACACCTCTTCATTAACATTGGCGCACACCGAAGACTTACAATATACAAAGCCGATTTATCCGATTTTAAGAAGAGGCAGACCAAAATTGTTACTGCTGCATAAAGTGTTCCGAGACGGTTTCCACTTTCTGAGGGGGAGTATATAGCGATGTACCTTGTAATATAGCTTTTTTAAAAATAATTCTGTTAATCAAGTTGTCTTTGAATTGTATTTATAAATCAATCGATAAATAAATTCTATTCTACTCGAGATTCAGAGCGAGCATACACTCTACTAGCTTTATTTTAGACTTCTTCTTCTTCATCTTATGTTTTTGCTTATGTAAGTATCTGTTGATTCCAGCTACCACAGAATGTCCCGTATGGCTTCTCATATACACTGACGTCGAAGGTCTTTATTATGCTTGCTTTGCAATCAGCGTAACACCGGACATAGGTCTCTAGTTCGCTAATAAAATAACTCAATTTATTTTCAACTTTTTCAAATGACTTGAATATTTTAACAATTCATTTTATGTTACAAGGCTTTGACAACTAGTGCTGCATAAATTGTACGATATAAAGTATTTATTACTCGGTTCTGAAAATGTACTCGATACTCAAAGAATTTTCAAAACTAAACGCTTGAAAAACCTATATATTTTTTAAATAATGAGTAAATTTAATCAATATTGCTTAAATTATTAACTAATTTTAGTTTCTTTATTGAAATATTGAACAACAAGAAATTAATTAATATTTTGTTAAGAGTATTCGGTACAAAAGCATTATGATTTCATGAATCACTACTGACTGTCAATATTTTTCTGTTGCCACCTTTATGGGAAATTTACACAATTGGCAGCATTTGGTTTCGGTTACTCGACAAACTTTAAATCGACTAACAGTTTCCTGTGTTATTTAATCGAGTATACATATGATAAGCGATCGTTTATTTACAACTCGTTTGGTAAAAAACGCAGCTAAAATTGAAGCTTTTCGATTAAGTAAGTGGGCGTTTAATTAAATTGTGTAAAACTATGCAGTTCCTGGCCTCCAAATAAGTTTAACAACTTAGTATTTGATAAATATTTGGCGGCCATTTTTTTTATAAAATATTTATTGATATTTTAACAATACACAAAAATTAAAAAAAATACAGGCTGGTTAAGTGAGAGGGTGAAAAATAAGGGTGCGTCCTTGTTGACATGATTCCAACCCTTCTGGTGATTTGAAAAAGAAAAGAAAAATAGGCCCTTTTATGAAATGCGAATCGCATCGCAATGAATAAGCTTTTCTGCGAAAATTTTCTGCGCATATTTCCAATGAATTTGACAAATAACTTGCAAGATTGAAATAACATAATTAGAGTATTCAGAGTTTGCTTCTAAAGTTAACATCTGGCAACTTTAGAAAGATATTTCAGTCGAACTGTGAGCACCTCTTTTTTTTGTTTTGGAGCTAAATTGCAAAAATAGTTTTCAAAAATTTGAAATTTGTTCAAAAACATGCCTCGAATGAACGGAAACGAAGAATTTTGCAAAAATTTACTTACTTCTTCGACGATCCATTCTTCCATTTTTTGCAAAAAAATTAAATCAGCTGATTAGTGATACCACATTAACACAAAAGAAAGACATGAGTAGAAGTGAGATAACTTTAGCAACAAGTGGTATCTCAAGTTTGTAAGTAAAACAAAAACAATCAAAGTTAACAAGTGCTAAAATGTTCGAAAGTTAATAGACGGCAAAGTTAACAAAGCAGATAAAACAGAACTGTAAACACCCTAAATGTCAAACAAATAATTTAGAATTTGCATGAGTGCATGTTTTTATTTGCAAGTTTCAATTAAAATAAGTGTTTGTTAAAAAAGCTAAATGCGTCAAATTTGTTTAAAATGGATTCTTTAAGTTTATACGTTTATGCTAAATTGGAGAATGTTGAAGAATGTTCGAATTTAAGGATGGAAAGACGGCTGATAAAATATGGCTCATCGCCGCTTGATATTACTAACAACGAATAAGTAAACACATGATGAAATTGCTTTTTATAGTTGTTGCTTTCAATATACTTAAGTAGATTTATAAAGATTTACCGGTTGTCCAAAGAAGCTTACTTACTTACTTAGATGGCGCTTACAACCGTTGGTCGGTTTTGCCCTGGTCTAAAAATTTGCGCCAGCCTCTTTTGTCGTGCGCTTGCTGGCGCCAGTTGGAAACTCCAAGCGTTGTCAAGTTATCCAATGCCTGGTCTTTCCAACGAAGATGCGGTCTTCTTCGTCTGCGTTGGCCACCGCTGGGTACCGAATCCAATATCTTTTTCGCTGGAGCTTCGTCGTTTATTCTCTCGACATGACCTAGCCAGCGAAGCCTCTCTATTTTAATACGCTTGACTATATCGATGTGGCATATAGCTCATATAGGTCGTGGTTCCATCGTATTCGGTACTCGCCATTGACGCAGATTGGACCATAGATCTTGCGAAGGATTTTTCTCTCGAACGCTCCCAAAGTCCTTTCTTCAGAGCTGCTCAACGTCCAGGTTTGTGATGCATATAGTAGGCCGGGAATGATTATTGACTTATAGAGCGTCAGTTTTATTCGTCGAGAGAGAGCTCTGCTTCTCAATTGGCTACTGAGCCCGAAGTAACACCTGTTGGCAAGAGTTATCCTTCGTTTAATCTAAATACTGATATCGTTGGAGGAGTTAATGCTGGATACCAGGTAAACAAAGTCCTTCACTACCTCAAAGGAGGTGTTGTCAACAGTGACGTGGTTTCCAAGACGCTGGGACTGTTTGTTTGTTGACATAAGATACTTCGTTTTATCTGCGTTCACTGCAAGACCCATTCGACTCGACTCTTTTTCTAGCCTGCACTGACTTCGCGCATATTGTGGCCAATGATGTCTTTATCATCTGCATACGCCAGTAGCATAACACTCTTATAGAAAATTGTGCATCTGCGTCTCAGGTCAGCAGCTTGGTTGATCTTCTCCATAAGTCGCACGATAAGGAATCACCTTGTCTGAAACCTCACTTGGTATCGAACGGCAGGGAGAGGTTCTTCCCGATTTTCACTGCATTGCTGGTGATGTTCAATGTCATCCTGCAAAGACGTATTAGCTTCGCAGGCATACTAAATTCAGACATGATGGAGTATAGGTGACTCCTTATTGGACTGTCGAAGGCGGCTTTGAAATCGACAAAAAGATCTGGTCAATGGTGGATTTTCCAGGTCTAAAGCCACACTGATATGGTCTAATCAATTGGTTAACGATGGGCTTTAGTCTTTCACACAATACGCTCGACAGGACCTTATATGCGATATTAAGAAGGCTAATCCCACGGTAGTTGGTGCAAATGGTGGGATCGCCTTTCTTGTGGATTGGGCAGAGCACACTGAGGTTCCAATCATTTGGAATGCAGTCTTCCGACGATATTCTGCATAGAAGTCTGTGAATGCATTTAAACAGAGCTTCGTCACCGGTCTTAAACAGCTCAGCTGGTAGGCCATCGGCTTTTGCGGCTTTGTTGTTTTTAAGCCGAGCTAAAGCTGTTAAGACCTCATTATAGTCAGGCAGCGGAACTTCAACGCTGTCATCCATAATTGGGGTTTCCGGGATATCATCTCCACTGGCGGGATTCTTGTCAGCGTCGCCATTTAAAATACTAGAGAAGAGCTCCTTCCATAACTTCAGTGTACTCTGGATATCTGTCACTAGATTCCCATTCTCATCCTTGCAGGAAGAGGCTCCGGTCTTAAGACCATCGGCCAGGCGTCTTATTTTTTCGAAAAATTTTCGAGTCTCATTCCTGTTGCCATGCATCTCAATTTTCTCACACTCACGCATTTCCTCCTCTCGTTTTTTTTGCCTGAAAATGAGTCTCTCTTCCCTCCTCTTCTCTCGATATCGCTCCATAACAGCACGCATTACAACCGACTGCAGGGTGGCTTTGTAGGCGATGTCCTTCTCTGCAGTGGCGTCGCGACACTCCTGGCCGTGCCACTGGTTTCGGCAAGGGCGATGGTAGCCTATCACCTCTTCGGCAGTCGTACGCATAGAGTGGGATATGTGCGTCCACTGCCCACATATTATCATAAACACAATTGGAGACGCAGTCGACAGGTAGCAAATGTCATTGTATAGAACGCATGTTTTCTTATGTAGTTGAACAATTTTATGGCAACATGGCAGCACGACAGCAGGGCTTCAGCAGCAATTGCCGCCAACATAGATCTATTTCTATTTTTCTGGCGACAATATCTGAATTCTGTTTGTAGTAGGCCGTATAAATTTGTCAACATGATTTCAAAACAAAAAAAAATTATGTTTGACATAAACGAATTTAAGGTGGGACATAACATTCGCGGGAGAGAAAACAGACCTTTTTTTAAAAATTCAGTCAAAAACAAAAATTTTTCCAAATTTTTTTTTGTTATTGTAGAGAATTGAACAAATTATAAGAAAAAAAAATTCAAAAAAATATATTTTTATATTTATAAGTATATTTTATAGAGCTCCAGAGAAAAAACGGGGGCCTCGTGGTTGCAGCGCTGGGAGTCGCAAAAATTGTCCGATCTGGAAAAAAATTACTTTTTTAAATCTTAACAAAATTGGATAACGTATGACAGGAGCTTTTTTACATTTATTTTTCAATTTTTGGTGATGTTCCCAATTTGAAAGTGTGTTTTTTCGAAACATTGACTTTAAAAATTCACAAAAAAATCGAAAAAAAATTTAAAAAAAGCTCGTGTCATACGATAGCAAATCAAGTTTAAAAAAATATTAAAAAAAAAATGTTCGTCAAAAAATCAACCCGCTAGTGCCGCAGCCAGTACGAAAAACATTGTTTCGAGATAAACGCGTTCAAAGTTTGTGAATAAAGGAAAATGCAAGGAAAAATAAAAATGCGCTCTTACTAATCCGGCTGTTAATCTAAGAATCTTAAGAATTTTTACTAAAATACAAAATTATAAAAAAAACGATTTAAAAAAACGGCCAATGTCATGTCCCCCATAAAATGAATGAAAATTAGACAAGCTGCTCGTTGTTGTCGCTTTAAAAAAATCAAGAATTTGAAGTCGGGCTGCCGACGACAAGTTGCAGTCGTGAAGCTTGTAGACTGCGTCTCCAATTGTGTTTATGCTATATATCGTCGATCGGAGGAGTCCTTTCTTGAAGCAGGAGTGAGAGTCGAGTAGCGAAGGCTTCGGCCGTCCATTTTGACTGCAGCTTGTCGACGTATTGCTTTCTTTGTGTAGGATTGCGAGCATTCTTAGCTGCGCACAGACGTGTGCGGATCATGGCTGCGACAAGATAATGATCCGAGTCTATGTTAGCACCACGAATCGTGCGTACGTCTAGTACACTGGAAGAGTGCCTTCCGTCAATCAAACCGTGATCAATTTGGTTGCATGTTTTTTGATCAAGGGACAGCCAAGTGGCCTTATGAATATTGAGATGCTTGAATCTAGTGCTATTAACGACCATGTTTCGTGCTGCGGCGAAGTCAATCAACCTCATTCTGTTATCGGATGTGTTGTCGTGGAGGCTGAACTTTCCGTCTGTTGGACCAAATATGTTTTCCTTACCCACCTTGGCGTTGAAGTCACCAAACACGATTTTTATGTCATGACGACTGCAATGGAGCAGCACGCGTATGCTTCTTCAAGGCACTCGTAAAAACTTTCTTTGGTCTCGTCATCTGTTTCTTCTGTCGGAGCGTGCGCACATATTATGATAATGTTAAAAAATTTAGCCTTGAAGCGGATTATGGCAAGTGGTTCGTTCACAGGAGTGAGTCGCAGGACATGATGCCGTATTCCCTTGCCAACTACAAATCCGCATCCAAACTCGTGCTTCTCTGCATGGCCGCTGTAGTAGATATCACAGGATGCTTGCCGTAAGCAACCCTGTCCCTTTCATCGCATTTCTTGGATTGCAGTGATATCAGAATTATATCTTTCCAAGATATTAATCAGTTGGATAGAGGCACCATCCTAATTAAGGGTCCGGACATTCCAGGTGCATATCCGTAATTAATTATCAGTTTTTCGTTTGCGGTAGTCGTCATCAGATTTGGAGATCATTCTTTCATTAACTCTTTTACGTTTCATTGAAATGCGTTTTTATGTGGTGGGCTTCCTTTGCCTGATGGCTAAAGGGAAAGCCCGCCGCTCAAATTAGCCGCCAAAGTTTATCGGGCGATAGTTTTTGACGTTTCCAGGAGACACCACGCGGAGGTTTTGAGTCGCCTTGAGACGTTTTCGACATGGATAATGCTGGCCTCGCCAAGTTGAGGCAGTCAGACACGTTGCCATGTGAAGATCGCCCCTTGTCTCCCAAAAGGCATTTACTTTTATTCTTCATTAAATAAAAGGAGACTTCGCTCCTCGAACAAGCAGTGGCATTCCACCAATTTTTAAGCTGGCCGCCACTTTAAGATTTCTTGCGGAAGGTTCGTATCAAAAGAGCGTCGGTCAGGATTGTTGGATCAGCATGGCGCAACCTACGGTTTGCAAATATTGGAATGAAACGCTGCAAATTTTGGAGCGAAAAATGTGTCCTGAAATGATTTCAATTCATATGAGTGAGCTTAAGAAAAGTGATGCAAGAGAAAATTTTACCACTCAAGTGGATTTCCGGGAGTAATAATGTGTGTTGATGGAACGCATGTATCTTTCATCCATCCTGTTAAAAATTAGCATCACTTTTTAATAGAAAAGGTAACCATAGCCTCAATGTCATGATGGTAATTATTTTTTGCAACTATTATTTTAATCCTTCTATAAAACACTTTATTTCACTCAGGCTTGTACTTATGCCACAAGATTAACTTGTGTGAATGCTTGTCATGGTGGGAGTGCGCATGATTCAGTTATTTGGTCAATGAGTGCCAAAAAAGAGTTAATGAAATCAAATTTTGATAATGGAGATAGAAGTGAGATGCTAGGTAAATTAAAATAAGATGGTTATGACAAAAATTCAATATTTATTTCTCACAGGTGATTCAGGTTACACTCTTGAGCCTTGGATGATGACACCCTACAGGTCACCAAACCCCAATTCTCAGCAGGCGATATATAATATGGTTCATTCAAAATGCCGATCTGTCATTGAAAGATGTTTTGAATTTTAAAATCACGGTTTAGATGTTTGCTGAATGCAAGGCAATTGCATTATGAACCTGAAAAGGATGCACGTATTGTAAACGTATGCTCGATGTTACATAATTGGGCCTATTCTGTGCAATCTGTTATTCTTTTACGAATTTTCTGTTACCAATCATAAAAGATGTCTACCATAACAGATCTGTTATAATTGGTATTCAGCTCTTCGATCTTTTATGGAACCCTGTTATCAATCTACGAAAACAAAAATCTATTACAATTCCGTTAATTTCTTTTATGAAACAGCTGATTGCTCATGGCTGATTGCTTTCTCAGTGCTCATAAAAATAAATACATTAAAATGCAAGCCGAAAAAAGTATGAAAAACAAAATAATTAATTGCATTAAACTAATCGAAATTTTCTTATAGGAAAACGCAAATCGATAATCTGTGTTGTGCAAAAGGAGATAAGACTTTGTGGGTCTTTAAAACACATAAACATATATATTTATTATATAATCTTACATTGACCCCCTTTTTTAAGCCATTCTTAAAGAATTTTTAAATAAACATCCATTTTTCAGACCAAAATTATCAATTTTTAAAAATTTGTTATGATAAAAGGCAGAAAAATATTTTTGTTATTCTGTTGTCATTCATAACAGATTTCAAAGCAAATTTTGCCATGCCGAATACCAATTTAAGATTTTGTAAAAGATTTTTTGACAGTTCCAAAAATCTGCTATGATTCATAAGGGTTTAATTAAATATAGTCGTGCAGAATACGAATTTTGGTCTCGTAACAGATTTTTTGACAGCACAAAAATTTGTATGAGAAATCATAACAGAATAACAGAATTTTTTACTAACAGATTGTGCAGAATAGGCCCAAATGTATATCTTAAATAAAAGGTATATTTCGAAGAGCAATTATTTGTAGTAAATTCTGATAACTTCAATTCTGTTCTTGTTGTTCTTTTTATTTTTTGACATTTCACTATTTTATTTCTTAGCTTATCTTTAGTTAAGTAGAAAGCGTTGCATACCTGTAGGCACTTCTTTTAGCCATTCCCAAAAGGTGTCTCAGAGTTTTTATCTCTTTGTTTTTAAATTTTCGCCACTTTTTTTTTTATTTCTTGTTACTTAATTGTTTTCTTTTTCTTTGTTTAAATTAAATAAATTGTTAAATTAAAATAAAATAAAATTAATAAAAAATGATTTGTGCTAAGCCTGGCTGCTCCGTTAAAGGTGAAAATGAACGATTTTTGTCATGTTGGTTATGTGACAATATTGTTCACATCAAGTGTGCAGGAGTGTCAGGTCATGTGGCAGATGCCATTGAGGAAAGTAAAGGGTTGCGTTGGTCTTGTGAGAAGTGTAGGTTGGCCGACATAAACTTTTATAAGCTTTTTAAGCAAACGAAGCAAGGTTTCTCGGAAATAAGTAGAGAACTTTCTTCACTTTCAGATAAATTTTTAAAATATCAAACTCTTTTCAATGAATTCAAATATATTGATGAGTCAATTCCTTCACCAAAGCGAAAAAAGAAACATATGACCCTTCGAAGCAAACAGAAAACTGACTCGACACCAACACGACCTTCTATAGAACAAGACAACGTTGACGACATGGACACAGATGCTCCTCCTCCTATTCTTTCTTCTTCGGCAAATTTGTAATTTGTAATTTGAAATATCTTATGCACAAGCTGCTTCTCTTTCTCCTACTGTTGCTGATGTCCAACAAATTGCTATTACTTCTGACATTTCTGTTCCTAAACCTTTGATTGCTATTCCTCGAACTAAATCAATTTTTGTTTCGCGCTTAGCATCTGATACAAAAGATAATGATATAGATTTTTTCATTAAATCAAAGTTGAAATGTTCATCGACTCTTTCTATTTCTATTTATAAATTCAAATACGTTAACGCACGTCCGACTACTTCCTTTAGATTGACAGTTCCAGAAAATTTATTTAATACTATTGTTGATGTAAATTTCTGGCCGCGAAATACAATTGTACGCGAATTCGAATTCAAAAATAATCCGCGATTTGTAAATGAAGTACACTTGCCTCGCCCGCGAAATAGCCCGCAATCTCATCCAAAAAAACGATTAACAAATGCAAGTCTAAATTAGAACTTGTGTACCAAAACGTAAGAGGTCTTAATTCCAAACTTTCTGCAATGTTCATTAACAGTTTTGATTTCGAATATAACATTATAATTTTCACGGAGACTTGGCTTCGCTCTAATATTCTAAATTCTGAAATAATGTGTAAAAATTATCAAATTTTCTGTAAAGACCGTTATAATAAGATCGGTGGTGGTGTTGTGATAGCTGTTCATATCTCGTTTGCATATGACGAATTAACAATTCTCGACACTAGTGAACTGGAGTTTATTTGTGTTTCAGTTAAATTAAATAATTGCATTGCTTATCTTACCTGTTCTTACATTCCTCCTAATTGTGACATATCAATTTACTAAAGACATATAAACGCCATCGAGCAAGTTCATAATATGTTAAAAAATAATGATGTTCTTATTGTGTTGGGCGATTTTAACCTACCCTTTGTGTCTTGGATAATGACAGATGACTCTTCATTTCTTACACCTGTTTCCACTAGTAATTGGATAAATGATTTTTTAGATAAGTTATCTGACCTGTGTCTTCAACAAGTCAATAATACTTTTAATAAAAACCATAGAACGCTGGACCTTGTGTTTGTAGATAGATGCACTACTGTATATCTCAATCGCTCAAACCCTGTATCTTTTCCGGAAGATGAACATCATCCAACTCTTGAAATAACAGTAAAACTGTTGCTCATGAAAATGAAAATAAACTTACACCTGATAAGCGGAATACAAAAATATATAATTTCAAAAGTACAGACTATGTTAAACTCAATGCCTTACTCTCGCAGACTGACTGGTCACTTATTCTATCTATTACACCATCGTATTCATATTACTTACTTACTTACTTAGGTGGCCATGACAACCCGTTGACGGGTTACGGCCGACTTCATCAGGTCTCGCCAGGCGTCTCTGCTTCGCGCGCGCCGTCTCCAATCTCTTTCACCAAGCGCGGTAAGGGCTTCCTCGGCCTGGTCAATCCATCGGAGGCATGGCCTTCCTCTTCGTCGTCGACCCTCGGCTTTCGCCTCAAACACCTTTTTCGCTGGAGCTTCTTCATCCATACGAAAGACATGACCCAGCCAACGTAGTCGCTGAATTGTAATACGCTGGACTATGTCAATGTCGTCGTAGAGCTCGTACAGTTCGTGGTTCATTCGAATGCGATAGTCGTCGCCAACTCGAACAGGACCAAAGATTTTGCGAAGAACTTTCCTCTCGAACACCCCAAGAGCGGCTGCATCTGCTTGCGATATCACCCATGCTTCAGCGCCATAGAGAAGCACAGGTATGATGAGCGTCTTGTAGAGTGTTAGTTTTGTCGATCGAGAGAGGGCTCTGGAACCTAATTGCTTACTTAGCCCGTAGTAGCACCTATTAGCAATTGTTGTTCTTCGCTTTATCTCCAGGCTGACATTGTTGTTGCTGTTTACGGCGGTGCTGTAACATGGGAGCCTAGACGCCGCACTTCCCTATTTGCAGACAGCATATACTTTGTTTTGCTCTCGTTCACCGTCAAACCCACTTTGGCTGATTCCTTTTCGATAGCGGCGAAAGCAGCGGTTACATCTCTCTTGGTTCTGCCGATAATATCGATATCGTCAGCATACGCAAGGAGCTGGACACCTTTGTAGAAAATGGTGCCATTTCGATGTACACCTGCCTTTCGTAGGATCCCCTCCATGATGAAATTGAAGAGATCGCATGATAGCGGGTCGCCTTGTCTGAAACCTCGTTCGGTATTAAAGGTTTCGGAGAGGTCATTTCCTACCTTGACGGAGCTGCATGTATTGCTCAACGTCATCTTGCAGAGCCTAATCAACTTTGCAGGTAAACCGAACTCAGACATTGTTGCGTACAGGCAATCCCGAATCGGGCTATCGAACGCAGCTTTGTAATCAACAAAGAGATGATGGGTGTCGATTTGGTTTTCGTGGGTTTTTTCCAGGATTTGGCGTAGTGTAAAAATCTGGTCTATGGTGGACTTGCCAGGACGAAAGCCACACTGATAAGGTCCAATCAGTGTTTTGGTATGCGGCTTCAATCTTTCACACAATACGCTCGAAAGAACCTTATATGCGATGGATATAAGACTGATACCTCTGTAGTTGGCGCAGATTGTCGGGTCTCCTTTCTTAAGTATAGGACAAAGCACACTGAGATTCCAATCGTCGGGCATGCTTTCCGCTAGCCATATTTTGCTGATGAGTTGATGCATGCACCTTATCAATTCACCGCCGCCGGTTTAAAACAATTCAGCAGCCAGGCCGTCAGCACCTGCGGCTTTGTTGTTTTTGAGTCGCTGGATAACAACTTTAACCTCGTCATGGCTAGGTGGTGGAATTTCCACTCCATCATCGTCGATTGGTGGTGTCAGTCTGCATTCTCCAAGGGCGGAATTGTTGGTATCGTCGCCTGCAAGCAGATAGGAAAAATGCTGTCTCCATAATTTCAATGCGCACTGCGTATCTGTTACCAGATCACCATTCTCATCTCTACAAGTGGATGCTCCGGGCTTGAAACCTTGGGTTAGACGCTTAACCTGCTGGTAGAATTTTCGAGCATCCTTCCTGCCCTGGTACACCTCAATTTTTTCTCGCTCACGCTTTTCCTGCTCTCTTTTTTTACGTCTGAAAAGGCATATCTCTTCCTTCCTCTTATCGCGATAGTTTTCGTGCATGGCTCGCGTTGCAGCTGACTGCAGCGTCTTTTTATATGCGGCGTATTTTGCTGCTGTCGCGTCGCGACACTCCTGGTCATACCATTGGTTGCGAGGTTGCGGGCGCCGAAAACCAATGACTTCTTCAGCAGCAGTGCGCATGGAGTGGGATATATGCGCCCAAAGTCCGCCAGCGTCGTCGAGGCAAGAGTAAGGTTGGTTGAGCTTAACCGAGAGTTGAGCGGAGTAGGCCTCGGCGGTCCGTTGTGATAGCAGCTTATCGACATCAAGCTTTCGTTGCACACCTGTGCGTACATTCTTCGCATTGCACAATCGCATGCGGATCTTGGCTGCAACAAGATAATGGTCGGAGTCAATATTGACCCCCCGGAATGTGCGCACATCCAGTACACTTGAAGCGTGCCTTCCGTCGATCACAACATGATCAATTTGGTTTCGCGTTTTTTGATCCGGGGACAGCCAGGTTGCCTTTTGGATATCGAGGTGTTGGAATCTGGTGCTACTAACTACCATGTTTCGCGCCGCGGCGAAGTCGATCAGTCTTAGACCGTTATTCGAAGTGGTCTCGTGGAGACTGAACTGACCGACAGTGGAGCCAAAGATGCCTTCTTTTCCGACCTTCGCATTAAAATCGCCGAGAACTATTTTTACGTCGTGGGCCGGGCAGCGATCATACACGTCCTCTAGGCTCGCGTAGAAGGTGTCCTTGACAGCATCGTCCTTTTCCTCCGTCGGGGCATGTGCGCAAATAAGGCTGATGTGGAAGAATTTCGCCTTGATGCGGATTGTCGCCAGCCTTTCGTTCACAGGTGTGAACCGGGAAACAAGATGGCGTAGTTTCCGACTTACGACGAATCCGCATCCAAATTCGCGCTTCTCCGCATGGCAGCTGTAGTAGATATCGCAGTCTGCTCTCTTAGAGCAGCCTTGTCCTTTCCATCGCATCTCCTGGATGGCGGTGATGTCAGCCTTAATTTTTTCGAGGGCTTCCGCCAGTTGGACAGTGGCACCTTCCCTATAAAGGGTCCGGACATTCCAGGTGCATATCCGTAAATCATTATCCGTTTTTCGTTTGCGGTGGTCGTCAGCGTAGTGGGGGTTCATATCCGAGGCTGATTTTGTTTTCATTGGGAAGTTATAATGTGGTTGGGACCCAAACCCTACGCACATTCCATTTTTAAGGTCTTGAAGAGACCCCTCAAGTTTATTGTCTAGAGGAGACATCGCCGCTCAAATTGGCCGCCAAAGTTTATCGGGCGATAGTTTTTGACGTTTCCAGGAGACACCACGCGGAGGTTTTGAGTCGACTTGAGACGATTTCGACATGGATAATGCTGGCCTCGCCAAGTTGAGGCAGTCAGACACGTTGCCATGTGAAGATCGCCCCCTTTTGTCTCCCGTATTCATATTATGACGTTGAAACTTCGGTACAGTTTTTAATGATACTTTGCAAAGGTGCTTCTTATTGTGCGTCCCAACAAAGCAAAATAATTCTAACCCCTTAAGTCCACCCTGGCTAACAAGTGAACTTAAGTCACTTAAAAATTTAAAAAATCGCTTATTTAAAATATATAAAAAATCTGGTTCTAATATAGACTTTGCTTGTTATTCATCTTGTCGTTGCAGATACCAGCTATTAACAGTGATATTCTGCTTATATAGCCAACATCAAATCTCAATTTAATGATAATCCGAAACTCTTCTATACTTTTGTTAATTCAAAACGTAAGGCTTCCAACTTTCCACCCCTTATGAGATTCAATCAAGAGGAATCGTCTTGTGACAATGTTATTTCCAACATGTTTGCAAGCTTCTTCAAATCAACTTACTCCAACATAACATTTAATATGTGTACTGAACATCCTTATTTACCTCCAGTTAACTTTTTTGAAACTCCAGTAATAGACTCAATTATTGTTATGCATAACCTTCGTCAAGTTAAATGCTCTTTTTCGACTGGCCCTGATGAAATTCCGAGTTGCATTCTAAAGGAATGTGCTAGCAACCTGTGTGCTTAATATTCAAAAAGTTTTATATAAAAATTCTCTTTCACAAAATATTATGGTTACATCTGGTGTTCCGCAAGGAAGTCATCTTGGACCGGTTTTGTTCTTACTATTTATTAATGACCTTCCCTCGGCAATTAAACATTGTGACGTCTTAATGTATGCTGACGATGTGAAACTTTTTCTTACCTACAAGTCACTCGACGAACAACACCTTTTACAATCTGATTTAAACAGACTAGTGGATTGGTGTAACTTCAACCTATTAAACCTTAACTTAAAAAAATGCAAATCAATGACCTTCTCACGTAGAACTGCTCATAGTACAAATTACACTATAAATAACATCCACTTAGAAATTGTTCATAGTTTTGTTGATCTTGGTGTTATTATGGATCCAAAACTTCGCTTCAATCTCCACGTAAATTTGGCTGTAAATACGGCTAGAGGTGTTCTTGGTTCCATTAAAAGATGGGCGAAAGAATTCAATGATGCCTCCACTACTAAATTACTGTATATATCTCTCGTAAGACCTATTCTTGAATATGCTTCCGTAGTATGGAACCCTCAATATAACGTCCACATTGATGCAATAGAATCGGTGAATTTAAATAATAAACCAGATATGTTTTAGTTTTAAAAAGTGTTCTTGGTCTTAAATATATAAATATTTTTGCACAGAACCCAGGGTATCCGGCGAGATATACCCTGGCTTAAAAACTTCGTTATACCTGAGAATTTCGTTTTTCTCGCCACTGCTGTGGTCTTTGTTATCAATTGCAGCTTCGTAGAAACAAATCGTCAACGATTATTTCTGGCATTGGAGAGGCAGATTTCGTTTGCTGACGAAACGATTTGCATTGCAATGCATTCTCGCGTTACTGATTATGTCACTCAATTTACCGTGGTCGTTGTAAACACGATTACTGATGACCAACCTATTAGCACTCTCAACAGCATTGCTTGGAATATTCCAGCAATCATTCCAGAGTTGATATCTTAATTGACGCCGGTTTATTTTTTGAGCTAATGTGTATTGGGCAAATTTGATTAAATGAGCATCTTCCTTTGTTACAAAAAACCAGATTAGGCTGGGTCGTTTGCAGTGGCCACCAAATAAAATCAAAAAATTCTTCACCATAGAGAAACCAAAACCACAAACGGATAGAGAAACCTTTTTGAAATTTAATGATGGTACTGAAATAACAAAAACCCTCTTACTTGCACGGGATCCCATCACAGATAAGTTTCTATTTTCAACTGCTCAATTTACACTCTCAAAACAAGTGACAAAACGCTCAGTACTTTCGTTAGTTGCTCGTATTTACGACCCGCTTGGTTTGATTGGCCCAATCATAACAAAGGCAAAAATATTCATTCAACAGCATTCAACAGCTGCGCTGCTGGCACGCCTCGTGCACTCAATATGAAAATTAGAAATTTTTAAAGGAGATTTTAATTGCCGGTCGGACGACTCAATTATCAATTATCTTCATAACAAATTTTTGCACGCTGGTCCAAGGTCGCTACTGGCTTCTATTCGCTTGCAGTACTGGCCAATTGGTGGCCTTAAAACCATCAGTAGAAGCACAAATAAATGCATCAGATGTTTTCGAATGAAACCCAAAACGTATGAACACATTATGGAAAATTTACCGCAGGAGCGAGTGCAGGCTTGCAGAACATTTAAAATGACTGGCATCGAGTTTTGCCAGTTCATTATTTTATCAATCGGAAGTTCGCAATAGGCCAGCAGTCAAATGCTTAATATCAGGGATGGAATTTTACGCACAATTGTGCTTTTTTGTGCGCGGCACTCTCGAGATTTTTAAGCACGTGCTTTTTTATTTCGGCGCAATTTGAATATCACCAAATTGAAAAAAGTTTGAAAAAAGAAAATTGAAAATTCCAATTGCCCCAAATTTTTTATCAACGGTGATATTTGCCACAATTTAAGTCTTTCGTCTGAAGCAGCAGCTGCAAAAATTCCGAAAGCCGTCGAGAGACTAATTATAAACATCAAGAAAAGAAGACTTCAGCAAGCTCCAAGCTCCAAGCTCCAAATTTTGCGATTAGCTCCAACGCGATAGCTCCCCCGACCTGTTTATAATCCATTTATAAAATATTCATTGAAACTCACAGTTTTTTGAATCATTTAGGCTGCAGTCGATAGTATTTTGGAGCAGTGGACTGCGCTTGACTATTATTTTGGACTAACAGATTTTGAAGCACACTATGGTAACGAAAATATTTTTTCCATAAGTGAAAACCTCAGAGACCCGTTGATAAAGATGTATTTTTTTTATTCTATATTTTAAAAATTATAATTTTTAAGCGATGTGAATATTGAAATGTAGTCAGAGGACCCCAGAATTCACATACTTTGATCTAGATGTAAGTACTTATTTAGACAAATTTGCCGAAATTTTATTCACAAAAAGACATGATTTATGATCTTTAAGTTCTTTGAATTTAAATAATCATATCCCTGTGGAAGATGTTTATTGTGGAACTACAGTCGAAATGTTTTACAAATAAAAAAACATATCACAATGTGATATTGTTGAGTTCAAGAAAGTTGCGCTAACATTTTATATTACTTTTTGTACAGACTTCAGAAAAAGAATTCATTTCAATAAGAAGTATTAAACATGATTCCACATTTTTCTCCATAACATTTAATCTCTGGTGAAACGAATAGCATTTTGTCATTACTTATACAATTATTTCCAGAAGAAGAAATTGCTGAAGCTGAAATAATAAATAATAAATTTAGAGCGTTTTCTGAATATCCTACAAAATAGTATGGAAAATGTCTCAATTTCACATTTTTGCTATAAAGTAAGTAAGATTAAAAATGAACTTGATGTTTTTTTATTTTAAAATATATACAGAATTGTCCAAGGTGTACTGTCCTCGCCACGCTCATCCGCTTGCGTAGAGCGAATATTTTCTATTCAAAATCTCATGAAGACAATGTTTCACAATAAAATTTATTTGGATACATACTCTGCTCTTGTTCAAACTAAAAGTTTGTTGAAATCAAACGCGTGTAGTTGTATTAATTATAATATATCTTCATTGAGTAAAAAAATGTTGCCAATAGAGGATCCGAAAGATGATGAATTACTTGAATTACTAGGCTGAGGTCCGAAATGCATTTTTATAAAGCATCAGTGTGGTTTTCTTTTAGTTGGTACTTAGTTATTTTTACTGGTACTTAATTATTTAGCCCGATCAGAGAAATTTTTCCCTCGGAATTGGGAAATGGAGTTTTCATTTTTAAGATAAGACAAAGACATAAATCATTTCGGAACTCAGCCATACTATGATTCACTAATGACTGCACAAATTTGCATTTAGTTTCACCAGAGACAACATGTTATGGAGAAAAGTGTGGAATTTATTTTTCTGGAAATATATGTAAATAATTGAAAAAAATTCCGAAACAAACTGTCTATCCACTGTATTAAAAAATGTATTTATGCAAAGCATCAGTGTGGTTTTTCTTCTAATTGGTGCTTAGTAGATTCACCAAAACTGTGCAACTGGATTGTTATATCTAAGTACAATCTAGTTGCACTTTTTTTTCAATCTACTTAGCACCAATTAAAAGAAAAACACACTGATGCTTTGCATAAATGCATTTTATAAAACAGTAGATACACAGTTTGTTTTTTTATAGGCTGAGTTATGTTATCAATTTAAAATGAACTTCTAGAAAGAAAAAACGCCTTATTTATTTTGAATTTTTTATTGTTTTGTTATTGTTGTTCTAGTTTAAAAACATGATCTCATAAACATTAAGGCGCCTCACACTTCAAAAACTAAAAAAAATTTTTCGGTATAATACTATGTTCACACAGATCAAATTAGGTAATTTCGAGCTTTTGTGCAATTTCGACTAAAATGATCTAAAAACTATGGTAATTTTCCATACAATTGCTTGATTTGGAAATTACCTCAAACAAGGTAATTTCGTTTAAATTACTCACGAAATTAGGCAAAAATGCACTTGCAACCCTGAAATCTGAATGTAGTGTGGATTAAACACAACCTTTTTGTGACGTATAAACAATCTTGCTATCCATTTCAGCTGAGCCGTCAAAATTATACATGACATATGATAATGGCCACATTCAGATACTTACCTTTTTTGACCCTTTGGTTAGCAACCCAATCAGTGAAACTTAGGAGAGCGATGTTTTCAATGAATTAAAGTTATACAATTGATAAGATACGATAAGATTAGAACGGATATGAGCGAAATAATTTTTCAAACTTACTTTGAGTAAGAATTTTCTATTTTTAATTGAACATTTAAGTTGGCAACAGTTGAGAGTGCTGAATGTGGCAAATAATGATTTGACAAAAAATAAATCAAACGTCAAACGAAATTATCCAAGTCTAGTGTGAACACTTTTGTACAATTTCGAAATTATCTCACGAAATTACCTAATTTGATCTCAGTGTGAACATAGTTTAAGTTGCTCTTAAATTCTATTTTTTTGTAAAAATATTGCCTGGTGTGGTAGTTTAAAATTAAAAAAAAAAAAAAAAAAATAAAAACAAAGAAAAACCAACCAACTTGAGAACCTCCTCCTTTTTGAAGTCGGTTAAAAACGGTCAGAAATAGTAGTTATAAAAAATTTTTTCCAATCTGCATCAAAAAGCATTTAATTATTTCCGTAGGAGCAACGATAACGCGATTTTCCAAGACTATTTTTATATTAATTTCACTAAAATTCAAATATTTTAATTATTTTTAATGCGGTTCTGGTTTCCAAGATACCGTTGAAAAGGTGTTGGATGCTTTTATTGCAGACTTGCTAAAATTGATAACCATTAAAACGATTATGTTAAAAACTCATATATTGCAACAAACAAAAAACAGAAAAAAACAAAATAACGAACAAGTCATATTAAAAATAATTAAGTTGTTTCAATTCCGGTGAAAAAACTATGAAAAAAGTTCAAAATATTCATGAAAATCCGCATTATCTTTGGTACTACCCAACAAATTTTATATTTTTTGATGCAGATTGGAAGAACTTTTTTATTACTATTATTTCTGAACGTTTTTTATTTCAAACTGTTACAGCTCACGGATAGCTATCGCTAGAGTCGAAATATTTGGGGAACCATCATAACATAAAGCAAAGATTATTTTGAGCAACTGTGCCGAACAACTTTTTTTTTGTGAGGCGCCTAAATATACATATATGATAAGCATTTGATAAAAACAATGTATTATTTTTTATTTAAGTTTAAAAAAGATCAAAAATATAATTTGAACAATATGAAAATTGTTAATTTTTTGTATCAAATTTGTATCAATATCTTTTTTAATTTTTAAATATCTTCCATAGAGAAAGCGAGTTAAATGTGTTCGCAAAACCGTTATATCAATACGGATAAGATAATCTTGAAATATGCAACATAGCTCTCTAGTGTTTTTTCTATAAATTTTCCTTAAAAATTATAAATTTGAATTTTGACAGTTTTTTACGAAATGAGCGCGATAAGTTAAAATTCGGCACTATTTTTTTCTAAAAAGCACTATTTTTCTCTCTGATTTGGCACAATCAAAAAATATCCAATTCCATCCCTGCTACATATGTCTTTTTATATGCTTCGCTTCTAAGGCTATCCATTTGGAGCTTGCGAAGGATTTATTTATGGAATCATTTTTAGCCACTCTTAAGAGATTTATCTTCACCCGTAATAAGCCTAAAACTATATGGTCAGACAACGCAACCAATTTCGTAGGTGCAAAACACGAGTTAGCTGAATTGAAGAAACTTTTTGAAAACTAGAACCACATACAAGCCATTAAGGAGCTGTGTCTCAAAGACAGCATGGATTGGGAGTTCATTCCACCTCGATCGCCCCATTTCGGGGGGCTATGGGAAGCTTCTATAAAAATTTGCAAAGAATCTTTTTTGGCGTGTTGTCGGAAGCTCTTCAATGAATTTTGAAGAGCTCAGAATGCTTGTTTGTCAAATATCTGCAATTGTAAATTCTTGGCCTTTGTTTCCCATTACAGATAACCCAGACGACTTGGAAGTGCTTACACCAGCCCACTTTATTTCTTGAGCTCCGTTTACCTCAATAGTGGAACCGGACCTCAACTCGTTAAACATAAATCGGCTTAGCAAGTGGCAGAGAGTCTGATATTTACAGCAAATATTCTGGAAGAAGTGGTCTGCGGAATATCTAACATTACTGCAAGAACGCAGCAAATGACGCAGTCTTACTCCTAATGTTGGTAACGGTGCGATGGTCTTATTGAAGGATGAAAATCTACGGCTTCTAGCATTTAAGTGGCTTCTAGCAAGAGTTGTTAAAACGATCAAGGGAGACGACGGCGCACCACGCATAGCAATTGTCCGTACCAGCTTTGGCACAACCAGGAGAGCCATATCCAAAATGTGTTTTCTACCTATCGATGACGATACTGTTGGAAAAGTACCCCTTCCAACGAGGGGAGGATGTCTGTAGTAGATGGCCACCAGAAGTCATGTTGTTCTCTTATTTTATAAATTATTTACAACTCATTAAAATTCTTGTCGCATTGTTAGTCAGCATGAATCTCTCTAGCTGTATTAAGAGCTTTGTATAATTTATGGATAACTTGCAATGGTATCTTAATCCATTTTGTCACTGACTTGCTTTTTGGATCTAAGCAAAACAACACCAAATAAAATTGTTTACTCTTTAAACTCGTCGTTTTTGTGCAGCTAAAAAGCTAGCTGCGTACATGACCTAATACACCTAGTCATGACCCCTATTTATTTTCTTCTTCTGCGCAGGCAAACATGAAAATAAACAGATATTTTAAAACAAACAGCACCATTGACCAAGCAGCTACCAATGACCAAACAGCGACCAGTGACCCCTCAGAGAACAGTTACCAAACAGTGACTTGTCACTGTTTAATATACCCTCTGTAAAATACATATACGTGTGAGAAAAACAAATTTCTACTCATTTTTTGGTTTATTTTCAGAACAAATATCTGAATTTAATTGATTTATCGTTTTTATTTTACGAAATGACAAAAATAAATCATTAAGATTTTCAACGCATTTTGGTAGCTGCTTGGTCGCTGGTACCTGCTTATTTAAATGGTTGCTGCTAAAAGTCACTGTGACTTTGAAGTCACTGCGACCAAGTAACCGGTATCGATATATCGCTCATATCTAAAACAAACACAACATTCAGTCACGGGTGCACAACGAGTTGACTCTTGCTTTTATGTGTTGAAGAAACGTAAATCGTGTCAATCCGCGGACTAAGAGCGCTAGACCTCCGATTTCGATGTTCAGCTAATCCACAGCTTAGCTGGTACCGACTTCTGAATCGGAGTATAAGCGCCTTAAGACTCGGTGAAAAAATGCATTTTCACTTATCCTTGGTTTAAAAGTGAACTGCTGCATGATTTAGCGCTAATACTCGGTAGAGAAATTGGCCATAGGATTTATTAAACGATGGTCTAAAGTAGTGATGTTCAACTCAGCTCCTGCGAGCTTTCTGCACTTACGAGCTGACCGCGTGCACGGCGAGCTCGCTGTGTGTTTGTGTGTATGTTTTATTTGAACAAAAAACCCAGTCAGAAATTTATTTCAATGTAGTCAGCTGTTATACAAAAAGCGTTCATATTGAAACTTTTTAGTTAAACAATAACCTTTTTCCTAAAATATAGTTAATTGCAACTTATATATGTAAATATATAAGTCAGTGCAAAAAGTTAACATATAATTTTGATTTTGATTTTGAAGTCTGATTCTGTTAAGTTTAAGGCAGTTTAAGCATGCAAACAAGAAAAAGCATTTTTTTTTAAATGTGCACGCAATTCAGCTGCACAATAAATTAAATAAAGCATTATGCTTCATGTAAACGCCTATATAAGCATAAGTAATCAAATTCATGTACTCGGTTACAGTTAATATTTCTTGCTGGGATGTTTATGTGTGTTTGCTTTCCTTACAGTGGAGCAGTTTTAAGATTTGGTTGTTGAATTCGATACCAAGCAAGTACAGAGGAAATTTTGTTATTTCTCAGAAGTTCAGACCATGCAGCTGCGCAATAGATTTCGTTGAAAAAAGTTCGATTTAATATTATTATTTTTATATGTAAAGTCAGTTTGAAGTGTGTTGACATAAGTGCGTAAGATAAAATTTTGCTAATTGAAATAAGTTTTAAATAAAATTGAAGTGAGTATATTGTTAAAATTAAAGTGTTAAGAGCACTTAATACATTTTTTACCAAGCATGTTACCTGCTATAACATAAGTTTTGCACTTATTTTATGACTCTGCAAAACTATAAGCCGCATATTTTCGCTTTTGTCCACTGTGCAATGTCGTCGAATACAAATTTACGTACACGCTTCTTTGTTATTGTTTTATGTGATGAGCTGCTGCTAGCACGAAGCTGGCAGCGCGAGCCGATAAGCTGAACATCACTAGTCTAAAGAGTTTATTGATCATGTTTTTACTAAATCTTTATTCCCATCGCTAGTAAGGCCCATTCAAGAATACGCGCCAATTGTTTGGTACCCTCGTTATGGGTGTTAAATTGACGATATAGAAACTGCTCAAAAACAATTTCTTCTGTTCTGCTAACGTGATCTATATAGTGACTCATACTTTTATTTACCTCCTAATGAATATCGATTACAGCTTATTAATCTACCGTCTTTAAATAATAGGATAATTATGCTTAATGTAAATTGGATCATAAAACTTCTACATGGATATGTAAACACTCCATATTAACTTAGTAAAATTTACTTGAATGTTCCTCTTCGCCCTAGAAGATGTTTTGATCTACTTTTTATAAACTTTTGTAGAACTAATTACTTGCAAAATGAACCACTAAGAAGTGCTTGCGGAGACTTTAATTCCGTTTCTGATGTTATATCTTTAAATGAATCCATATACTCAGTTAAACATAAAATAGATTATTTGCAGTACCGCCACTGAGTGTGACCATGCTCTTTCGAATGATACATCATTTTCCCTGGTGTTGGAAACAAAACAACATATAATCTAATGGACCTGAACCTGTTTGGACCTCCACAATTAATTTATTCGAACATGCTTGGTGAATGTTAACTCACACCATGTCCAGCGTAAACACGGGCACGATTTTGCGGGAAACGCACCGCACGCAACGCATTTTTCGGGGAATGCGGGAAGTGACCAAATACAAACGATAATGTGTTGTTGCATCTGGCTAAAAAAAGGTTGTTATTGAGAAATTTGAGTTTCCATTTTTTTTAAAGTAATTTTCGGACGCTAATGCTGGCAAAATTAAACAAGTTTGATTTTTAAGCAATGCATGCGTTGCGGTATCCCCGCATCGTATTTATCGTAAGATCGTGCCTACGTTGGACAACTACAATCTCAACATATGTTTGATTTTGTAATTTGCCCGCATAAAACGTATCGCAACGCACGGACTTTTCGGCCGTACCGTGCTGATTGTATATTTGGATATTTTCCTACAGCTATGCAAGAACAATTTGTATTGAATATTTAATAATATAACTGCTTTATTACATTTCTCTGTCTGTAATGAAATTGGTGTGGCATATATGACCTAGTTTGTCGAAATACCACCTTGTTTAGCCAGAAGTCCATCGGCTATAGCAAGACAGAAGAATTTGTATTACATATATACATATGCTTATCAGTGTGGCGTACAGACTTTGTTTGTCTTGATACCTCCCACCGTTTTAGACCGACACCTTGCTTCTTTAATTGGGGAACATAACCATGTTTGCCTTGGTACCACCATTCTTTGCTGGCAATATTTTTAAAAATATCTTTTTATTTAATGTAACATAAAATAATATTCATTTTTTAATATTAATTGTTTTTACAATTGTAGTTTGTATTATTTTGATTGTTCACATAATTCTCATTTTATATTGCCATATATAATAATATTGAACATTATTAGCTTTTAAATTATGTATAGTGCTAGAAAGCCTAAAAAGGTTTAGCAAACAATAAATATATATTAATATTTCTTTGACGTTTCGGAATGTAGCCAAATAATTCGTTCCTAATTTGATTTTTTTAACCTGAACTGATAAACTGCTTTCTTGGTTAAACTTAAATAACGTTTGATCAGCGTTAACTAATCTCAAGTTAAGCAAGGTTTATACCAGCATTGGAAAAGTGACCGTCACACATAGGCCAAAATTATTTTATTGGGTAAACAGTTCCCAATCATGTACGTTTCTAGATTTTGGATATTCTTAACCCTGTACGACCATTCGGCCATATTGACCCACCCCAATTTTTATTTTTGGGCATGCTTGTGGGCGGATGACGCCCATTTTGTGTGCACATCTTAGTTTTGATATATCGTACTCACCTCTTTATACAGTTTTTACTAAATTGTATTGTATGTTCGTTAGCAGATGACGCCCAGTTTTTGTGCAGTTTTGATATAGAAAGCTCCCATACCAAGTTTTATCCCTGTAGCTCAAATGAAAGCCTCTTTATAGATTTTTCAATATTTGGTTGATTCGAAGATGGGCGTTTTAATGGGCAGATGTACGTCTGCGGATTGGTAAAGAATGCATACATATCAAATATTATTGCTGTAATTTAAATACAACCTTCTTTACAGTGAGTTTTATTTTGTGGCTGTATGGGAGGAAGTGGTGTCCGTGGGCGGATTCCAAAAATATTCAATACTAAAGATGCTTGGGTCTATGTAAATATGAATATGTCACGGACCGCATATAACAAAATTCTTCGGATATCCAAGAATTTTTTTATAAAAATTTTAAAAATGACAAAGTTTCGATAAATGAAATTGCTGCCCATCATTCTAACACTATGTTTATATGAAACACACTGTCATGCTTAAAATAGTAATTACTAAAAAATATTTCGAAAACTATTTTAGTACTCGATTCCGAACATATGTTCTGGTGATCGTGCCATTTTTTGGGAGCTTCCTGCTGCCTAATAAAAATTCGTTCTCTTTTTGCTCTGATCTTGAACGTGGTAAGGTGTTTTTTAGTTTATATAAAATCATATCCAAATATATGTCCATATATGTATATATACATTCCATTGATTTTTATTTCGATCCTTTTTCTCATTTTTATGTGATAAAATTTATTTAACTCACTGAGTTAAATAAATTGTTCAATAATCCGTGCGCCGGCATTTTCAGCCCTCCTCTCCAACATTTTGGTCCAATCGAACCGGATATTTAGCCGAATAAGCACCGGCGAATAAACAGACGGCGTATAAACACCGAACCACGGCTTTTGCAGAAAATTCAAACTCATTCCAAAATAAGCAAGACCTCATCACAATTCAAGCTCTATTCCAAATTCAATACCATACATTTCTGTTCTCGCTTGGAACTCTTTTGTACAGAAGTTTTGCAGTCGTTAGAATCATTTGAACGATTAATAACTATAATATCAAAGTTCATTTCGAAACTATATGCAATTATTTGTATCGTTAATATAGTAACAATCGTACTTATTTCGAGTATTCTAGCGATTTAGTTTACAATCTGCTTTATATATCTTGCTTCCTTCATAAGAAAATATATCCAAATTTCGACTATTCTGTCGATAATTCCAACAGCTAATTCAATCCTGACAAAAGTTTAACTTTAGTAAATTCCAAACAAAATTATTTGCTATCGTTAAATAGGCGCATATACTTTGGCCATTTATTTTTGTTTCAATTTATTTATTTATTTGTTCCTTTATCGGTTTCTTAATCTTTTCATCCACAATGTCATCGTTGAATTCATTTATTCGTTTAACTGACAGCTTGGTTGAATTTGAATCTGACTTTAGCGAAACCTTAGACTCAGCAAGCTCAACTCATTCACTGGAGGTCCACAGAGAAGAAATGAAGTCTATATGGAATCGGATAAAAGCAGTTTACGAGACGTGCCTCACTGAATTAATTACTGCACAAGATGAAGACTCGGATCCAGATATCGAGTTGGAATCAATAAAAGCTAGATACCGCACCAGTTACCAGATATACGTCCGATGTGCGTCACAGATTGGAGATTGTATCGAGAAGCTGACCAAGGCTTCCAGCTCTGCGCAGGTTCCGGCGGTTTCTACTCCAAGAGCCGATTTCATTCCAGCTGCGAATAATCATTTTCACCTTCCACCATGTGACACCGAGATTTTTAACGGTGATTACCTGTCATGGCCGTCCTTTAAGGACATGTTCACTGCCATATACGTGAACAATTCAAGATTAAGTCCGGTAGAGAAACTTTTCCATCTTAACTCGAAGACACGAGGAGAAGCTCGTGATATAGTAAAGAAAAGTCCACTGACCAACGATGGTTTTTACTTAGCGTGGAAAAACTTACAAGATCGCTATGAAAACAAGCGAATCCTTGTAAATGATCAATTAAGAATTCTTTTTAATTTACCATCGATATCTATTGAATCCGCAAATTCTATCAAAAAACTGCAGCGTGAAGTTAACCCTTTAATGCCCAGATAGCCCAAACGGGCACGGACTCTTCGAACGAAAAGTTTGTTCAACGAAAACATTTCAAATCGCGCGCGAATGGCTTAGATACGTTCTTCGATCTTTGCGCCATTTTTTACGACGATTGCCGCTTGTAGCACGTTCCACATGACAGCACACCATTGAGTTGTGTGCCGCCATCACGAGCAAAAGTGTTTTTACGAAATTTGTGATTTTCACATAAAGTTTTTGGGTATAAATACACCAATTTGGACGCTGCAGAAATCATTAGGGTGTTTGTTGTTATGTCCAGAAAGCATTGTGAGTGTTTGTTTGTTATTTTTTAAAAAATTTTTTAATACTTTTTTCGATTTGATGTTCGTGCCCAAATGGGCACACTGGGCATTCCGGCAAAAAAATTTGCCTGTGTTGTGTATATGGCGAAAGTTTGTTTTGGTGATTTTTGGTTTATTTTTGTTCCAGTTTAGTCCGAAAAATGGTCTGCAAACGCGATTTTAGAAATCAAGAAGAGTTGGAAGAGTATATAAATCGTGAAGCGTGGTCAGGCAGTGAATATGAAGGCGATTTTTCGGGTGATGATAGCGATATTGATCCGGAATTCGACTTTCAATATGCTTTGCGATCAGAACAATTCGATGATGACGACCGGTTTGATGCACATATACCTGGAAATCGTCAAAGCGACGACGCCAGACACCAGCATCGAGTGAACAAGAACCAACGGCTTCAACGTCAAGTGAACAAAAACCAACGGCTTCAACGTCGACTCTACAAGAACCACGATCGCAGCGTTTGCGAAACCGTTTGGAAATGCGAAATCATAATATAGCATCGCTTGGTGCCGTTCCAGAAAGAGATGAAACGTACGACCGACTCTACAAAATTCGCCCATTGATCGATGCGTTCAACCGAAACTTCAAAAAAGTTCCAATGAAAGGAAGATTATGTGTCGATGAACAGATGTGTGCCACGAAGATTCGTAATTTCTTGAAACAGTATATGCCCGATAAACCACATCCGTGGGATGACAAGCTGTTCCTCCTTTGTGACGACAACGGATATTGTTACGGGTTCAAAATATATTCGGGCGACGACGATTATCGACGTGAAGGTGAGCCGAATTTGGGTGCTTCTGGAAACGTCGTGGTCCGATTGGCACGCGATATTCCGCGCTTTGTTTCGCACACAATCTTCTTCGACAATTATTACACATCGATTCCGCTACTTGTATATCTTCTTACACAAGGAATATACGCGCTGGGAACAGTTCGCAAGCCAAGAATTCCACTCTGCAAGCTTCCAGATTCGTTTAAAAAACGTGGCGAAAGCGCAGAGTTTGTTCCTTCGTTTCACGGCATCGATGTTTCAACAGTGGCTTGGAACGACAACAAAGTTGTGACCATGGCGTCGACAATGGTTGGTGTAAAGCCATATTTATGTCGCGGTCAGGCAGTTTCTGCTGCACCACCAGTGAACCGATTCGACAAGAAAACGAAGAAAATGGAAATTGTCGACTGCCCGAACGTCATACACGAATACAACAAATATATGGGTGGCGTTGACATGAAATCGCATTCAGACGGACCCGTATCAATACCGCACCTTTGCCACCAAAAGATTTTCGCTTGGATACCATCAGCCACTTGCCAGAGCATGTAAACAATCGCCATCGATGCAAAAAACCAGGATGCGAGTCGCGTACCAGAGTATTTTGCCCAAAATGCGATGTTCATTTGTGTTTCAGCAATGAAAAAAACTGTTTCAAGGAATACCATGAATGCTAAGATGTTCTGCTGCTGCTTTGCGATCGAAATTTTGCTTTTTTATAATAATTTCCATTCAACTTTTTTCTATTTTTTTCAATAAACATTTTTTTCTCATACAAACTCACCTTGAGTTTTTTTTGCTCTAATGCCCAGTGTGCCCATTTGGGCACGAACTACCTGAGCGCTCCTGCTTATTACCAAGGTGAGTTATATGAAAAGTCGTATAACAAAAGATGTTCAGAATTGCCTATTCTACAACATATAATTTTTTTTCCGAAAAAAAAAAATTTGGGCATTAAAGGGTTAATGGATGCATTTCCGCTCTTAAACTATACAATGTTGATATTAAGAGCTGGGACTCTATATTCGTTTTTCTCTGTTCCACTAGATTGCCTGATGAAACTCTAGCTTTGTGGGAACAATCCCTCAAAAATAAGACCGATATTCCACAATGGCCTGAGCTAGACTCATTTCTAACCAGTCGATATCAAACACTGGAAACTGTTTCCGATTTTAAAGGGGGTTCTGGTTCAAAAATTCCCATTCTCAGAACATCCTCCCAACCAAACAATCGTAGCTTGATAAAGGTGAATTCCTATCAAGCTAATGTTTACACTCCGACATGCAAATTATGCTCTAACGAACAGCATTCAATTCAACTATGCCCTCGTTTTCTCAAAATGTGCATTAATGACAGAATTGCGTTAGTCAAAAAGTTCCAACTCTGTTTAAATTGCTTCGCAAAATCCCATTCAACAAAGGATTGTAAAAGTCGTCATAACTGCTTCACATGTCATCGGCGTCATAACACACTTTTACATAAAGAAATTTCAGCTCCTGAACCTATTGGTTCTGCCAATTTCAAACCTAGCAAGCAAACCACTCATTCATTTCAAATACAGTCCACTGAAGAACCATGTTCATCACAAAATATTAATTCGTGCTTTGCTTCTTATTGCAAAAATGTGCTTCTAGGTACCGCTATTGTGAAATTATGTCATCTTGGCGTAACTTATTTTGCAAGAGCCTTAATTGACTCTGGTTCAGAAGGAACTTTTATTTCAGTGAGACTTTTCAGAATACTTAAGCTTCCATCTCGTCCTATTTCTGCTCAAATTACTGGACTAAATAACGCAGTTTCAGCGAAAATTCAACAAGAATGTTCGTTCGTACTAACTTCAACTTTCGATTCACGTATAAGCATAGAAGCAACTGCTCTTGTAGTGCCACAGCTTACAGGAAATCTTCCATCCTTTTCTATTTATCCCTCAATATTGTCGAGCCTTCCGAATTTGCAATATGCGGATGAGAAATTCCACAAAAGCTCACAAATCGATATCTTAATTGGTGGCGACCTCTTTTCATCCATTCTGCTGGATGGTGTGAAACGCAACATTTGTGGTTCTCTTGTCGCTCAAGAGACAATATTTGGGTGGATACTGACAGGTCCAATTTCAACATCCGTTGCTTCATTTTCTACATGCTTGTCATATTTTAATAAAGTTCCTTTGGATAAACAGATCTCACGTTTTTGGGAGGTGGAGGATCTTCCACAAAAACATTTCATGACACAAAGTGATGCTTTTTGTGAAGAAAATTATAAAAAAACTACAATTCGCAACAACGAAGGCAGATACGTTGTAACTCTTCCATTCAAAGAAGACTTTCCAAAAACTTTGAAACTTGGCCCTAGTCGTGCAATCGCACATGCACAATTCGTAAGAAATGAGGAGCGTTTAAGAAAAAACTCAGATCTCAAAAAGGAATATGACAATGTCTTGAACGAATATATTCATTTAGGGCATATGGAAGTGGTATCTCCTCACAAATTTACATATTTTCCAAACAATTATTATATGCCACATCATGCTGTTATTAAGCCCGAGAGCACAACAACAAAAGTCAGGGTAGTATTAAATGCATCTAGCCCATCTTCAAACGGTCCTAGTCTCAATGACATCATGTATGCTGGACCTGTGCTCCAATCCGATTTGACAATTTTGTTGCTAAAATGGCGTATGTACAAATATGTTTTCAATAGTGATATTAAACAAATGTATCGCCAAATTCTAGTGGATCCAAACCACACACCATTCCAACGCATTCTGTATCGAACTTCTAAATTAAATGAAATCTAAGACTTCGAGTTGAAAACAGTTACCTTTGGAGTCAACTGTGCTCCATACTTGGCAATTCGAACTCTGCTACAATTAGCTGATGATGTCGAAAAAGATTACCCGGTAGCTAGCAACATACTTCGAAATTCAATGTACGTCGATGATACTTTAGCAGGAGCTCATGATATCTCAATAGCGATTCAAGCAAGAGATGAACTCATAGTCGCACTTAATTCCGCAGGTTTTTCCCTAAGAAAATGGGCCTCAAATTCAGAAGATCTTTTATTCGACCTTCCAAAATCGCATTTGCACAATGAAGACTTCCTTCAATTTGAAGACAGTAGCAGTGCAAAAACTCTAGGGGTACGGTGGAATGCACGTTCTGATTATTTCTATTTCTCTGCTAGTCCGTTGCAAAAAAAGTCCACCTATACTAAAAGAGAACTTCTCTCAAATATTTCCAAACTTTTCGACCCAGCCGGCTGGCTAGCCCCCTGTATAATTCTAGCTAAAATCCTTATGCAAAAAATCTGGCTAGAAAATATAGACTGGGACGATAATATTCCTAACGAATGTCTACGTAGTTGGCAGTTATTCTCTGCTAATTATCTTCAAATAGAATATATAAAAATTCCACGATGGAGTGATTACTCTCCTCAACACAGCATCCAGTTTCATGCATTCTGCGATGCATCCGAAAAGGCATATGCAGCTGCTATATATATTCGTGTTGAAAGCTCTAATTCCATAACAACTCATTTGCTCACTGCTAAGATCAGGGTTGCACCAGTTAAAACCATTTCATTACCCAGGCTTGAGTTATGTGGCGCTGTTTTACTTGCCGAAATGGTTGATGCCCTTATTCCTCAACTCAATGTCCACAAACCAAAAGTACATTTTTGGACCGATTCAACCATCGTCCTTGCATGGCTTGCAAAGAAGCCGTGCCATTGGACAACATTCGTAGCAAATAGAGTTTCAAAAATAATTCAAAGTGTTGGCCAATCTAATTGGTTTCACGTTAACTCTGAAACAAATCCAGCAGACTAAGCCAGCACAGGCGTTTTGCCACAAGATTTAGTGAACAATGATTTATGGTGGCATGGTCCACAGTGGCTTAAGTCAAATCCATCCCAATGGCCAAGTTTAAGTCAAGAACTCGATCTTGACACAACTCACGAAAAGAAAACTTCTCAAATCAAATCTCTTTTCGTTTATTTTCAAAACTTTGTCGACATTCTGGAACGGTTTTCTTCTTTTTCTAAAGCAATGAGAATCATTGCGTACATTTTCCGATTTTTCTATCGAACACATCCAAAATATCGGCAAAACTATGTCCAAGAATCCACTTCAATTTCAAGTTCTGAGGTACTTGATGTAAGAAATCGATTAATTACACTGTGTGTAATTTTTTAAGTCACGGCAAAATAACCATATACGGACACCACTACGTGATAAAAGACTAAAAAAAAAAAGACCCGTGTCTCCCAATTTTCCCCAAAGTCATGCACTTTTTGTTTTATGGGCCACGCCTACCTCCCATACAACACAAATAATGAAAACTCTATAAAGAGGCTAATATAAAAGTTACAAAACTGAAACTCGGTATTTGTGTGTTCTATGTCAAAACTTAACTGTGTTAGAAAAATGGGTGTTATCCACCCACTAACACTCCCACCTCCCATACAACCCCAAAATTGAAAACTCTATAAAGAGACTAATATTAAAGTTACAAAACTGAAACTCGGTATTTGTGTGTTCTATGTCAAAACTAAGGTGTGTTAGAAAAATAGTGGTAATCCACCCACTAACACTCCCACCTCCCATACAACCCCAAAATTGAAAACTCTATAAAGAGACTAATATTAAAGTTACAAAACTGAAACTCGGTATTTGTGTGTTCTATGTCAAAACTTAGGTGTGTTAGCAAAATGGGCGTCATCCACCCACTAACACGCACTTTTTGTGCGTCATGCACTTTTTGTTTTATGGGCCCCCAAAGATTTGGGGCCTCGGTATCATTTTCGTAAAAATGTGATCATTTTCTCAGGCTCATATCTTGTAAACCGTTCAGAATTTCGATTTACTCTCAGAGGCAAAGTTGTAGCTCTTGTCATAAGGAACAAAAATTGCCAACATATAAAATCCAAAAAACTTCACCTTCCAGGTCAAAATCGCAAAAAACTTAAAAAATTTCGATTTTTTTTTACCTTTTTTCCCGTGTTCAGGTCCATAGGTAGCAAACCGTTCAAAATTCAAGGAAACAATCAACTACAAAAATGTACCTAAGATCTCAATAATCAAATTTCTAAAACATATAAACTTCCTAGAGATGATTCTTAACACCGTTTTTTAATTTCATTTGTTTTTTATTTACTTCAACATTGAGTTACTATGCTATCTATTACAAAAATATTAAAAAACTAGTAAGGTATATCTTCGACTTGGCCGAAGTTAAAATACCCCCACGACTGATTCTTAAGGGTTAAATAATCTTAAATTAGAGAGCTTTTTGTATGAGATTTTAGAAAATTTTGTTAGTTTTATGTGTCTAAAATACAAACATATCAAATTGTTTTTCTGAAGCATAAATATAAGCCTTTTTATAAAATATTAAATTTTGGGGTTGTATTGGAGGTGGGCGTGTTAGTGGGTGGATGACGCCCATTTTTCTAACACACCTAAGTTTTGACATAGAACACACAAATACCGAGTTTCAGTTTTGTAACTTTAATATTAGTCTCTTTATAGAGTTTTCAATTTTGGGGTTGTATGGGAGGTGGGAGTGTTAGTGGGTGGATGACGCCCATTTTTCTAACACACCTAAGTTTTGACATAAAACACACAAATACCGAGTTTCAGTTTTTTAACTTTAATATTAGTCTCTTTATAGAGTTTTCAATTTTGGGGTTGTATGGGAGGTGGGCGTGTTAGTGGGTGGATGACGCCCATTTTTCTAACACAGTTAAGTTTTGACATAGAACACACAAATACCGAGTTTCAGTTTTGTAACTTTTATATTAGCCTCTTTATAGAGTTTTCATTATTTGTGTTGTATGGGAGGTAGGCGTGGCCCATAAAACAAAAAGTGCATGACTTTGGGGAAAATTGGGAGACACGGGTCTTTTTTTTTTTAGTCTTTTATCACGTAGTGGTGTCCGTATATGGTTATTTTTTTTGGTGTTGCACTGTGTTATCATAACTCAAAAGGTAAACTATCCAGAAGAATATCACAACTTAGCAAATAAGCAACTAATTGCTTCATCAAGTAGCCTTCTTAACCTTAATCCGTACCTTGATGAGGTTGGCATTCTAAGAGTTTGTGGAAGACTTGTGTCTTCGCCCACCATGTCGTATGATGAGCGTCATCCTATCATCCTACCCTACAATTGTAAGTTTTGCCGTCTTTTGGTGCATTTTACGCATCAAATATCTTTACATGGCGGAAACCAATTGGTTTTACGCCTAATTCGATCTCTCATCTGGATTCCAAAAGTCAAAAATCTTATAAAAACAACAATTCATAATTGCAAACCATGCATTATTCATAACAAAATACTTCAAACTCAAATTATGGGTGCTCTGCCTCCGGAAAGAACTACTATCACTCGTCCTTTCACGCATACTGGTCTAGATTTTGCTGGACCATTCGAAATTGAAAGCTATACTGGTAGAGCTTGCTTGGTTACAAAAGGATATGTGTGTCTTTTTGTTTGCTTTGCAACAAAGGCAATACATTTGGAAGCGACATCAGATCTTTCCACTCAAACATTTCTTGCAGCTTTTAATCGATTTGTTTCCAGACGGGGCTGTCCACTTCACATGTATTCAGACAATGGGACAACTTTTGTTGGAGCATCGAAAACTCTAATGCGAGAATTCCTAAAAGTTTCTCATTCCACTCTTACATCCACTTATAGTTACCAAGGCCTATCATGGCATTTTATTCCGCCAGGTGCACCTCATATGGGAGGTTTATGGGAAGCTGGAGTAAAGAGTTTTAAGGTTCATTTCCGCAAGTTCGCAGGGTCAATTAAATTCACATTCGAAGAATTTTCTACTCTTTTGGCCAGGATTGAAGCATGTCTTAACTCTCGGCCTATTTCTCCAATGTCAGAGGACCCTTTAGATGTTTTAGCATTGACTCCTGGGCATTTTCTTATAGGTTGTCCAATTCTTTCTCCGGTCGATCCTGAGATCTCTGAGCCAGTTATATCGATTACAAAAGTTTTCAAACTTAATACTGGCTGACACAAAATTCTTTAAGTCCGATCCTATATCCGTAGTGCTTGATGCCGATCTTTATTCTAAGATTATTTTACAAGGGTTGATGCCAAGTAATAATGGCCTGCCTATTGCCCAAAACACGGTCTTCGGATGGATATTATCCGGGGCATTGACAGCTTAATTCTATTCAGTTTCAGTAACAAACAAACTTTTTAATGTCATTATTAACAAATTGCACTATCTAATGAATTTATTATAATGCATATGCCATATTTTTATATATTAGGTATATTATAACTTTTTTAACTATTTTCACTTTATATTATTTTGAATTTTTTCTTGCACATTGTTACAAATTGTTAATATGACATTTATATTTATTTAATCATTTTTGAATTGAGAAAAATAATTTCTTTTATAATTAATGCCTAAATATTATGAAATACAACTATCTCTTATGTAATAATTTACCATTATAATAATTAACAACACATTTATCCTTCCACAAATTCATTAAACATATTATGTATCATATTATTTTAAGTATTATAATTCCATAATTTCTCCTGAATTCAATTCATTACTTTGTATAGATTTTATATGATCCATCTTGTAAAAAAAAAAAAATGGCACGATCACTTGAAATATTTTGAATTGTCGGGCGGCGATGTTTATATGAAACACACTGTCATGCTTAAAATAGTAATTACTAAAAAGTAATTTCGAAAACTATTTTAGTACTCGAGTCCGAACATATGTTCTGGTGATCGTGCCATTTTTTGGGAGCTTCCTGCTGCCTAATAAAAATTCGTTCTCTTTTTGCTCTGATCTTGAACGTGGTAAGGTGTTTTTTAGTTTATATAAAATCATATCCAAATATATGTCCATATGTATATATATACATTCCATTGATTTTTATTTCGATCCTTTTGCTCATTTTTATGTGATAAAATTTATTTAACTCACTGAGTTAAATAAATTGTTCAATAATCCGTGCGCCGGCATTTTCAGCCCTCCTCTCCAACACACTATTTAACAAAAATATTTGTTTTTTGAAAATCGGTGTTTGATAAATTTTAATATTGGCCGCCTAAATCGATTATATATCACATGGCGTCAGTGGATTTGTTTGGGATAAGAGCAATGATTGTATACTTTAGTTAAGGCCTTTTTCACATGGAGCAAGAGTATCACAAATACAAGGTAACAGCTTATTAATTTGCAAATAAATGCAACAAAATAATCAGCGTGCATTTCTTTTTGGTGTCCTCCCAATCAGCAAAACAATCTTGGAATAAGCTTTAAACAAGCTTACAAACGTAAGCCTCAAGCTTGTATAACGCTTTCATTTACTATTGTAGAACGCTTACATGTAATTATAGGATAAACGAAAGTGAACCCTTGGAATAATATTCCTTACTTCAAGCTTAATCCAAGTGTTGTTTTTACAATTGGATATAAGTGTTTTCATAAGCTCTTTTCAAGTGTGCTACATTCAACAAATCAATTAGCACTCGCGAAAAATTTGTATTCCGTAGCTCAGTTGTTAAGCCACTTGTTAATTTGATTTGTTGTGATTTGGACGTGCAAAGTTCATTTCCCAACCCAACATTTTCATTTTTATTAATTTTTTTATTTTCGTTTGTTAAAATTGAAGCAAATATTTATATGAAAAATTCAAAAATTTTTGTGTTTGCTACACCAGGGATCGAACGCGCGAACCACCGCATATGAGTCGGACACTCTAACAGCTTACCGTAAGCCTTATGGCTACTGAGCGAACAAAATGAAAACAAAATACACTTATGTATGTATATATGAGAGCATCCCAATTTTGAACAGTTGCAAAACTATTACCGTTGTCAGCGTTTTCTAAGTATGATTGCAAAACACTTACTAAATGCAAGCCTTTCCAAGTATTATTGTACATCACTTGCTTTTTGTGTTTTACGCAAAAGTTATACAAAGCAACTTGGAAATTTATTACCTGGGCAAGTGTTTTTCTTTTGTATTGCATGTAAGCTTAATCCAAGCACTATTTCTAAATGGCTGATTGGGCTTGGACAGGCAGGTTCATGGAGTTGTCGTGGGACGTAAGCGTGCAATTAATATTTAACTCAAGTTTATTTATGCATTATTTATTTATTGTATATAACAATCGGAGAAAGTAAAAAATTACTTCGCAGTGTGCTCTTCCATAGACCTCATATTGTCTATGTTTAGAGGAAATGTGAAGGTACCAACAAGTGTAATAAAATATAATAATAATTGTGACATATCTTCTTATATATAAAATCAAATATTTGTCCTTCTGTCTGTCTGTCTGTCTGTTCCGTATAGGCTCGCGCACCGTTTATCCGATTGAGCTGAAATTTGGACACCGAGTACGTTTCATAGAGAGAAAGAACAAAGTGGGTGTAAAACAGTGGCCGGAAGAATGTGGGCGTGGCACTCTATAATAACTTCTAAACGCCAGGACCGATTTTAATGAAATTTGGTATGAAAGTTCAACTGCTTACAAAATCAAACACAGGCCATAAAAAATTCCAAAGACTTCCGCAAGAGGGCGCTTTAAGTAGTGTGTTTTAAAGACTCAATAACTCCTAAGCGCCTGAAACGATTTCAGTGAAATTTGGTATGAACGTTCACCTGCACCTAAGATAAAACATAAAATATAAAAAATTACAAACACTTCCGCAAGAGGGCGCTGTAAGTAGTGCATTGTTAAGACTCAATAACTCCTAAATGACTTGACTGATTTTACTAGAATATGGTACGTGAAATAACTTAACCCTGCAACAGAATTGAGGCTATTTAAATTTCTGAAAACTTCCGTGAGAGGGCGCTTTATTCAATCAATTATGTTTGGCTCATTCACGTCACAACGGATGAACCGATTTTGATGAAACTTGGTAGGCATTTGTATCTGTTACTTATATAGAACCTATGCTTTTAAAAGTTCTTTCGACAAAAATCAAGGAATGAGCCGAAGGCAAACTAAGTCAAGAACCAAAGACTAACAAAAAAAAAAAGAAGTTTAACGAATACGAGCAGAAGCTATATAAAGATGAAAAAATTAACCGAACAATATCAACCAAAACCGAAGTTGAACGAAGGCAATCCAAAAATCGAATCGATGCTTATAGGGTTCTTTAAAATTCGAATTTTTTTGAGATAAAATTGCATTTTAAGTCTATGCTAAGAAAAACTTTAAACGCATTTTTCTCGAAATGACTTTTTTCAAACTGGGTGACCATTTTCATCAAAAACCAGACGTTGGATCGAAGATGTCATTTTTTTTAATCATCTCTGACAGGATCAGTACGGAAATTTGACTAAACACAACAAAAAAATATATTAAGTGTTTATTTAAACCAGTAATTTCTACAAATTAGAGACACTTCTTCCGCAGACTCTTTTGCATCACAGAGCTTAATAACACTCTTTGCTGTATTTCGCATAAGTGCTTTCAATTCAACTTCTGCTGTTCAGAATTCAGAAGCTTTCACAGGTGGAACTATAATTTTTTTTAAGTTTTGTATTGCATACAAGCTTGGAAAAAATTTCCACTATGTCGATGGACCAAGTTCAAGGCTCATTTATATAAGGTTGCGTACATGTTTGACGTTTTCTCATTTCGGCAGCTTTATTTTGAAATGAGACCAAAAGAGCGTGGTCATTTGAGCAAAGAACTGACACGGTTGCCTGAATAAAATATTTTTTGTAGTACCATTTGGAAAATTGAACACTAAAATTTTTGTTTAGTACTTTTATTTTTTATCTGTAAATCTGGATGTCCTGATAAAATTAAGCCATTAAGTTTGATCTACCCATCATATTAATTTTGATTGAAGGATTTCAGTATTATGCCCTAAAAAAGGTTTAATGAAAGAATTATAAATTAAGAAAATAAAGTAAAATGAGAGCACAGACCAAATAAATATTTTCTGCTTCGAAACTTGAATTGCATTGGAGAATGGTGATCGTTAAAACCACTTTTACTTCTAATATTGACAAAAATCAAAATTTTAACACATATTCACTTAGTGTGCACACAATATAACAGAAAACTGCACAAAACCCTGAAAAATACTTTTTTTTCTCGAGCAGCACAAAAACCCTACTTTGCAAACGCAACCTTATATAAATGAGCCTAAGTCCAAGTCTAAATAAAGAGTCAATGCAATGTACCGATGAGCAAGTTTGGTTTTTTGTTTCGTTTTTTTTCTTGTAAGTTCTTATGCATATTCTAATTCCTCTTCAGTATATTAAGATACAATTGCGGAAACTTTTCGTTTTTTCATTTGTGTTGTGTCCCACAACATTGCATGTACACTTTGTACACCCGACCTCACACCAATTCCAAAGAACCAACACAATAAATATTGTTACCAGATGTCGATATCAAAAATGCAGCGATCTGCATTTCGACACAAATAATAAACAAAAAATACAATTCTACGAACGACAACAACCCAATTTGAGTACAGCGACTCAAATTGCCGGCGTTCAAGAAAATAAAAACATACTGACCTAATTTAAGCGCATATGCTTAAATTACCAAAATAAACAAAACCAATGCTTTGTTTTTATTGTCAAGTGGTTCCGACTTAAACGTCGGCGACAACAAAAACAAAGCAAGTGACTGTTTGGGTGCATCGGCATTGGCTTGCACGGTCAGCAAAGGCCGTTCATTTACCTACCCTAGTTACTGCGCTGCTTGTAAGGTGCATTGCCTGCAACTGCGTAACATGCAAAGTGTACGTGATCGCGTATCACTAAGGGGAAGTAGAACTATATGTAAATCTACATAATGATTAACATTGCCTAGATATATGTAACTAATGTATTGATTTTGATTGGTTGGTATCTATTTGAATTTCCACTTAGTGGAAATTATTGGAATAATTGGAATAAGGAAACGCCCTCGAAAACTGAGGACTTTCCTTTATAAACCACCGACCGGCGTAGAAACGAGCGAAGAAAGAAAGATAGTTTTGAACTAACATAATCTAAACTGGTCGCAGCCTCGCCTAGACAGCGGGCCTTTTTAGAATAAATTAAAATTATAAAATTATAAATCCAACTCTGGTCGCAGCCACGCATAGACAGCGGGCCATTGTTGAAATAAACTAAACAAAATAAAACTTTAATAAACCAAAACAAACAAACGTCTTCTTCTTTCCGTCCATGGTCTCTCTTCTCCTTGTGAAAGCACGGAGACCATAGGACGTTAAATATAACATTGGTGGCAGCGGAGGGATACGCTTCATCCCAGAAATCAAAAAAAGAAGGAAAATAAAGAAAATTTAAACAAAAAGCGTACCGAGGCTTCAACATCGGATTTGAAATTTTTAAAAAAGTGAAAATATAAAAAAAAAAAACAAAAGCGTGCCGAGGCTATAACAGCGGCAGTGAAAAAACAGTGAATAAAAAGTGAAAAAAAAGCCCAGGTTAACCAGCTCTAAGACGTGAAGTCTCCTGGCCCATCTATAAACGAAGACCAGGATAACCAGCTATAGGGCTACTAAGAGCCTCCTGGCATCAACAACATCAGAGAAAATCTATAAACGAAGACCAGGATAACCAGCTATAGGGCTACTAAGAGCCTCCTGGCGTCATCAACAACAAACAGAAAAAAAAGAAGAAACAACGTCAAGCAGGAAAAAGGGACTGAACACATCAACGACACCAATAACTCAAGAATACATCAACAACACATCAACAACTACACATCAACAACACCAGGAAGAATTTAAAACAATAGTAAGCAAAAAAAAAAAAAAAACATAACTAATAAATAATTATATACATATATATTCACTGATTTTAGTAATTTTTAAGTAGATTGAAAGTTTTTGCGAAAAAAAAAAAAAAAATTATATATTTTTCTGCTCTGATAAAAAAAAAATATTTTCAAAATTTTTACTCGTCAACACGCGACTAAGGTAGTACAGAATTTTGCTTCTCTACCATTTTTCGAAAATTCTTTTTGTTCCGACGCGGATTCTGATCCTGAGTACCTAAATATGGATCTCAAGTTTTCGTTGAACGACATTTATAATATCGTACCGGTTTTTAACGGCAATCCAGCCGAATTAAATAAATTCATTGCATGCGGTAATATACTTTTTTCTTCTGCTAAGACCGACGCAGAACATAAATTCATTCTAGAGGTTATAAAAACACGGCTAGAAGGCTCAGCTTTTGAGCTCATCCAATTTAAATCTTTTACCAAATGGAATGATTTGTATCCCACAACATTGCATGTACACTTTTTACACCCGACCTCACACCAATTCCAAAGAACCAACACAATATATATTGTTACCAGATGTCGATATCAAAAATGCAGCGATCTGCATTTCGACACAAATAATAAACAAAAAATACAATTCTACGAACGACAACAACCCAATTTGAGTACAGCGACTCAAATTGCCGGCGTTCAAGAAAATAAAAACATACTGACCTAATTTAAGCGCATATGCTTAAATTACCAAAATAAACAAAACCAATGCTTTGTTTTTATTGTCAAGTGGTTCCGACTTAAACGTCGGCGACAACAAAAACAAAGCAAGTGACTGTTTGGGTGCATCGGCATTGGCTTGCACGGTCAGCAAAGGCCGTTCATTTACCTACCCTAGTTACTGCGCTGCTTGTAAGGTGCATTGCCTGCAACTGCGTAACATGCAAAGTGTACGTGATCGCGTATCACTAAGGGGAAATAGAACGATATGTAAATTTACATAATGATTTACATTTCCTAAATATATGTAGCTTATGTATTGATTTTGATTGGTTGGTATCTATTTGAATTTCCACTTATTGGAAATTATTGGAATAATTGGAATAAGGAAACGCCCTCGAAAACTGAGGACTTTCCTTTATAAACCACCGACCGGCGTAGAAACGAGCGAAGAAAGAAAGATAGTTTTGAACTAACATAATCTAAACTGGTCGCAGCCTCGCCTAGACAGCGGGCCTTTTTAGAATAAATTAAAATTATAAAATTATAAATCCAACTCTGGTCGCAGCCACGCATAGACAGCGGGCCATTGTTGAAATAAACTAAACAAAATAAAACTTTAATAAACCAAAACAAACAAACGTCTTCTTCTTTCCGTCCATGGTCTCTCTTCTCCTTGTGAAAGCACGGAGACCATAGGACGTTAAATATAACATTTGTTATGACACCAAATGAAACTCCTTTTTCGGCATTCCGCGACTACTTCTAGATTGCTAAAAGGCAGAATTTTTAACTTCGTGCAAAATATATATTTATTGTTACTTCCATCATCTGGATCAAAAGTATTAAATAATAACTTGGTTACTTAGCCAAGATGAATTCCTTTTAATAAAAAAGTTTTTATTAAAGCTGCACTCCTTCCGCATTATTTGTAATTTGTACAGTTCATTAAAAAGCTGTCCACCCACTTTATTTTTACAAAATACTTTAAAAAAGAGAATTTATCACGTGGACCAGCAGAAATCTAGCAATCAAATAAATCTTTATTAGTTATTATTGGCATTTTTAATTAAAAATAACTAATTTTGTTTATTACACTCTCTTGGTTTTCGTTGAAATAATGTCGGTCAAAATTGGTAGCATAAGTGAACATGAGAATACCCTACCATTGATAAGTTAAAAATATGTTTTTTATAACCTTAAATATAATTTTTAATAAACAATTTGATAACATAAGCATTATTTAAAAAGTATATTTAGAAATAAATATTAATAAATGAATTAATCGTTAGTTTTTTGTAACATAAAGCAAATATATTTTTCTATGTGAGAGCTAATATGCCCCTTTGTAATATATAGAGTGCAAAGCATTGTTTGTTTACCTTTTTAAAGTGTAACAAGCACTAACAACAAATCGCTGATTTTCGTAACTTCTGACTTCAAGCCATTTTTGAAAACGAGATTACTTCTAAAATCAAAAAGGAATAGCTTACATGTTTTTTGGATCTGAAAAATAATAATTTAATTTAATAAATTATTAAAATAATAATTTTATAAAAAGAGTATTTTAAGGAAAAATAACCTTTATTTTCATTATTATTTTTGTCAAAAATTACATCAGCATTTTAATTTATGTAAAGAAACATTTCTTAAAAATTCCTTAAAAATTATAAAAAACTCTGGCAGAGTTGTAGAAATATCGCAACAAAAAACTATTACTTAAAGAATCGGAAGAAGTCGGATAAACTGAAAACCGTTTCTGAAAGACTAAACCCAAAAAAAAAAATTAATATTTTTAAAAATGAAACTAGAGGCTTGTGGAACTTTTTTCTTGTCTGCTAAAAAGAGAACATTTTTCAAAATATTCTTTAAATTTTTTGATAAATTTAAGTCAGTTTGTCAAAATAATTTCCAATAGTTTTTCATAAATTAAAACAACCAAAATTTTATCATAGTTTTTTTGAAATTTAAAAAAAAACACTCGAATTGTTTGAACAACGTGCTCACAAAATTGTTTTCTTTGAATGATGCGCAAAATCGAAAAGTCCGCCAATATGAAAACCCAAAAAACCTTTCACTTTAAAAGGTTGTTAATTACTTAAAACTTCCTGGCATTTAAAGACCTACTCTATGCCTCGTGACGGCAACTCATCTTGGATACGCTCACCATCAAAAACTTCTGAAAATCGCTTAGCCTCTTGATCAGCAATGAAGTTTTTTCCGTTCTCACTTCGCAGTCTCACCAGCACTCCACTACGGTTAATAAAGTTGCAGATGGCAAGAATGCAAGCATCCGTAGACAGGTCGAAGGCTACTTCCAGGCGGATGGCACGAAAAGCAAGGCACGTAAATAGTGCCACCCATACGCTTTTCTGTACGTCGGCCAATTTTTACTGTTAGTGGGCCGAAGTAGTCGAGACCAGTTCAGAATCAAGTTCCAATTTTAGAATGCATGACTTGCCTTAGGCGTGGAACAAATACTTCCGACGTATCTCACAAATCGTGGCTTCTTAATTCTGATGCTTCATTTTGCGATGATGATGATCGACAATCATTCTTAAGACGACGTGATCCGGCGGTAAAATGATTGGGCGTCTTGTAGAAAATGAAAGACATCTGACAGCATCAAATCTTCCTTCAGAGCGCAACGTACCCTCTTCATCGATGTAAGGCGAGAGTCTACACAGAGGGCTTCCTTTTTCTACACACTGAGCACTCTCTATTTGGCTGAGCTCAGTGACATAGATGTTTGGTCAAAACGCCAACTTATATTTCATTATCATTAAAACTAAATTTTTTCCTAATTAATGAATTGAACTAAATGAATTGTAATTATAAATCTTATTTACTGACTTTTAAACTACCTTGTTTAAATCTCTTGTCTTTAAAAAGGAACAAACCAAATTTAAATTTTTATTTTATCTTGAATTCAATCATGCTTAGGTGTGTGTGCATACTAAACTTTAATTTAAGGCGAATTGCATAAAAATTTGAATTTCGCGGTCATAGCCATCTGTTTTTACTCTATTATGTACAAATGTATAACAAAACTTTATGTAAAAGACTTGAAGAAAAACTGTTGTGTACAAATAAAAAATATACAAAATCAAACGTGTAACCTTTTTAATACGTGTTCCAACAAAGTTAAAAAAAAAATAAATCATTAAACGCAATAAGATATTGCGTTCACAAAAACTCTAGTGAAAATTCATGGCGCCCGAGCAGGGACTATAAAGGTGTGTCAAGCGTTGCGCGCAGATTTCGACCAAGGATTTTACCTTAGTTTGGTGTCATCTTCCGCGGTTTACCAACCAGCCAGAGTTCCAGCATCATCAAGACATCGACCTTATGGTCAACTGTAGCTGCAGCCTGTGCAAGAGGGAAGTTGAATCTGCCATCAAAGTGGCTAATAAAGAGGTATTTAAGTGCGAATCATTGAAAGTTGTTCTTATTAAAAGAATTAATAATGCTGATTAATAATTCTCGAAAATTGTAATGCACGAACTTTCAATTATTGGCATTTCTTGCATTTTTCGTAAACACATAGAAGCGGAACAACCATAACATTATATAAAAGCTATTTATTGTTGTTTTATTAAGTTGTTGACTTGATTGACGTTAATTAAATAAAAGTAAGGAGACTCAACATAATCAAGTGCTCCTCAGCCGCCGCTATTTCCTCGTCCATTTCAGTTGTCTGCAAAGTCAACCGTCGCTGCCACTGTGCCACGCACTGTCAACTTGCGAATTAAACCTTATTCGAAAAATTTTTTTTAAATATCTCTAAATCAATTAAACTTTCTAGATTAATAAATCACAACGATTTACTCGCGTTTATTATTTTTGTTCTTGTTTTTACACAATAACCGAGTGTCAATATCGTTTGTTTTGATTACTTTTCGAAATTAGAGATTATTTAAGCCATTCACAGATAAATTTTATAACTGAAGAACTTGCTCAAAGGCTACAAATTCAGAGAGATGAAAAATGCTTGAATTTGTTCGGTATTGGAAAAGCTAATGCAGCAGTAAAAACGAAACTACATGCACAAATCAAATCGAGATTAAATGATCATGAGTTTTCAGCTGACTTTTGGATAATGCGATCCATATCATCGTATCAGCCAGATCATTTAATCAACACTAGTGATTGGAATATACCACAAAATCTTAGTTTAGCCGATCCTTGTTTCAACAAGCCACAAAAAGTAGACATTTTGTTAGGAGTAGAAACATTCTTTGAACGAATGGCTGTTGGCCAAATTAAACAAGGCCCTGAACTTCCCACTCTTCAAAAGACGCTGTAAGGTTGGATAGTATCAGGAAAATACATACACACTCGTAGTTTGAACTCCAAAATCTGTAAAATGGTTTGTCAGTCCGAAGGCTTTAACACTCTTGATAACATTGTTGAAAGGTTCTGGTCATTGGAAGAAATTCCTTCAGAAAATAATAAGGTTGTTCTCACGTCAGAACACCGTCTGTGCGAGGCCCACTTTGAAGAAAACACAAAACTCTTGCCGTTAGGGCACTTTGAGGTTAAGCTTCCATTTAAAAAAGATACTAATATACTAATTGGCTCATCTTATGAAATCGCAAAATGACGCTTCCTCTTACTTGAACGGAGGCTTTCTAGAAATTGTCAGCTTCGAGAAATGTATATGGATTTCATGAAGGAGTATCTTACGCATATGTCATCCACAAACAATGAAATTCCGAATTCTCCACATTACTTCATTCCACATCAGTGTGTCTTAAGACCACAAAGTACTAGTACAAAGCTACGCGTTGTATTTGATGCTTCATGCCGAACATCTAGTCAAACTTCATTTAATGACATCTTGATGGTTGGACCAACTATTCAAGAGGAGCTGTATTCCACACTTCTCCGTTTTCGTCTAAATAAATATGCTATTACGGCTGATATTACGAAAATGTACCGAGAAGTGCGTGTAAGCGAAGAGCATAGGAATTACCAGCTCGTAGTGTGGAGAGAGAGTTCAACTCACTCTCTTCAAATTTTCAAACTTAACAACATAACTTATGGTACAGCGCCAGCGCCATTTTTGGCAATTCGGTGTTTAAAAAAGTTGAGTGAAGAAAATGAGAGGTCTTACCCCATAGCATCAAAGATAATTCGAAGGGATTTCTATGTAGATGACTTGTTAACTGGAGCAGACAACTTACAAACTCTTATAAAAATAACAAACGAAGTCAGTCACAGTATTTAAATAAGGAGGCTTTCATTTTGCGAATTGGTTTTCAAATCATCCAAATTTGTGTAAAACTCAAAACTCACAGAAAAGCTTACAATTCAACGATTTCGAATCTACCAAAACTTTGGGTATAAATTGGATTCCAAAAGAAGATATGTTTACATTTACGCTCTATGGAAATTTTCACGACTTACGTGCCACTAAACGAAACATTTTGTCTGTCTCCTCTCGCTTGTTCGACCCTCTTGGTTTGCTGTGCCCAATCATAATCAAAACTAAAATCTTACTGCCAGAGCTTTGGGTGCAAAAATTTGATTGGGACGAATCGATTCCATTGCGCCTTAATCCCTGTTGGCAAAATTTTAAAACTAATTTGACACAGCTTAAGGAAATCAAAATTCCTCGCTTTGTTCAAACTCATGCAAGTTACAAATGTCAAATTCATGGTTTCGCTGACGCATAAAAATAGAACATTTTTCAAAATATTCTTTAAATTTTTTGATAAATTTAAGTCAGTTTGTCAAAATAATTTCCAATTGTTTTTCATAAATTAAAAAAACCAAAATTTTATCATAGTTTTTTTGAAAATTTAAAAAAAACACTCGAATTGTTTGAACAACGTGCTCACAAAATTGTTTTCTTTGAATGATGCGCAAAATCGAAAAGTCCGCCAATATGAAAACCCAAAAAACCTTTCACTTTAAAAGGTTGTTAATTACTTAAAACTTCCTGGCATTTAAAGACCCACTCTATGCCTCGTGACGGCAACTCATCTTGGATACGCTCACCATCCAAAACTTCTGAAAATCGCTTAGCCTCTTGATCGGCAATGAAGTTTTTCCGTTCTCACTTCGCAGTCTCACCAGTACTCCACTACGGTTAATAAAGTTGCAGATGGCAAGAATGCAAGCATCCGTAGACAGGTCGAAGGCTACTTCCAGGCGGATGGCACGTAAATAGTGCCACCCATACGCTTCTCTGTACGTCGGCCAATTTTTACTGTTAGTGGGCCGAAGTAGTCGAGACCAGTTCAGAATCAAGTTCCAATTTCAGAATGCATGACTTGCCTTAGGCGTGGAACTAATACTTCCGACGTATCTCGCAAATCGTGGCTTCTTAATTCTGATGCTTCATTTTACGATGATGATGATCGACAATCATTCTTATGACGACGTGATCCGGCGGTAAAATGATTGGGCGTCTTGTAGAAAATGAAAGACATCTGACAGCATCAAATCTTCCTTCAGAGCGCAACGTACCCTCTTCATCGATGTAAGGCGAGAGTCTACACAGAGGGCTTCCTTTTTCTACACACTGAGCACTCTCTATTTGGCTGAGCTCAGTGACATAGATGTTTGGTCAAAACGCCAACTTATATTTCATTATCATTAAAACTAAATTTTTTCCTAATTAATGAATTGAACTAAATGAATTGTAAGTGTAAATCTTATTTACTGACTTTCAAACTACCTTGTTTAAATCTCTTGTCTTTAAAAAGGAACAAACCAAATTTAAATTTTTATTTTATCTTGAATTTAATCATGCTTAGGTGTGTGTGCATACTAAACTTTAATTTAAGGCGAATTGCATAAAAATTTGAATTTCGCGGTCATAGCCACCTTTTTTTACTCTATTATGTACAAATGTATAACAAAACTTGTTTTAGTTGTTATGTTTAATTTTTCATTTCATTTTTCGTAAATTTTCCGAGTTAAAATTACCTGCGACTTACTTTCTTAGCTGTTCTGTTTCGTAAATTAGGCTTGTATGGGCGGAGTCAAACCCCGTTGTCCAATGCCCAAGCTAATTTTCTGGTCGAAAGGCATGGCCAAAAAGTTATTTAATACTGACTTTAACTGTTATGAGACATAAAGTGCCAAAGCAATCGGATATTAAACATTTGAATTGTATAGGTTGTGCCACGCCCTCCAATGCTCGCTGAATTTTTCCAGTCGAAGGATACGGCTAATTATTATATGTCTTCCGAGTTTCATAAATGTGTGAATTATGTGTCGAAAATTATACTAAAAAGTTTGAATGCTTAAAAAGTGCCACGCCGCTTTTTCAACGCCTATTAAATTTTACCAGAAAACAGCACGTGGAAATTGAGTTCGAATACCGAATTTTGGAGTTGTTCAACATCTTATTCTAAAGCTATTCGATATCAAAAATTATGGTTGCATGAGAGTTGCCACGCCCCTATGTTCAATCGGTACCAAACTTCACAGGAACACTCTCAAGGCTTTTCATTTGGGTAGCCGTGTGCAGCGATACGTGATTTCATCAGTGATTTTTTGTTTGTAAAATTTGTTGTCTCTGTCACATACACATGCAACTTTCCGTGAAATTTATTTCATTGATTTGACAAATAAATTTATTTCAGTTAGTCAAGTTCAGAATTAATCATTTTCATGACTTAAGGCTATTAAAATTAACGCGATAATTTTTTTTTTTTGCATTAAGTAGCACTTCGAAAAACAAGATACATAAAACCACAACATCTCTTATAACATATACTTGGATATGTAATTAATTATAAAATAGCGTGATCGCGGTCACCATTTTAAAGAACGGTGATTTTAAAGTAACGTTCACTAAGAACGACGTTCTTGGAAAATCACCGGATCGCTCATCTCTAATCCAAGCAAAAGTTCGTTTTAATCTAGTAAAAGAAGAAAAACGTTTGAAATCAATAAATGTTACGCTTACTGAAAACAGGCTATATTTGAATGGAAGTTCCTCATTTTCTTGATAACGGAGTCCCACCACAAAAATGTAGCGTTTAACTTAAAGCGAGTGTTCATCAATAATTGATGCATTAAACGAGTTCCCAAGACGGCTGCTTGCAACTCAAGACGCAGCACAGTCGAACAGTGTGGCTTTTATCAGTTCAAAGAATAGAAATCAACATTTTTTCTTTGCGATTTGAAAATATTTTTAGATATAAGAAAAAATATATCTGAATAAGCCATGGTAAAAATATCAACCGTTTACTGCTAGTAGTTTTCTTGATACAGCCTTTTAAAGTGATTGGTATTTTGAAGAATTTTTTTATTTTAATTTTTATGAGAAATCAGTGTAGTTCTTATAAATTCGCTGTGCTCAGAATATTATTCCTTGGTGTTTTCTTTTTCTTAGCAAGCGGTTTGGAAAGTAAGTTCACAATTCTGCATATTTAGTTATTAAATTAATTTGTTATATTATAGAATAAAGGAATTTAAGTAAAAAAAATTTTATTTTAATTGTTTTTAATCAAAGTTTAATGGTCTCGCAGAAAATTCCTCCGGCTTACTTCAGTCTGCATTTAATTTTCTTGTAACCACTTATTATTCTTACTAAACGATATAACTTTCGATACTTAAGAGTTAGCTTTAGCTGCGGATATCTGTGGATGCATTTAAATTTAATTGTTTTCCCCAACATTTTTTTAAAAGTAAAGACAATATATGTATCAGAGATCTGCATGATTGGATTCATTTGCTGTTTCAAGTTCCTTTAATTTTTCAACTCCTTGCAAGTCGATGCAGGCAAAAAACAAGTTTGCGCGAATCACAGGCAGCAAAAATCAAGTCGTCAAATGTAGAAAACTTGAAATGTAGAGACTTGATATGTAGAAAACTTGAAATGTAGAAAATTGAAATGTAGAAAAACAAGCAATTATTTTGCGTACATCTCGTTTATTTGCAAGCCTTTTACGAAGTTCGTGGAATTGAGTTCGTGTCATCAGCACTTCATTTCTCGAGTTGAAGCGTATGTTGAATGCGGTGGGGTTGCAATAGCGCCTTGTGAAATTACACCTTAAAGGCCTTATTTCACTTTGAGTTGAGAAATAAGGCCTTTATTTCAAAAAGGCTTTATTGCACTTTCAATTGTGAAATAAGGCCTTTAAGGTGTAATTTCACAAAAAAAAAAAAGACATTTTTATGATGCCGTGATTTAATAATTTTCCCTTTTACAAGATGTTTAGTCCTTCATGTCAACATTTTGTAAAAGGGAAAATTAGTAAATTTTCACTATAGTTTTCTCTATAGTGAAAAACTATTAATTAATGTACCTTTTTAATCCACTGCCTCTCGAAATATGCTATGAATGGTTCAAAAATACTATTAAAATTATTACTCATAGCCTGATTTTTCAGATTTTGATATCCAATAAGTATATCGTTTGGTTTTAATAGCGGTTATGTTAATAGCGGTCAAAAAGGCTTTATTGCACAATTGGGTAAATTTTAATAAAGGCCTTATTTCACTTTGAGTTGAGAAATAAGGCCTTTATTTCAAAAAAGGCTTTATTACACTTTCAATTGTGAAATAAGGCCTTTAAGGTGTAATTTCACAAGGCTCTATTGCACCGCACCGTTGAATGCTTGTTTTTTGCTTTGGTTTTTTTTTTGTTTTGTGTTTAGTTGGATTTGTTGTTTGTTGTTGTAAGGCTTTAATGCTGCAAGTACTGTGAAATATGTTAGCGTTGTCCGAAAGAGAGCATTTTCTGTATGGTATGAAATTGTTTTCATTGTGCACAGTGAAGTTTTATTAAGCGTTAAGCCGCAATGCATTCGTCACAAGAAGAACAAATTTTCGCTGGGAACGAATTTTTAAAATGTATGCATACAAAATTAAAAAAAAATATATATGAATAGGAAGAATCAATTTAAGACACGTGTACAGTTTAAAAAATATAATTTTTTATATGTTTTAATCCTTATTCGGGACGCTGGGAATTTACATCATCATTTACACCCCACTTTTTTGTCTTTTGACATGAAATATACATATTTAGCTTTTAAGATTTATTTTTCAAGTGAATCATATTAAACAATTTTTGGCTTATGAAACTTATTTATTATTTAAAAATACACTTTTTTAAGAATTTAAAATATAAAATCAAGTGAAATTATTCTGTAGTCTATTTTTATGACGGTTTTTTGTCGCTGCGGTTCAAATGCAAGAGAAGTGTGCAATTAAAAGAATCAGCCTTGGAGTGACATATTTCTAGCCGCTTTTACACACACAAATTGGCTTATCGCTTTAGTTGTGGAATGATCTCGAACGCGAGAGAGTATCAACAAATAAAAAACTAACAATTTGAGAGCAACACATTTCTAGCCTCTTACTCTCACAAACTGGTTTATCGCTGCAACTATAGAACGATATAGAAAGCGAAAGCGATGTCTTTTTGCTATTTTGTGATTTTTTAAAAATTTTTTAAAATAAGTGACAACATCCAAAATGAAATATTTATTTCATTCGCCATATAATTGACATTTTGACATTTATTTTATATTTGTTCTTGACTTATATGCTGCATGAGTTTAAAAAATTTCGTTAAATAGGCCCCCCATACAAACCATGCTATAATACGTAAATCTACGTCAAATTGTTTGATATATGTATGCTTAAATTATCTTGAATTCGTCAATTATATGATTTTCGTAAATTTGTTATTATTTATATAAAATGTTTAAAGAGTTTTTTTACCATATGCACTTTAAAATCCCTCCTCCCCGTTTTTCGATCGCATTAAATGTTTCTACATACCATAATATGGAATACTTTCAGATATTATTTAACTGAGGACCGACTGTCATAATATCTGCATCATTATTTACTGATATATAGCGTTTCAGTTAATTAAAAATGTCCAATCTTCCCCACTGTGCATTGTGCAATTGCAACCTTCATTTAATAACTCCAACATTAATTTTAATCGACATACCTACATTTTTCGCGAAAAACGATGCCAAATATACATATGCACAAAAGTACAACGCATCTACATACAGAAAGCAGTACATTCAATAAAACCAAAAACAAAACAAACAAAAATCCACAATACAAAAACATTATCAACACAAAAATTGCGTCACATAAACAACGCATCATAAATTAAACAGAAAACCACACAAACGCTCGCCAATCGCTTTCGACGGCAGCGCAGTCGCGTTTAGACTTGAAAAGTAGAAAACTTGAATTTTTCTACCAACTCATGTAGAGTAGAAACAAAAGAGAATCAAGTCAGACTTGTGATTCGTTTTTCAGAATCAAGTCGTGTCTTGTAGGGCAGAAACAAATCAAGTTTCTACAAGTCAAGTCGAAACTTGATTTTTTTCAAGTAACTTGATTTTCTACTTAATTGTTGCAGATCTCTGATATGTATCAATAAAAATAGCATATTAATGAAGTATAAATTACCTTAATAGAAAACAAATAAATTTCAAATTGTTTCTTATTTGTTTGTGTAATTTACTTTATTGGGACCATCAACCTTTGGTTACATTTCCACACCATATTTGCCAATATGAATTGAAAATTAATGAGGTTCCAAGCAAAATTTATTTAAATTGTTTTTTAATTTAACAATTAAGTTAAAGACTAAGTTCTTAGTCATGCCATCTGAAATTAAAATAAGCATTTTTAGAGTTAAGAATAACCAACATACACCATCAGATCCATTTTATTAGAAATGTGATTTTTTTTTCTCTAGAATTGATAAAAGCCACACTGTGAGTCGTCGGCTTCAATGAAGAACATTTGGCTTTGGTACACACAAATGATACCATCACCTCTTTTTTTCATTAACAGCACGCCAGTAGACTACAGCGGATAATGCTTCTGTGACATATAAATATGTGCAGCTCAAGCTACTTTAGTTTTCCCTTGAAGAAATAACGGCATGGTATCTCCAACTCAATGACTTTCTTTAACGCCTTGCACCATCCCCTCCATGTTGCAACAAATTTACTGGGCAACGGCGCATCCCAACCAACATTATGTCTCCATACTTCTCGAACCAGGAGCTTAGCGCTGATCATAAAATTGCTTAAAAATCCAAGAGAGTCAAACACGGACATAATGACGCTAGCAGCCATCTTTTTGTTGGGCTTCTGTCCAGTGCGATGATTTCCTACTCGGCTTGTTGAAATTTCATTTTGAATTTGAATGTATCTGTATTTGGCTACCACTCCAGAAAATAAGTTTCTTTAACTGGCAACTGATGAGTTTGATTTGAACTTTTGATTTGAACAGAGTCGTAGCAGTCCACATAGTCGTCGACATAGTGGTGCTCTAAAATAGCCTTAACTGCTCGAGGTTGCAACTCTCTGTACTCTAGCACATTAAAATTTTTAACATTATGGGCAGCGCATGGCGAGCAAGCTGCTCCAAATGTTATGACAAGCATCTCGTATACATCCGGTGGCTTGTCTTCGACTCCATCACGCCACAATAATCGTTGTGTGCACCTATCTTCTAACTGCACCGTGACTTGGTGGAACATCTCTTGCATGTCTCAGCATACTGATATGGCGCCAGTTCGTAAAATGAAAATCACTGAATGATCGGCTGATACCGTTGTGGGCCCTTCAGCAAGTGTGTGTTGAGTGATGTACCATTCACAGAGGCAGCAGCATCAAATACGAGACGCAACTTGGGATTTATGACACTAAAGTGGGGTATGTACCATGTTCTTGGTCCAACAATGGCGGCTTCTTCTACTTGCAACAAGCGTCATTTTTTTCGACGTAACTTCGTAAAATGGCCTTATACGAAGGGAAAAATTGACGTCACGTTTCATTTTTCGCTCAATACCAATCATCCTTCTCTCGGACTTAGGAAAACAATTTGGATACTGCACGTCAGCGCTCTTCCAAAGCAGAAATGTCTTAAGTCTACCATCAAACTTCTTTACAGATTTCTCGATAATGGCACGTGCTCGAGCATCTTTACTAGACTCTACTATAGGTGATGGGCCCTCTTCACTACCTGTGGAAAAAAACACTTTTAAAACTTACGCTATTCTGCAAACTCAAATGCACACAATCGAGCTGAATAAAAAATCAAGTTGCTGAATAAAAATATTTGGCAGTCAATGTGAAAATAGTGATAAAAAAACAAATTTTTGAAAAAAAAATGTTCGATCCTACACATAAATAAACATCACTACAGAAAATATGTACTTGTTTATATGAATTAAAATAATTGTTTAAGGAATGTTGACAAAATTTTTTAAAATTATTTTCCAAAAGTTGCCGGGTATTTCATAACAACAATTTAACAACAAAAATAAAAAACTCACTGAAAAAAAAGCAATGAGGGCAACTTCCTCATGCATTGCCTGATCGAATTGCATTGCCTGATCGCTTGAAGCAGGCTCGTTGACATCGATGTGACAGTAGGTCCAAACACGACCCAACCAAGCTAAGTGTCCACAGCAAATTGTCCTTCCCCTCGAAAGTGCACGCTGCCCTTTGGCAAACCCAAGTGGCAGTGATTCAAGCCTATAAGCAACTCTGGCTTGACATCAGCGTACACAAGCGTAAAACGTTGCGTGCTAAGCGCACCGCTCAAGTCATTATTATTCAAACTTTGTGTTGGCACACAAAGATTTAAAACTCCGTAGACATCTAGCAGAAAATGTTTTTTCTTCATACTTCATTCTTCAGTAGGTTTTTTTTTTTTTTTTATTTTATTCGCGAAGGGGGAACCTTCAAAAGGCCCCACCGTGCAGGTGGGAGTTTGCGATTCCTACGCACTAAACCTAAACCTCCGCATTGAATCTTCGACCCAGTATGAATCCCGTGGAACCGCCGTAAGGCATAACTTCGCGGGATGGGGGAACAGCACTAAGCTGAAAACTGATGGACTAATTTTGCCTGTCGGATGACTGTCAAGTTAAGAGCCTAAATTTTCTCCTCAACTTGATGTCGACTCTGGGTCGGGGAGAACCCTAAACATCGAATATAGTTCCCTATCTCACGCTGAACTATTTTGCAAACGCTCGACTCTTCGAAGTTCGTCGATTATGCGTTTGGACAAGGAGCTTACCACTGACCAGTTGGTTTCGCTTCTCAACATGAGGTTCACCAAGTTTTGGGGTGTCACCACTTCGCCCAGGCGGACCGAAGCATCAGTTCTTGCTTCATTAAACCTAGGGCACTCGAAGAGGACGTGTGCAGTGTCTTCTACTATGCTACCAGGGCAATGAGTGCAAGAGGGGTCACTTGCATGCTTGAATTTATACAGGCATGCTCTAAAGCAACCGTGCCCGCTCAGAATTTGGGTGAGGTAGAAATTCACTGAACCATGACTTCTACCACACCACACGGAAAGGTTAGGGATGAGGTGATGGGTCCAGCGTCCCTTCGCCGATCTATCCCAACGTGCCTGCCACTGGGATATACTTCTCTCTCGCGCCAGTTTTTTACGAGAGGATGCGCTCTCGCTAACAGCTCCTGGTTGGGCCTCTTCCACCAAGAGGTCGATGGGGATCGAGCTAGCGAGCACTAGAGCTGCATCCTCAGACACTGTTCTGAAAGCGCAGCACACTCTAAGAGCGCCTAGTCTGTACACCGACTCTACTCCTCGACGGTAGGACTTCACCTTAATCGCTGCAGCCCAGACCGTTGATGCGTACATCAAAATCGAACGCACGACATTGAGAAGAAGTGTCCTGCGAGCTTGCTTTGGTCCTCGTGTATTTGGCAACATTCTTGCTAGCGCCAGGCATGAATTGGCTGCTTTTCTGTGGGCATACTCTAGGTGCTGTTTGAAACAGAGTCAAGAGTCGATTAGCACACCGAGGTACTTAATAAATGGTTTTGAGTGTACCTCCGTCGCGCGCACGTTTATAATTGCGATTTCGGACTTTTTACGGCTACTAATAAGCACCGCCTCCGTCTTATGTTCCGCTAAACTAAGCCCAGCTGACTTTAGCCAGTCGTAGATAGTGCTAATAGCAACACTACTAAGGGCCTCTACTTCTTCTAGGTGTTTAGCTGTAACAACAACTGCTAAATCATCCGCGAATCCGACGATCTTGACACCTGTAGGTACCTCGAGCCTTAGAACACCATCATACATGACGTTCCACAGAAGGGGCCCTAGAACTGACCCCTGTGGAACGCCACCAGTGACATTGTACGTTCTTGCGCCGCTATTGGTTGAATATAGCAGCACTCTCTCATAGAAATAATTCGCAATAACTTTCGTGAGGTATCTTGGTACTCTAAACTCCCTAAGAGCTTTCAAAATATTGCTCCAGTTAGCTGAGTTGAACGCATTGCGTACATCAAGCGTTGCTGCAAGGCAATATTGTTTTGCACCATTCTTCCATCGAGTGCCTGCGATAGCTTCCTGCGCAGTTGTGGTGACAAGGTTTATGGCATCTGTCGTTGAGTGCAGTTTCCGAAACCCAAACTGACGATTGGATAGCCCTCCGGCTATTTGAATTGCGTCTTCAATTCGGTTGCACAACAGTCGCTCAAAGATTTTCCCTAATGTATCAAGCAGACAAATTGGTCTGTAGCTTGAGGGATCTTCCGTGGAGGCACTGCCTTTTGGTATGAGCACTAGTCTCTGGGCCTTCCACTGAGCTGGAAATATGCCTTCCCTTAGACAGGCGTTGAAGAGCTCGACAAATGTCTGAGGTTGCTCTAAGATGGCGAGTTTTAACGCACGGTTAGGAATACCATCTGGCCCTGGTGCCCTCGTTCTTCACGGATTTGGCAATTGTCACCACCTCGTCAGTGCTAACCCTTACTATTTGATTCAGATCGTCTTCATCTACATCGTGGGGCAAAATTGCTGGTTGTGGCGGGAAGAGAGTCCTTACAACGTTACCAAGCAGGTGTGGGTCCGTAGGAGTGGGCTGTCTAAACCCCTTCAGCTTTTTTGTTACAAGCTTGTAGGCGATTCCCCATGGGCTAGCTTCTGCCTCATCACATAGCTGCAGAAAGCACTCGCGCTTGCTCCTATTAATAGATTTTTTCAAAGATTTTTTGGATACACGGTAGGATTCGCAAAGAAATTCGAATCTGTCGGTACCTCTTGAGCGGTAGTATCTTCTTCTAGCTTGAATGCATTCTCTGCGTGCTTCTGCGATTTCCTGGGACCACCAGTAAACTGGGCTGCGCTATCGTTTGCTTGGTCTTCTTAGGAGCATGGAAGCGTCGCAAGCTCTCCTGACTTGGTCAGTAGTTTGTCTTGCCATATCGGTTGCTGTGCCGGCGAGGTGTAAGTCGGCCATCATTAATTTGAAGATGTCTTCATCTAGCGAATCTGTTTTATAAGCAGATCTGTTTTCGCTACTATTCCTTCGGCTACGGTGTTGTCTACTTAACGTGTATGTGATGGCGTGGTGGTCACTGTGCGTATAAATATCTTGCACCATCCACCCAGTCTGAATACCAAGCTCACTACTAGCGAAGGTCAGATCAATAAAGGAGCTACCTACTGCACTACTGAATGTGTACTGCAATCCGGTATTGAGCAGCACCACGTCAAGTGATGCGAACGCCTCGAGAAGAATGAAGCCTCTTTGGTTTGTACGTTGACTGCCCCATTCTACAGCCCAAGCGTTAAAGTCGCCAGCTATTAGAACTGGCTTAGTCCCTTGTACGTCCTCAACTATGGCATCTATGGTCTCGCCAAACTCTTCAACTGACAAACTTGGGGCAAGGTAGCAGCTCACAATCTGAACACCCTCTACCTCGACTCCGCACGATCATACAGCAGCTTTGCCAGTATTGTCTGAGGCCCAAACTCCTGGGTTTTTGCAGGCATACGGTTCACTTAGAGTTGCGAGATCGGTGCTCTGTTCTCTGACCGTTTGCGCTAATAGGTCTTGCGCTGCCCGGCAGTTGTTAAGGTTAAGCTGCAGGAATCTCATCTTCGCTTAGGCTTCGTAGCTTTTTTGAAGGATGGACATCTCCAGCTTCCGGCACGGTGGCTTGTCTCTGTGCTTTTCTTGGCCATGCATAAAAAGCAGCTTGCCTCCGCACTACACTCTTTCGCCTTGTGGCCCTCTTTACCGCACTTCATGCAGCACTTACTTCGGTCAGTGTTGTTGCAGCTTTTTGCGCTATGACCAAAGTCGAAGCACTTGAAGCACCTGGTTTGAGTAAATTTTTCTCGAACCCTACATATAACCCAGCCAACTTTAAGCTTGCCAGTTTCGGTCATCTTTCTTGCCTGTGTCAGTGGTAGGCTTACAACCGCCGTTTGTGTGCCAGCATAGGCTTTACGAAGTGACTTCACGCTCACCACTATAGGCACACCCAGATACTTCTGGACGGCGTTTCGCACATCGTCCGATGTTGTCACTTCGTCCAGGTCTTTAATTTCGACCTGCATCTCCTCTGTTAGGGCTCTCGTCTCGGCTTGGCCATTAAATACCATGTCGAACTCTTCTTTTAGCTTCTGAGTCGACTGGGTTGTGGACCGCTTAAGCTGAATAAGCACTTCACCTTTTTCAGTGCGTCTAACTCTTGAGACGTTTTCACCGAACCCTTCAAGTGCCTTTTCTTCTTTCATCTTCTTGATGATGTCGCTATATGAGAGCTCACCTGCTTTCGCTACAACGATGGCATCTGGTCTGGCTAGCTTCTGGGGCGATTTTTTACGTTTTTTGCGTTTTTTCGCCTTGCTTACGACCTTGGTCCAAGTCTCGACCTTTCGCTTCCCCGATGAAATTTCGGGTTGCGTGGACGGTTTTTCCATGTTGGAGATGGGCTTAGGAGTGCCCTCCTCGACAGCCAGCTGCTGTAATCGAGTCTTCACGTTATTTTTCAACGTTATTTTTGCTCTTCACAAAATCTGCCAGGCCTTGGATAAGTGATTTCACTTTATCCAGATTTTTGGTGACGGGGTCATCAACTCCGGCGCTTGGTGCTTCTTGGGTGGATGATGTATTCACCGACTCTCTCGATTGTGGCTCTATTGGGGTGCCACGGGCTATGCCTTTTATTGGCGATCGCTGGATCCTGGAACTCATTTTAAATGGGTTCTCAGTGGGATCGCTGTTACTCGTAGCTTTAACTGGTGCAGCGGCCGAGTATGCCACCGCTGCAGCAGTGAATGTTGAAATGTTGGTTGGGGCCTCCAGAATCCTTGCCCCGACCGTGGGAGTTCCCACGGGTGGATTTCCACTATTGTGGCTGCCACCTGGAGTAATAGTGTTATTACCAGACATTTATGCGAAGATGGTTTATTTTCAGAGTGTCCTTCCCATATCCTTTTATACCTTCGGACAGGTTTTAAAGGCTGCCGACCGCTACGGCGCAGACGCAGACCAGGGAGCCGCTCAATCTGAGACAGACGCGCCTGGGTTTGGTTAACTGGGGACCGCGGGGTTGTTAGGCCCGAAGGATCTCAAAATATTTGATCCTCCCCTGCGGGTATTCTTCAGTTGGTAGATTCCAGGATTTGCTATCGCTAAATCTCAACAAGTGCGATTCTGATTCACAAATCATCTTCTATTTTGGTTGCTTAAATTAAGCAATGAAAAAAATGAACCGGATAAAAAACAGCAGATTTTGACATTTATTTATTGCTTAAAACTTGCTAATTTGTGATTCTGAGTGTATTTCAATTGCTAAAAATTTGCTAAAATTATCAAAATTTTGGCAACAAAAAATTTAAGCTGCTAAAATTTTAAAAAATCTTACAATACAAAAAAAAAAAATTGAAAACAAGGTAAGTTTCAATTATCAACAACTTAAAGCTGTCTTTTTTACTTTTATTTCATAAAAATATTTTTTTTGACATGAACGCCAATAGAACGTTGGCCAATAGAACATGTAACGAAAGGGAAATAAATTTGTTAGTCCAATATTTAGAACGCGAATTTGATAGCACCACAGTTGATAAGACACTCATAGTGCTATTAAAATTAATAATGTTTATAATTTAATTAATTTTACCGACATTGAAGCGCACAAGAATTTATTATTTTGACTTTAACCTAAATGCTTACACACTTACTTACTTACTTAGGTGGTCATGACAACCCGTTGTCGGGTTACGGCCGACTTCATCAGCTCTCGCCAGGCGTCTCTGCTTTGCACGCGCCGTCACCAATCTCTTTCACCAAGCGTGGAAAGGGCTTCCTCGGCCTGGTCAATCCATCGGAGGCATGGTCTTCCTCTTCGTCGTCGACCCTCAGCTTTCTCCTCAAACACCTTTTTCGCTGGAGCTTCTTCATCCATACGAAAGACATGACCCAGCCAAAGTAGTCACTGAGTTTTAATACTCTGGACTATGTCAATGTCGTCGTAGAGATCGTACAGTTCGTGGTTCATTCGAATGCGATAGTCGTCCCCAACTCGAACAGGACCAAAGATTTTGTGAAGAACTTTCCTCTCGAACACCTTAAGAGCGGCTGCATCTGTTTGCGATACCACCCATGCCTCAGCGCCAAAGAGCAGCACAGGTATGATGAGCAGAAATAAATGAAATAAATGTTACGCTCACTGAAAACAGGCTATATTTGAATGGAAGTTCCTCATTTTCTTGATAACGGAGTCCCACCACAAAAATGTAGCGTTTAACTTAAAGCGAGTGTTCATCAATAATTGATGCATTAACGAGTTCCCAAGACGGCTGCTTGCAACTCAAGACGCAGCACAGTCGAACAGTGTGGCTATTATCAGTTCTAAGGAATAAAAATCAACATTTTTTCTTTCCGATTTGAATATTTTTAGATATAAGCAAAAATATGTCTGAATAAGCCATAGTAAAAATATCAACCATTTACTGCTAGTAGTTTTCTTGATACAGCCTTTTAAAATTATTGGTATTTTGAAGAAACTTTTTTATTTTAATTTTTATGAGAAATCAGTGTAGTTCTTATAAAATCGCTGTGCTCAGAATATTATTCCTTGGTGTTATATTTTTCTTAGCAAACGGTTTGGAAAGTAAGTTCACAATTCTGCATATTTAGTTATTAAATTAATTTGTTATATTATAGAATAAAAGAATTTTAGTTAAAAAAAAAATTTATTTTAATTGTTTTTTAATCAAAGGTAAATGGTGTCGCAGAAAATTCATCCGGCTTACTTCAGTCTGCAATTAATTTTCTTGTAACCACTTATTATTCTTACTAAACGATATAACTTACGATACTAAAGAGTTAGCATTAGCTGCGGATATCTGTGGATGCATTTAATATTAATTGTTTTCCCCAACATTTTCTTAGAAATGAAGACAATATATGTATCAATAAAAATAGCATATTAATGAAGTATAAATTACCTTAATAGGACCATCAACCTTTGGTTACATTTCCACACCATATTTGCCAATATGAATTGAAAATTAATGAGGTTCCAAGCAAAATTTACTTAAATTGTTTTTTAATTTAACAATTAAGTTAACGACTAAGTTCTTAGTCATACCATCTGAAATTAAAATAAGCATTTTTCGACTTAAGAATAACCAACATACACCATCAGATCCATTTTATTAGAAACGTGATTTTTTTTTCTCTAGAATTGATAAAAGCCACACTGTGAGTCGTCGGCTTCAATGAAGAACATTTGGCTTTGGTACACACAAATGATACCTTCACCTCTTTTTTTCATTAACAGCACGCCAGTAGACTACAGCGGATAATGCTTCTATGACATATAAATATGTGCAGCTCAAGCTACTTTAGTTTTCCCTTGAAGAAATAACGGCATGGTATCTCCAACTCAATGACTTTCTTTAACGCCTTGCACCATCCCCTCCATGTTGCAACAAATTTACTGGGCAACGGCGCATCCCAACCAACATTATGTCTCCATACTTCTCGAACCAGGAGCTTAGCGCTGATCATAAAATTGCTTAAAAATCCAAGAGAGTCAAACACGGACATAATCACGCTAGCAACCATCTTTTTGTTGGGCTTCTGTCCAGTGCGATGATTTCCTACTCGGCTTGTTGAAATTTCATTTTGAATTTGAATGTATCTGTATTTGGCTACCACTCCAGAAAATAAGTTTCTTTAACTGGCAACTGATGAGTTTGATTTGAACTTTTGATTTTAACAGAGTCGTAGCAGTCCACATAGTCGTCGACATAGTGGTGCTCTAAAATAGCCTTAACTGTTCGAGGTTGCAACTCTCTGTACTCTAGCACATTAAAATTTTTAACATAATGGGCAGCGCATGGCGAGCACGCTGCTCCAAATGTTATGACAAGCATCTCGTATACATCCGGTGGCTTGTCTTCGACTCCATCTCGCCACAATAATCGTTGTGCGCACCTATCTTCTAACTGCACCGTGACTTGGTGGAACATTTCTTGTATGTCTCCGCATACTGATACGGCGCCAGTTCGTAAAATGAAAATCACTGAATGATCGGCTGATACCGTTGTGGGCCCTTCAGCAAGTGTGTGTTGAGTGATGTACCATTCACAGAGGCAGCAGCATCAAACAGGAGACGCAACTTTAGTGGCTTCTTGGGATTTATGACACTAAAGTGGGGTAGGTACCATGTTCTTGGTCCAACAATGGCGGCTTCTTCTACTTGCAACTAACTAGCGTCATTTTTTCGACGTAACTTCGTAAATTGACGTCACGTTTCATTTTTCGCTCAATACCAATCATCCTTCTCTCGGACTTAGGAAAACTATTTTGTAACGACTGAAGTCGTCACAAATAAATATTAAAATAAAAATATATAATAATTTGAAAAGCCGACGGCAACATTTAATTTAAATTAAAAAGATACCAATGAATAAATAAAAGGAAAAAAAAAAAAAAAAGAAAAAGGAGAATTAATAGATAAAGTAGAGTAGAATATAAGAAAAAAAAAAAAAAAAAAAGCGGATGGAGGATCTAATGTGGTCCTCCATCGAAGTACTAACCGCAGTGAAGGGTGCTTAATGTATCAATCACAGTGCAGCACACATACACACAGAACTCGTTTAGCAGCAATGTAAGCAGCCAGGCTATTTATAGCAACGTTGCATTGTAGCACTTGCTGACATGATAACAATGATATGATTCACATGCTGTTAGCAGTGAACATTGAATAAGTAGTGCGCACAATGTTGGTTTAGGCATGTTGAGTTCGCTTGACATCTCAATTGATGCAATTAATCTTCTTTAATTGTAAATCAATTTTCGGGTGGTAATAAAGCCAGGGAAGTAAAACTGATTACATATTTCCGTAATCAAGCCACCTACCCTCAGTAACTCAGTTACTTTTCGACTCCGGTCTAACTCAAGCTCCGGCTTTTCGACTCCGGTCAAACTTAAGCTTTGGCTTGCCGGGTTCAGTAACCCACCGTATTTTAAGCAGGTCTGCGTTGTGAAGGCCTGTTTTGCAGTCGGCCTTTTGCCGTCTACCGCCTGAATCAGTTTGGCCCTCTGCCACCGTAAGCACTTTGCCACTAATGTTTATATAGTATAAGAACTAATTTTCAGAATATACTTAGTCCTCCTGAACACATGGCCCTCTGCCACCGTGCACACTTTGCCACTAATGTTTATACCGTATATGAACTAATTTTAGGTATTCACTAAGTTTGTTATAAATATTTTATATAAAAAAAAAATAATTAAATGAAATAAAAAAAAGAACACAATAGATTATTAATCGTGCCGAGCTAAAACCTTTGAGGTTTAGTGATTGTGTTGACCTTAACGTCAACCGTGACTATTTCTGCGATTAATAAATCTATTTAATTTTTGATTGAGAAAAATTTACTTTTGCCCAAGGGTTGCGAGATCCCTTGGACGGACCCTGGAGTGGCTGAGCATACCTCAGCCTTCGAAACAAAAACACTCGTTATAAATTAGATGCTGCACGTCAGCGCTCTTCCAAAGCAGAAATGTCTGAAGTCTACCATCAAACTTTTTTACAGATTTCTCGAGAATGGTACGTGCTCGAGCATCTTTACTAGACTCTACTATAGGTGATGGGCCCTCTTCACTACCTGTGTAAAAAAACACTTTTAAAACTCATGCTATTCTGCAAACTCAAATGCACACAATCGAGCTGAATAAAAAATCAAGTTGCTGAATAAAAATATTTGGCCGTCAATGTGAAAATAGTGATAAAAAAACAAATTTTTGAGAAAAAAATGTTCGATCCTACACATATATAAACATCACAACAGAAAATATGTAGGTACTTGTTTATATGAATAAAAAAATAATTGTTTAAGGAATGTAACCAAATTTTTTAAAATTACTTTCCAAGGTTGCCGGGTATTTCACAACAACAATTTAACAACAAAATTAAAAAACTAACTGAAAAAAAGGCAATGAGGGAAATTTCCTCATGCATTGCCTGATCAAATTGCATTGCCTGATCGCTTGAAGCAGGCTCGTTGACATCGATGTGACAGCAGGACCAAACACGACCCAACCAAGCTAAGTGTCCACAGCAAATGGTCCTTCCTCTCGAAAGTGCACGCTGCCCTTTGGCAAACCCAAGTGGCAGTGATTCAAGTCTATAAGCAACTCTGGCTTGACATCAGCGTACACAAGCGTAAAACGTTGCGTGCTAAGCGCACCGCTCAAGTCATTATTATTCAAACTTTGTGTTGGCACAGAAAGCTTTAAAACTCCGTAGACATCTAGCAGAAAATGTTTTTTCTTCATACTTCATTCTTCAGTAGGTAGATTCCAGGATTTGCTATCGCTAAATCTCAACAAGTGCGATTCTGATTCACAAATCATCTTCTATTTTGGTTGCTTAAATTAAGCAATGAAAAAAATGAACCGGATAAAAAACAGTTGATTTTGACATTTATTTATTGCTTAAAACTTGCTAATTTGCGATTCTGAGTGTATTTCAATTGCTAAAAATTACTAAAATTATCAAAATTTTAGCAACAAGAAATTTAAGCCGCTAAAATTTTTAAAAATCTTACAGTTCTTAAAAAGGATTGAAAACAAGGTAAGTTTCAATTATCAACAACTTAAAGCTGTCTTTTTTTACTTTTATTTCATAAAAATATTTTTTTTTACATGAACGCCAAGAAAACATGTAACGAAAGAGAAAAAAATTTTTTAGTCCAATATTTAGAACGCGAATTTGATAGCACCACAGTTGATAAGACACTCATACTGTTATTAAAATTAATAATGTTTATAATTTAATTAATTTTACCGACATTGAAGTCCACAAGAATTTATTATTTTGACTTTAACCTAAATGCTTACACACTTACTTACTTACTTAGGTGGTCATGACAACCCGTTGTCGGGTTACGGCCGACTTCATCAGCTCTCGCCAGGCGTCTCTGCTTTGCACGCGCCGTCTCCAATCTCTTTCACCAAGCGTGGTAAGGGCTTCCTTGGCCTGGTCAATCCATCGGAGGCATGGTCTTCCTCTTCGTCGTCGACCCTCAGCTTTCGCCTTAAACACCTTTTTCGCTGAAGTTTCTTCATCCATACGAAAGACATGACCCAGACAAAGTAGTTACTGAGTTTTTATACTCTGGACTATGTCAATGTCGTCGTAGAGATCGTACAGTTCGTGGTTCATTCGAATGCGATAGTCGTCCCCAACTCGAACAGGACCAAAGATTTTGCGAAGAACTTTCCTCTCGAACACCTAAAGAGCGGCTGCATCTGTTTGCGATACCACCCATGCCTCAGCGCCATAGAGAAGCACAGGTATGATGAGCGTCTTGTGGAGTGTTAGTTTTGTCGATCGAGAGAGGGCTCTGGAACCTAATTGCTTACTTAACCAGACAAACATACATTCATTTTTATTTATATATACCGCACTAGTAACTGCGGTGATCCAATAGTTTCAAAAACTTTGATCAGTGATTGAGTGTTTTAGTTGTTATGTTAAATTTTTCATTTGGGTAGCCGTTTGTAGCAATACGTGATTTCATCAGTGATTTTTTGTTTGTAAAATTTGTTGTCTCTGTCACATACACATGCAACTTTCCATGAAATTTATTTCATTGATTCATCAAATAAATTTATTTCAGTTAGTCAAGTTCAGAATTAATCATTTTCATGACTTAAGGCTATTAAAATTAACGCAATAATTTTTTTTTTTGCATTACGTAGCACTTCGAAAAACAAGATATATAAAACCACAACATCTCTTATAACACAAACTTGGATATGTTATTAATTATAAAATAGCGTGATCACGGTCACCATTTTAAAGAACGGTGATTTTAAAGTAACGTTCACTAAGAACGACTTTCTTGAAAAATCACCGGATCGCTCATCTCTATTCCAAGCAAAAGTTCGTTTTAATCTAGTAAAAGAAGAAAAACGTTTGAAATCAATAAATGTTACGCTTACTGAAAACAGGCTATATTTGAATGGAAGTTCCTCATTTTCTTGATAACGGAGTCCCACCACAAAAATGTAGCGTTTAACTTAAAGCGAGTGTTCATCAATAATTGATGCATTAAACGAGTTCCCAAGACGGCTGCTTGCAACTCAAGACGCAGCACAGTCGAACAGTGTGGCTTTTATCAGTTCTAAGGAATAGAAATCAACATTTTTTCTTTGCGATTTGAAAATATTTTTAGATATAAGAAAAAATATATCTGAATAAGCCATGGTAAAAATATCAACCGTATACTGCTAGTAGTTTTCTTGATACAGCCTTTTAAAGTGATTGGTATTTTGAAGAATTTTTTTATTTTAATTTTTATGAGAAATCAGTGTAGTTCTTATAAAATCGCTGTGCTCAGAATATTATTCCTTGGTGTTTTCTTTTTTTTAGCAAGCGGTTTGGAAAGTATGTTTACATTTCTGCATATTTAGTTATTAAATTAATTTGTTATATTATAGAATAAAAGAATTTTAGTAAAAATAAAATTTTATTTTAATTGCTTTTTAATCAAAGTTTAATGGCAGAAAATTCCTCCGCAGAAAACTCCTCCGGCTTACTTACCACTTATTATTCTTACTAAACGATATAACTTACGATACTTAAGAGTTAGCTTTAGCTGCGGTTATCTGTGGATGCATTTAATATTAATTGTTTTCCCCAACATTTCCTTAAAAATAAAGACAATATATGTATCAATAAAAATAGCATATTAATGAACTATAAATTACCTTAATAGAAAACAAATAAATTTCAAATTGTTTTTTATTTGTAAGTGTAATTTACTTAATTGGGACCAACCTTTGGTTACATTTCCACACCATATTTGCCAATATGGATTGAAAATTAATGAGGTTCCATGCAAAATTTATTTAAATTGTTTTTTAATTTAACAATTTAGTTAAAGACTAAGTTCTTAGTCATGCCATCTGAAATTAAAATAAGCATTTTTAGAGTTAAGAATAACCAACATACACCATCAGATCTATTTTATTAGAAATGTGATTTTTTTTTCTCTAGAATTGATAAAAGCCACACTGTGAGTCGTCGGCTTTAATGAAGAACATTTTGTTTTGGCACACACAAATGATACCTTCACCTCTTTTTTTCATTAACAGCACTCCAGTAGACTACAGCGGATAATGCTTCTATGACATATAAATATGTATAGCTCAAGCTACTTTAGTTTTCCCTTGAAGAAATAACGGCGTGGTATCTCCAAATCAATGACTTTCTTTAACGCCTTGCACCATCCACTCCATGTTGCAACAATGTTACTGGGCAACGGCGCATCCCAACCAACATTATGTCTCCATACTTCTCGAACCAGGAGCTTTGCGCTCCAGGAGCTTTGCGATCCTGGAACCAGGATCATAAAATTGCTTAAAAATCCAAGAGTGTCAAACACGGACATAATGACGCTAGCAGCCATCTTTTTGTTGGGCTTCTGTCCAGTGCGATGATTTCCTACTCGGCTTGTTGAAATTTAATTTTGAATTTGAATGTATCTGTATTTGGCTACCACTCCAGAAAATAAGTTTCTTTAACTGGCAACTGATGAGTTTGATTTGAACTTTTGATTTGAACAGAGTCGTAGCAGTCCACATAGTCGTCGACATGGTGGTGCTCTAAAATAGCCTTAACTGCTCGAGGTTGCAACTCTCTGTACTCTAGCACATTAAAATTTTTAACATAATGGGCAGCGCATGGCGAGCACGCTGCTCCAAATGTTATGACAAGCATCTCGTATACATTCGGTGGCTTGTCTTCGACTCCATCACGCCACAATAATCGTTGTGTGCACCTATCTTCTAACTGCACCGTGACTTGGTGGAACATCTCTTGTATGTCTCCGCATACTGATATGGCGCCAGTTCGTAAAATGAAAATCACTGAATGATCGGCTGATACCGTTGTGGGCCCTTCAGCAAGTGTGTGTTGAGTGATGTACCATTCACAGAGGCAGCAGCATCAAACACGAGACGCAACTTTAGTGGCTTCTTGGGATTTATGACACTAAAGTGGGGTAGGTACCATGTTCTTGGTCTAACAATGGCGGCTTCTTCTACTTGCAACTAACAAGCGTCATTTTTTCGTAAAAACGTAACTTCGACGTAACTTCGTAAAATGGCCTTATACGTTCAATATTCTTATTATGTTTTTATTTCCTTCTCTATCTTTCTATTTTGTTACTTAATTAAGCTCTTTTTTATTTAGAGTAAGCTGGTTGACGAAAACATTTAATTTAGCTTATTTGTTTTGTTGGTTTTTCGGTATCTCTGGTTCTTGTTCTCTTGTTTTATTAATGTTTTGTTTTAATGTTAGGTTCTAATGTTAGTACCAGTGGCGTTAATGAAAAAACCCTTGTGGGTGTTCTATGTGGAAGACGCTCTGGATTAAAAGTTGTGCACTTTAATGCACGCAGCTTTAATGCGAACAAGCTGGACTATGTAAAGTATGTCTTTCAAGAATCGTCTGTCGATATTTTATGTGTGTCTGAAACTTGGTTTTGTAATGATGTGCCTGATTCTGTTTATAGTATTGAGAACTTTAATGTTTTTAGAAACAATAAACTTGAAAAAAGGGGGGTGGGGTTGTAATCTATTGTCGCAAAAATCTAAGAGCTAAACTAATGAAAAAATCCGTGAAGTGCAATGTTGAGTATATTAATATATGTGTTTATGACAATTCCACTAAATTGTTTGTATCGTGTGTGTACAACCCTAGCAAACATAATAGCTTAGAAGCATACTTTTCTGAAGTTTCAGACGTGTCAATCGACTATAACTACTTTGTTATTTGTGGTGACTTTAATGTTAACTTACTGTGCAATGATAACCTTTCCAAAAATTTGTATGAAAGTATTTCGTCTGTCGGTCTGTCCGTTGTAAATAGTGAAATGCCCACTAGGTTTTCGTTTAATAATATTCCCAGTCTTTTAGATTATTTCATTGTTTCTGATATGTCATCTGTTGTGCTGTTTGACCAAATTTATTTTTTGTCAGATCATGATTTATTTTTTTTTACTTTAAATGTTAATTTTGTGCGCACTGTGTCCCCAAATACATTTTTGTACCATGACTTTAAAAATATAAATCGTAGTGCTCTTTTCCAAGATCTATTCTCAGTTCAATGGAATGAAGTTTGGAATAGTGAAACTGTTGAACAAAAATTATTTGTTTTTTCAAAGATAATTAATAGACTGTTTACCAATTATGTCCTTTTTCGAAGTGTTACAGTAAAGAATGCCTCCTGTCCTTGGTTCAATAGCCGAGTTCAAAACACCATAAACAAGCGTAATAAATTGCATGGTCTGTGGAAAAAATACCCCACAGCTGAAAAACGGGAAGGCTATAGATTAGCTAGAAATGAGTCAATACGTATTTTAAGACACTCAAAAAAATTGTATTTTTTCTCCAAACTTAAAACGTCTCTTCCTTCAGAAGTTTTGTGGAATAATATCAAAAATCTTGGTGTTTGTAGCAATACAAATTCTGAATGTTTTATCGACCCTGATCTGCTTAATAATTTTTTCCTGTCCACTACGCTGAACTCTCTTAACATAAATTTCACACCTCCAACACAATATGTTGAACAAACATTTGAGTTTTCTGCAGTTAATGAAGCGAGGTAGGCAAATGCGTTCAAAAAATCAGATCAAGTGCTGTCGGAGCAGATGGAATTAATATTCAATTTTTAAAAGAAATACTACCATTAATTCTCAGTCCACTGACACATATTATTAACCACTGTTTCACAACATCCTGCTTTCCAAGCTCTTGGAAAACTGCCATTGTTCTTCCTGTTCCTAAGAAAACAGCGGCAAATGAGCCTAATGATTTTAGGTCAATTAGCATTTTATCGTCCTTATCTAAAATTTGTGAATCTTTAATGGCATATCAAACATAAAATTACCTTTCGCAATATAAACTGTTATCTCCACACCAGTCAGGCTTCCGCGCTGGACATAGTTGCTCAACTGCTATGATTGAGGTTATGGACGATATTAGGTGCTCATATGATAATGGATCACTAACACTTCTATGTTTACTCGATTTCTCAAAAGCGTTTGATACAGTAAATCACCCTTTACTATGTTATAAGCTTAAATATATGTATGGCTTCTGTGACAGCGCTGTAGCCCTTCTGGAAAACTATATTTCCTGTAGGGTACAGAAAGTTAAGGTTGTCAAACATTTTTCGAATTTTTCGTATGTTTGCAGTGGGGTCCCCCAAGGATCGGTACTAGGTCCTCTTTTATTTTCTATTTTTACTAACGATATTTTCAGCGTATGCAAGCATTCAGCCATGCATGCTTATGCTGCTGATATTCAGATATATCTCTCCCGTAGAGCTGGTCTCATGGAAGACCTGGTATGCAGACTTAATGAGGATCTGGAGAGTATAGGTCAATGGGCTCTTAGTAATGGCCTTCAACTTAATGCGTCAAAGTCATTTGCGCTACCCATCAGTAAAGATAATGTTTTCCTTGAGGATATACCTTATCTAATTTTAAAAGAAAAAAAGCTAACTCTGGTTAGCAAAATTAAAAATCTTGGTTTTCAATTAACTCTTCACTTAGCTGCAGTGACCACATTAACAGCGTGGTTCGAAAAATATACTATATTCTACGTAACCTAAGAGTTTCAGCTGAATTTACCCCTGTTGAATTGAAGTGTAAACTTGTTATTCAACTTATACTACCTATAATAACTTATGCAGAATGTGTTTATAGCAATTTGGACTCGCGATCCCGATTAAAACTTAACTTAGTATTTAACCAGATAACACGATATGTATATGGGCTGCGCAAATTTGATCATATTTCTCAGTTTAAAAAATGTATTCTCGGAAGTGATATTATTAACTTTCTTAATGCTAGGAATTGTATCTTTCTGTATAAAATAATAATGAATATATTTTGGGCTTTGGCCGTGTAAAAAAGACAATCAAAGTCTTATTTTATTGTGGTTTTATTTTTCCAATATTTCGGCTCACTTTGTGGGCCTTCATCAGGGCTAAAAGAACACATAACATTAAACACAAAGTTCACAAAAAACACAACCATTGCATTAAATTACCATAAAAACAAAAAAAAAATTTTTACATTAAAACATTAAAATTACATTAAAAAACATTAATTATAGTTAATTATTAATTAATTATAGTGCACAAATAAAATGCCGCGTCGAAATGCTGTTTGCCACCTTCATCGTCAACTGCGTTTATGTTTTATTAAATGTTTGTAGATGTGGGCGCAGTTGTCTGTGTCCGTTTTGTAGTTTAATCGTATTGTTGTTGGTGTGTTTATTATGTGCAGCATCTCCAATGTATACCTTCTCGTGCAATTCGTCTCTTGTTGTTGTATAGTTGTGCTTTCAAAATTTGATGAGTGATTGTTTTGAAGACAGTGGGCCGCAAGCGCTGTTGTGTGGTCATGGTTAGATTTCAGATCTGATTTGTGTGATGATAGTCTCGTTTTTAATTTTGATTTTGTTGTACCAACATATACTTTGTTGCATAAATTGGCCCCGTCGCCTTTACATTGTATTTTGTATACGAGATTACATTTGTCCATGTCCTCTAGTTTACTTTTTGTTTTGCTGTGAAGAGATTTTAATGTGTTGTTTGTTTTAGGTGCTAGTACGTACTTGTTTCTGTTATATATGTCTGATTTTTTAAATTTTTCCGTAAACCCAGGTACATAGGTGATTCCTTTGTACTTTTTTGGTTCTGTTATTTGTTCATTTTCGGTCCGTTTGATGTTGTTGTTTTTAAATGTTTTGATCAAACGCGTGATAGTATGTGGTGGAAAATCATTGGCTTCCAGTATTTCCTTGATTCGTTCAATGTTGTTTTTGTGAAACATGGTGTCACTAATGTTAAAAACTCTCTGGATGAAGTTTTTAGCAGTATTAAAAATTGTTTTTTTCGGGTGCTTCGAATGAAAGTTCATAAGTCTACCCGATGCCGTGGGTTTCTGATACCAATCCGTGTTCATAATGTTGTTGCTTTTGATTACTATCGCGTCCAGATAAGCCAATTTGTCGTTGTTTTCCTTCTCTATTGTACATTTTATATGAATGTTGGATTTGTTCAGTGTGTTTAATGTGTTGTCTATATCTTTAGTTTTTACAATTGCAAAAATATCGTCAACGTACTTCGTGAGCAGTCTGGGTTTATGACTCATGTTCTTCGTACCTATGTCCAAAATCTCCTCCATTACAATATCCGCTATTATCGGTGATATTGGTGAACCCATTGGCATGCCTTTTAACTGGCTGTATATTTTGTCATTGTACGTGAAGTAATTGCTTTCATTTATACAAAATTTTAGAATTTCCATAAACAGCTTTTTTGGAATTTTAGTATGAAGTTCAATTTTGTCCCACTGTCGTTCAATTGTCCTGAGTGCAAACTCCACCGGTATGCTGGGAAAAAGAGAAACCACGTCAAATGACACCATCTCTTCGTCATCGCATATATATGTGTTGTTAATCTTGTTTTTAAATTCTACGGCGTCTTTTATGTTGTATTTGGAGTTCAATGTTAGTATTTTTAAAACATTCACCATGTATTTCGAGAGTGCATATGATGGAGCATTGATTGATGAGCAAATAGGGCGCAATGGTGTATCGTGTTTATGTATTTTTGGCAGACCGTAAATTCTTGGTATTGTTGCTGTGTGTGTTGTCATTTTAAGCTTTTCTTGTTTATTTATTATTTCTTTTTTAAAAAGTGTCTCCACTAAATTGTTGTTTTTTTGTTGTAATGTTGAAGTTCGGTCTCTTCTTATTGTTTTGTACGTCCATCCGTCGCTTAATATTGTTTTCATTTTCTCTTCGTAATCTTTTTTGTACATAGCAACTGTTGTGCTTCCTTTGTCTGCTTCAACAATGACAATGTCTTTGTTTTGCTTTAAAAATTCCGTCGCATCTCTTGCTGTATTAATTGTGTAAGCGTCTCTTTCTGTTGGTTTCAATTCTCTTAAGTGTCGTTCTATAAGTGTCGTTAGCTTAATTCTCGCCTTTTCCTGTTCCTCTTTTTCGGTGATTGTTTGTATGCAGTTCTCTCCATCTGCGATGACGCTGAACAATGGAAACTGTTTTTTTGTTAGTGGGAGTGCGAACTTTGGACCGTGCGATAACAGCCATTGCACCTCTTTGGGAATGTTTTTGTCTGTCTTGTTAACGAAACATGAGTTGTTGTTGTGAAGGTTTAATTGTTTGATTCTTTCCTCTTTTAGTTTTTTAAACTTCTGCTCTTGTCTGCTTGTTGTCGCTATTCTATCGTGTAAAGCAATTTTCTCGTGGCTAATCTTTATATGGTCAACTTCTGATTTTGTGATTGTATTTTCCAACATATTTTCCAGTTTCTTAATTCGATGTTAGTTGTCTCGCAAAAATTCGTGCTTTTGTGAAATTAAAAGGTTTAGAATTTTTCGATGGAAGTTTGTGATGTGTTTTTCTACAGATTTTGTAAATTTTTCCAAAGTATTTTTATTAATGGACTTGTGTGTTGAAAATAGTTGATGTACGTTTTTTGTTGAGTTTGTCAAAAATTGTGGCATAATTTGATGCTTTCTGCATAAAACTAAAAAGTCTATGGAACATTTTACATTTTCGTTAATGGTGCTCATGTTGCGGTGTTTGTTTATGGACTTATTAATGTTGTTACCGTATTTTTCCTTTAAAAGTTTATATGTGGGTACATCCGTACTCACTCTTGGCGTGCCCTCCATGTTAGATATTGTAATTGTTCGGCCTTTTGTTGTTTATTGAATGTATTTTGGGCTTTGGCCGTGTAAAAAAGACAATCAAAGTCTTATTTTATTGTGGTTTTATTTTTCCAATATTTCGGCTCACTTTGTAGGCCTTCATCAGGGCTAAAAGAACACATAACATTAATCACAAAGTTCACAAAAAACACAACCATTGCATTAAATTACCATAAAAACAAAAAAAAATGTTTACATTAAAACATTAAAATTACATTAAAAAACATTAATTATAGTTAATTATTAATTAATTTTAGTGCAAAAATAAGTGCACAAATAATAACAAGATAGACAAAAACATTCCCAAAGAGGTGCAATGGCTGTTATCGCACGGTCCAAAGTTCGCACTCCCACTAACAAAAAAACAGTTTCCATTGTTCAGCGTCATCGCAGATGGAGAGAACTGCATACAAACAATCACCGAAAAAGAGGAACAGGAAAAGGCGAGAGTTAAGCTAACGACACTTATAGAACGACACTTAAGAGAATTGAAACCAACAGAAAGAGACGCTTACACAATTAATACAGCAAGAGATGCGACGGAATTTTTAAAGCAAAACAAAGACATTATCATTGTTGAAGCAGACAAAGGAAGCACAACAGTTGCTATGTACAAAAAAGATTACGAAGAGAAAATGAAAACAATATTAAGCGACGGATGGACGTACAAAACAATAAGAAGAGACCCAACTTCAACATAACAACAAAAAAACAACAATTTAGTGGAGACACTTTTTAAAAAAAAAATAATAAATAAACAAGAAAAGCTTAAAATGACAACACACACAGCAACAATACCAAGAATTTACGGTCTGCCAAAAATACATAAACACGATACACCATTGCGCCCTATTTGCTCATCAATCAATGCTCCATCATATGCACTCTCGAAATACATGGTGAATGTTTTAAAAATACTAACATTGAACTCCAAATACAACATAAAAGACGCCGTAGAATTTAAAAACAAGATTAACAACACATATATATGCGATGACGAAGAGATGGTGTCATTTGACGTGGTTTCTCTTTTTCCCAGCATACCGGTGGAGTTTGCACTCAGGACAATTGAACGACAGTGGGACAAAATTGAACTTCATACTAAAATTCCAAAAAAGCTGTTTATGGAAATTCTAAAATTTTGTATAAATGAAAGCAATTACTTCACGTACAATGACAAAATATACAGCCAGTTAAAAGGCATGCCAATGGGTTCACCAATATCACCGATAATAGCGGATATTGTAATGGAGGAGATTTGGACATAGGTACGAAGAACATGAGTCATAAACCCAGACTGCTCACGAAGTACGTTGACGATATTTTTGCAAATGTAAAAACTAAAGATATAGACAACACATTAAACACACTGAACAAATGCAACATTCATATAAAATTTACAATAGAGAAAGAAAACAACGACAAATTGGCTTATCTGGACGCGATAGTAATCAAAAGCAACAACATTATGAACACGGATTGGTATCAGAAACCCACGGCATCGGGTAGACTTATGAACTTTCATTCGAAGCACCCGAAAAAAACAATTTTTAATACTGCTAAAAACTTCATCCAGAGAGTTTTTAACATTAGTGACACCATGTTTCACAAAAACAACATTGAACGAATCAAGGAAATACTGGAAGCCAATGATTTTCCACCACATACTATCACGTGTTTGATCAAAACATTTAAAAACAACAACATCAAACGGACCGAAAATGAACAAATAACAGAACCAAAAAAGTACAAAGGAATCACCTATGTACCTGGGTTTACGGAAAAATTTAAAAAATCAGACATATATAACAGAAACAAGTACGTACTAGCACCTAAAACAAACAACACATTAAAATCTCTTCACAGCAAAACAAAAAGTAAACTAGAGGACATGGACAAATGTAATCTCGTATACAAAATACAATGTAAAGGCGACGGGGCCAATTTATGCAACAAAGTATATGTTGGTACAACAAAATCAAAATTAAAAACGAGACTATCATCACACAAATCAGATCTGAAATCTAACCATGACCACAAAACAGCGCTTGCGGCCCACTGTCTTCAAAACAATCACTCACCAAATTTTGAAAGCACAACTATACAACAACAAGAGACGAATTGCACGAGAAGGTATACATTGGAGATGCTGCACATAATAAACACACCAACAACAATACGATTAAACTACAAAACAGACACAGACAACTGCGCCCACATCTACAAACATTTAATAAAACATAAACGCAGTTGACGATGAAGGTGGCAAACAGCATTTCGACGCGGCATTTTATTTGTGCACTATAATTAATTAATAATTAACTATAATTAATGTTTTTTAATGTAATTTTAATGTTTTAATGTAAAAATTTTTTTTTTGTTTTTATGGTAATTTAATGCAATGGTTGTGTTTTTTGTGAACTTTGTGTTTAATGTTATGTGTTCTTTTAGCCCTGATGAAGGCCCACAAAGTGAGCCGAAATATTGGAAAAATAAAACCACAATAAAATAAGACTTTGATTGTCTTTTTTACACGGCCAAAGCCCAAAATACATTCAATAAACAACAAAAGGCCGAACAATTACAATATATAAAATAATAATGTTTAAAATGCCTCCTTATTTGTTTGAAAAAATTCAATTTAGTCACTCAACGAGGAGCTACATGCTGACTCCACCAAGTTTTAACTACCTCAATTCCACAAGGTTATTTTTTATTAACGCCACTCGTCTGTGGAATTCTTTACCGAGTTATATAAGAGCTTTAAGAGATATAACAAGATTCAGACGTGCCGTATTTCAGCATTTTGCTTCTATTTAAGTGTTTCTAGCCAATTTTCTTAAAATCTATGCTTACCTTCTTCTTCATTTCTTTTCTTTTCAATTTTGTCATACTCTGCTTTCTGCTTAATATTAAGATTTAAATTATTATAAGTATAGTTAAGGTTTAGGTTAAGTTTATATTTTATTTTATATAATCCAGAAGATTTTATCCCAAGCTTGTACATTAAGAGAACGAAGTTCTAATCGTACTATAAATATAAATAAATATAAAAAATATAAATAAAAATACGAAGAGAAAAATTGACGTCACGGTTCATTTACCATCCAACTTCTTTACAGATTTCTCGAGAATGGTACGTGCTCGAGCATCTTTACTAGACTCTACTATAGGTGCTGGGCCCTATTCTCTACCTGTGGAAAAAAACACTTTTAAAACTCATGTAGTGGCGTAGCGAGCATAACTGACGCCCAGGGCAAAACAATTTTTTTTCGCCCCAATGAAATAATGAAAAAAAATATGATATATTACAAATAATATTTTAATATATAGTACAAATAATTATAATACACTTATTAAATTACATTAATACAAATAACACTATGAGTCTAAATCAGAAAAAGGTTCTGTACACGACAGTTCATTATATTTGGTTATAGATTTAGGGTCTTTTAACACGAAAATCGCAAAAATAGTTAAGCCTAGTAGGATAAACTGGGGTACCCTTGACTTTGGGGCACATTTGACTGTGACGTTTTCGGTATGAACGAACCGTTATTTTTCAATAATTTGTTTTATAAATTTTGCACCATTGTATTTCAGTAAACGTCACGAAGTTCGACGATTCTTGCATTACATGAAGAAAAGTAATAGAAAAGTTTTTGTGTTTTTGCGCGCGTAACTGTTATTTTCCGGCACTGATACGTAAGGACTTCCTGACCTAGTTATAAAAGTTAATCAAAGTACCTTTTACAAAAGGTAAAAACAATTTATGTTTTTGAAATTGTAAGTGAATTTCAATAAAACTAAATATAAACTAAAAAAATTTAAAACAAAAAAGCCGACAGCATTTGGGTACATTTGACATTTTTGATTGGGGTACTTTTGACAAATGTTAGTTGTGCGAGTACAAAGATTGAGTAACATCTCGATGTTACCCAAATGCTCTCGGCTTTTTTGTTCTAAATTTTTTTAGTTTATATTTAGTTTTATTGAAATTCACTTACAATTTCAAAAACATAAATTGTTTTTACCTTTTGTAAAAGGTACTTTGATTAACTTTTATAACTCGGTCAGGAAGTCCTTACGTATCAGTGCCGGAAAATAACAGTTACGCGCGCAAAAACACAAAAACTTTTCTATTACTTTTCTTCATGTAATGCAAGAATCGTCGAACTTCGTGACGTTTACTGAAATACAATGATGCAAAATTTATAAAACAAATTATTGAAAAATAACGGTTCGTTCATACCGAAAACGTCACAGTCAAATGTGCCCCAAAGTCAAGGGTACCCCAGTTTATCCTACTAGGCTTAACTATTTTTGCGATTTTCGTGTTAAGAGACCCTAAATCTATAACCAAATATAATGAACTGTCGTGTACAGAACCTTTTTCTGATTTAGACTCATAGTGTTATTTGTATTAATGTAATTTAATAAGTGTATTATAATTATTTGTACTATATATTAAAATATTATTTGTAATATATCATATTTTTTTTCATTATTTCATTGGGGCGCAAAAAAATTGTTTTGCCCCGGGCGTCAGTTATGCTCGCTACGCCACTGCATGAGTTTTAAAAGTGTTTTTTTCCACAGGTAGAGAATAGAGCCCAGCACCTATAGTAGAGTCTAGTAAAGATGCTCGAGCACGTACCATTCTCGAGAAATCTGTAAAGAAGTTGGATGGTAAATGAACCGTGACGTCAATTTTTCTCTTCGTATTTTTATTTATATTTTTTATATTTATTTATATTTATAGTACGATTAGAACTTCGTTCTTTTAATGTACAAGCTTGGGATAAAATCTTCTGGATTATATAAAATAAAATATAAACTTAACCTAAACCTTAACTATACTTATAATAATTTAAATCTTAATATTAAGCAGAAAGCAGAGTATGACAAAATTGAAAAGAAAACAAATGAAGAAGAAGGTAAGCATAGATTTTAAGAAAATTGGCTAGAAACACTTAAATAGAAGCAAAATGCTGAAATACGGCACGTCTGAATCTTGTTATATCTCTTAAAGCTCTTATATAACTCGGTAAAGAATTCCACAGACGAGTGGCGTTAATAAAAAATAACCTTGTGGAATTGAGGTAGTTAAAACTTGGTGGAGTCAGCATGTAGCTCCTCGTTGAGTGACTAAATTGAATTTTTTCAAACAAATAAGGAGGCATTTTAAACATTATTATTTTATACAGAAAGATACAATTCCTAGCATTAAGAAAGTTAATAACATCACTTCCGAGAATACATTTTTTAAACTGAGATATATTATCAAATTTTCGCAGCCCATATACATATCGTGTTATCTGGTTAAATACTAAGTAAAGTTTTAATCGGGATCGCGAGTCCAAATTGCTATAAACACATTCTGCATAAGTTATTATAGGTAGTACTAGCAATTCCCGGTGCGCGTTGCTACACCCGACACCTATATTGGAAAAGTATAAATATATAGCGAAACCCGGTGCACTTCGTTACACTGAAGAAAAATTGTGAAATTATACTATTTCGGTTACAAAAAGATTATATGAAAGCTTTTACTACTAATGATTCAAACTTTAACATAACGTTAATGTTGCATCAGTTCAGTTTGTATCAATGCTGAAAAATTCACACATTTGTTTTAGCAATTTATAAGACACAGTAAAGTGAAACCAAGTGTTGGTTTTTGTATGAAATCTTAAAAAATATTTGTATTTCGAACGTTATGATTTCTTATCACCGAACTCAATCCAATACATTTTGATAAACAATATTTTTTGTTTTTCCATCCGGTGCGTAAATAAATAAAGTGCTTGGAATGCCAACTCTTGAACAGGCAACGTATAATTGACCGTGCAAGAAACACGGCTGTTCCAAATTTAATCCGCATACTTGAAGCGTTTGTCCTTGCGCCTTATTGATGGACATGGCAAATGACAGACGCACCGGAAATTGTAAACGCTTGAATTCGAATGGCATATCTGTTGGTATCAGCGGAATACGCGGTATGAATACCATTTCGCCTTTAGCTTTTCCAGTCAATATTATTGCTTCAATCAAATTCGGCATCAATTTTTTTACAGCCAATTTGGTGCCATTGCACAGTTTTGGTGCGTTTAAATTCCGTAGCAAAATTATTGATGAGCCGGCCTTTAAATTTAAACAATGCGGTGGCATACCAGGTGGTTCTAATGAATTTAAAAATTCGATTGGATAATGTATGGCATCATCGTTATTCATTGCGCTATCAATAGATTTATATGATGTCACTGCACCTGGTAATTTTTCTTGGATCAGAAAATTAATTGCATTGACATGTAAATTTGTTGGTGCCAAAATTGCACGTTCTCTCAACCAATTGTGATCCCTGTAATTTTGTACAATATTTGGAAAAACGCGTTCAATCAGTTCTTCTTTTGATTCGAGAATTGTACAGAAAATATCTGGCAAAGTAATCAAACCATTTGCATTATCGATTTGAACTTTTCCATTGCCGATTTCTAACAATAGTTTCGAGAAACGATCTGCAGATTGATCATTGTGCAACTGAACACGCATATTTATGTGCAATGTCAATTTTTGGACATATCGCCACAGAAAGGAAGACTTCAAGCATGCATTAATTTCATCCGCTGGTGTGGATCGTGCAATCACGGGCAATGTTTGTCGAAAATCACCAGACAATAATATCAATGCACCACCGAAAAGTTGTTGATTGCCACGTAAAATTTCATTGTACGATGTCTCCAGTTGTCTCCAGTGATTTTTTGTGGCTCATTGAACATTCATCTAATAGAACAATTGCTGCTTGTAAGTAATAAAATTATCCAAAAGAATTTGCTTCGGAAAAATTTATGTCTGTTTACGTCGGAATCCAAATGAAAAAGAAAGCACACTGGGTACATTGGGTGGTGTGAATAAAAAATAAGCAAGTGTCTTCTGATATGTGACATCTTGAAATCTTCAAAAGTGTCAAGTGTGAAAATGAAATTTAATATCGATAATGGATAATATTGATATTATCGATATTGTAGACAATTTTTCTTTATGTAAAAAACTTTTGTGGACTATTACAAACATTTAAAAAAAAATCAGCGCAGGCGTTCTGCGAGTTTAGATATATATATCAAAACAGTGGGCGCAAAAGTGGGCGTGGTCAATTTTTCTTTCAGTAAACACTTAAATTGGGTTACTACGAACATTTGAAAAAAAAATTATCCAAATCGGTCCAGCCGTTTTCCGATTTTAGATAAATCGAAAAAAGTGGGCGCAAAAGTGGGCGTGGTCAATTTTTCTTTCCGACAAAACTTAAATTGGATTACTTCGAACATTTGAAAAAAAATTATCCAAATCGGTCCAGCCGTTTTCCGATTTTAGATAAATCAAAAAAAGTGGGCGCAAAAGTGGGCGTCGTCAATTTTTCTTTCTGAAAAACCTAACTTGGACTAAAACGAACATTTAAAAAAAAAAATTATCCAAATCGGTCCAGCCGTTCTGAAGTGATGCGATTTCAACCAAACGTACACTTCTTTTTATATATATAGATAAGTTGAATAACAAGTTTACACTTCAATTCAACAGGGGTAAATTCAGCTGAAACTCTTAGGTTACGTAGAATATAGTATATTTTTCGAACCACGCTGTTATTGTGGTCACTGCAGCTAAGTGAAGAGTTAATTGAAAACCAAGATTTTTAATTTTGCTAACCAGAGTTATCAAAAATTAGATCAGGTATATTTTAAAATTAGATCAGGTATATCCTCAAGGAAAACATTATCTTTACTGATGGGTAGCGCAAAGGACTTTGACGCATTAAGTTGAAGGCCATTACTAAGAGCCCATTGACCTATACTCTCCAGATCCTCATTAAGTCTGCATACCAGGTCTTCCATGAGACCAGCTCTACGGGAGAGATATATCTGAATATCAGCAGCATAAGCATGCATGGCTGAATGCTTGCATACGCTGAAAATATCGTTAGTAAAAATAGAAAATAAAAGAGGACCTAGTACCGATCCTTGGGGGACCCCACTGCAAACATACGAAAAATTCGAAAAATGTTTGACAACCTTAACTTTCTGTACCCTACAGGAAATATAGTTTTCCAGAAGGGCCACAGCGCTGTCACAGAAGCCATACATATATTTAAGCTTATAACATAGTAAAGGGTGATTTACTGTATCAAACGCTTTTGAGAAATCGAGTAAACATAGAAGTGTTAGTGATCCATTATCATATGAGCACCTAATATCGTCCATAACCTCAATCATAGCAGTTGAGCAACTATGTCCAGCGCGGAAGCCTGACTGGTGTGGAGATAACAGTTTATATTGCGAAAGGTAATTTTATGTTTGATATGCCATTAAAGATTCACAAATTTTAGATAAGGACGATAAAATGCTAATTGGCCTAAAATCATTAGGCTCATTTGCCGCTGTTTTCTTAGGAACAGGAAGAACAATGGCAGTTTTCCAAGAGCTTGGAAAGCAGGATGTTGTGAAACAGTGGTTAATAATATGTGTCAGTGGACTGAGAATTAATGGTAGTATTTCTTTTAAAAATTGAATATTAATTCCATCTGCTCCGACAGCACTTGATCTGATTTTTTGAACGCATTTGCCTACCTCGCTTCATTAACTGCAGAAAACTCAAATGTTTGTTCAACATATTGTGTTGGAGGTGTGAAATTTATGTTAAGAGAGTTCAGCGTAGTGGACAGGAAAAAATTATTAAGCAGATCAGGGTCGATAAAACATTCAGATTTTGTATTGCTACAAACACCAAGATTTTTGATATTATTCCACAAAACTTCTGAAGGAAGAGACGTTTTAAGTTTGGAGAAAAAATACAATTTTTTTGAGTGTCTTAAAATACGTATTGACTCATTTCTAGCTAATCTATAGCCTTCCCATTTTTCAGCTGTGGGGTATTTTTTCCACAGACCATGCAATTTATTACGCTTGTTTATGGTGTTTTGAACTCGGCTATTGAACCAAGGGCAGGAGGCATTCTTTACTGTAACACTTCGAAAAAGGACATAATTGGTAAACAGTCTATTAATTATCTTTGAAAAAACAAATAATTTTTGATCAACAGTTTCACTATTCCAAACTTCATTCCATTGAACTGAGAATAGATCTTGGAAAAGAGCACTACGATTTATATTTTTAAAGTCATGGTACAAAAATGTATTTGGGGACACAGTGCGCACAAAATTAACATTTAAAGTAAAAAAAATAAATCATGATCTGACAAAAAATAAATTTGGTCAAACAGCACAACAGATGACATATCAGAAGGTATCATGTCAGGAAGAGGTGAAGGTATCATTTGTGTGTGCCAAAACAAAATGTTCTTCATTAAAGCCGACGACTCACAGTCTGGCTTTTATCAACTCTAGAGAAAAAAAATCACATTACAAATAAAATGGATCTGATGGTGTATGTTGGTTATTCTTAACTCTAAAAATGCTTATTTTAATTTCAGATGGCATGACTAAGAACTTAGTCTTTAACTAAATTGTTAAATTAAAAAACAATTTAAATAAATTTTGCATGGAACCTCATTAATTTTCAATCCATATTGGCAAATATGGTGTGGTAATGTGACCAAAGGTTGGTCCCAATTAAGTAAATTACACTAACAAATAAAAAACAATTTGAAATTTATTTGTTTTCTATTAAGGTAATTTATATTCATTAATATGCTATTTTTATTGATACATATATTGTCTTTATTTTTAAGAAAATGTTGGGGAAAACAATTAATATTAAATGCATCCACAGATAACCGCAGCTAAAGCTAACTCTTAAGTATCGTAAGTTATATCGTTTAGTAAGAATAATAAGTGGTAAGTAAGCCGGAGGAGTTTTCTGCGGAGGAATTTTCTGCCATTAAACTTTGATTAAAAAGCAATTAAAATAAAATTTTATTTTTACTAAAATTCTTATAATATAACAAATTAATTTATTAACTAAATATGCAGAAATGTAAACATACTTTCCAAACCGCTTGCTAAAAAAAAGAAAACACCAAGGAATAATATTCTGAGCACAGCGATTTTATAAGAACTACACTGATTTCTCATAAAAATTAAAATAAAAAAATTCTTCAAAATACCAATCACTTTAAAAGGCTGTATCAAGAAAACTACTAGCAGTAAACGGTTGATATTTTTACCATGGCTTATTCAGATATATTTTTTCTTATATCTAAAAATATTTTCAAATCGCAAAGAAAAAATGTTGATTTCTATTCCTTAGAACTGATAAAAGCCACACTGTTCGACTGTGCTGCGTCTTGAGTTGCAAGCAGCCGTCTTGGGAACTCGTTTAATGCATCAATTATTGATGAACACTCGCTTTAAGTTAAACGCTACATTTTTGTGGTGGGACTCCGTTATCAAGAAAATGAGGAACTTCCATTCAAATATAGCCTGTTTTCAGTAAGCGTAACATTTATTGATTTCAAACGTTTTTCTTCTTTTACTAGATTAAAACGAACTTTTGCTTGGATTAGAGATGAGCGATCCGGTGATTTTTCAAGAAAGTCGTTCTTAGTGAACGTTACTTTAAAATCACCGTTCTTTAAAATGGTGACCATGATCACGCTATTTTATAATTAATAACATATCCAAGTTTGTGTTATAAGAGATGTTGTGGTTTTATATATCTTGTTTTTCGAAGTGCTACGTAATGCAAAAAAAAAATTATCGCGTTAATTTTTATCGAATTTCAATAAAACTAAATATAAACTAAAAAAATTTAAAACAAAAAAGCCGAGAGCATTTGGGTACACATGACATTTTTGATTGGGGTACTTTTGACAAATGTAAGTTGTGCGAGTACAAAGATTGAGTAACATCGAGATGTTACCAATTCATTTAAAAATGTTTTAATATATTTTTAAATTGGTTTTAATAAAAAAGAAGTGGTTCAAATATCAGAAATAGGACTATCATTAGCCTAAGAAATAAAAGTCTAAAGATAATAGCAACTCTGGTAACAACTATAGCATTGATTCTTTTGGATTCAGTGATGCTGGTCTAATTTTTTTCCAAGTATTCAGCCACATAACTTTTAAATTATTTTATTCGTAGAGCATCAACATCATTAGAATTCCCAAACCCGTTAAAGAAACTTGTGGTTATAGTTAACTGGCCCTTAACTACCTAACCTGTTAACTCGATTCCATAACATCTTTGCTAGCAATAGGCGATTTTCATTTTTAGGTCTGACCACACATCTGAGCAGATACTGATCAAACCGACCATAATCTGAACTGACAACATCAGATTGCCGATTGCTTTGTGCTCAGTAACAATTTTCTGAGCTCGTCAACAGCATCTGACCAACACTCAGGCATGCTTAGGTTATGAAAAGAAACACATATATTGAACACAGCTGCGTCAGAGGTAAAAAATAAACGCAGATCTGTTTTTGACAGTTGTAACTCAGCTCGGATATAAAAAAGAAAAAGGCCTAATATTTATTCCTAACTTTGACAGTTCGATAAAGATAACTGTTGCTTGCTTAACTACTCGCTCTGAAATAATAAAGTTTATATTTTTAAACCCCCACGCGTACTGCGTAAGGGGTATATTAATTTTGTCACGACGTGTGTAACGCCCATAAGGAGGCGTGGTAGGTATAGAAAAGTATATATATTCTTACTCAGCATCACCACCTGAGTTGATTTAGCCATGTCCGTCTGTCCGTCTGTCTATCTGTCTGTCTGTCTGTCTGTCTGTGGACACGATTACAGCCGTAATTTTGAAGCTATCGCGCTGAAATTCGATATTTAAGTTTTTTCTTAAAAACTAAGATCAAGTTCGAGAATGGGCTAAATCGGATGAAAACCACGCCTACCTCCCATACAACCCCAATAATGAAAACTTCATAAAGAAGCAAATATTTAAGCTACAAAACTTAAATTCGGTATTTGAATAATTTATGTCAAAACTGAGGTGTGCTCGAAAAATGGGCGTGATCCACTTACTAACACGCCCACCTCCCATACAACTCTAATATTGAAAACTATATAAATAGGCTTCTGTCGAAGCTACAAAATTAAAATTAGATATTTATTATTTTTGTACAAAAATTGAGACGTGTTAGAAAAATGGGCGTCATCCACTAACGAACACGCCCACCTCCCATATAACCCCAAAATTTAAAACTCTAAAAAACGGCTTCACTTTAAGCTACAGGAAAACAATTTGATACGTTTGTATTTTATATCAAAACTAAATTGTGGAAAAGAGTGGGCGTCAACCGCATACGAACACACCCATCTCCCATACAACCTATTAAAGTGAAAACTCTATAAATGGATTAATATTTAAGCAACAGACCTGAAATTGGGTATTTTTGTATATTATATCAAGACTGAGGCGTGTTAGAAAAAATTGGTATAAACCACTCAAGAACACGCCCACCTCCCATGCAACCCCTAATTGAAAACTTTCAATTAAAACAACTTGATATGAGTGTGTTATAGACGTCATCAAAATAGTAAAATGTTTTGAAATTTCATACAAAAATAGCTACAATTTAAGATATTGTACCATTACGAATCGGCCGTGGGGGTATTTTTACTTCGGCTGAGTCGAAGATATACCTTACTAGTTTTATATCAATTGAGTGAATTTTACCATATTTAATTTTGACATCAATTGTATCGAACTGATCATGTTACATTCGATATTTTAACTCTTTTCTACTCTTACAAACACGAACTAAAGATATATTGAATTTTTGTGTGATGAAATTTTTCACATGTTCGTCAAAATATTACTCTGTTCCGCTGTGACAAATACTCGCAACATTTTTCCACAACAATTTAATTGAACTGCCTATTTATTTTGAAGTGAAAAGTGGCAGTTGTTTTTTAATTTTTTATTTTCATATATTTATTTTTTTCTATTTTGAGAAGTAAGGCATGACTTTCTCAAATTTTTCAATTTCTTCACAATAAAATATTTGTCAGAATTTTCACGCAACAAAAAAAAGGAATGTTGCGAGTGAAATTTTACGCAAACGGACAGAGTACTAGGATTTACGTGTTTTTTAAAGATTTTATAAGATTTGTAAGATTTTTAAAGTTTTTCTCGCTTTTTTCAAATAAAGTCGCATATCTTTAAATATATCTTGTATACTTCTTGTTCAATATTAATAATCACGCTAAGCAGAAAAAAATTTCTAATTATCTTCATATTTGTTCAACAAATATTTACATTTGGATGAGTAGTTTTTGCGCTATCATCATTCATAAAAAATCGAAAACTATTTTCATTTTTAGTGGAGAATATAAGCTATCGCCGAAAGAAATGCGTGCAAAAATACGGATTGTTTATCGATTCCCCATTTTTTACAAAGATTTTTAGCCTTTTCGATTACTTTTTCACAAATCTCGTTACGAATTTCTGCAAGTTCAGTCGCCAATAATTTGAGATCATGGAACGCTTCTGTAAACTTAATTTTAGGACCTTGTAATCTGAGCTGCACTCTTAGAGTTCATGCCAGAAATGGACTAAAGTTATGATATTTAAATTCGGTTTAAGATAAAGATTGCAGCATTTCTGGTACCACTTGTGGCAGTATTTTCATCTGCTAATTTTTCTAATAGTTCTACGTATTCTTCCAGTCCCTCGACAATAACCCTAACTGCTTGCGCTCTGGCACTCCATCGTGTTACAGATTCACGTTTAACAAATTTTTCAAAGCATTTTTTAACAATTTCCATCGTAATGTTGAACGTGAGAAAAAGAGACGTATGTTATCAATTATTTCAAAACATGTTACAACGATTGAATCTTGGTTAGCTGTAGTAACTCCTTTTAAATTTAATGTGTGGTTATCACAATTTACAAATGTTGCCTTATTATTTATTTTATTATTTTTTGTTGAACGCCAGATATGTGATTTGACATAAGGGCAGCATTATCATAGCATTGTATTCTACAGTTGGCAAACTTAATTATTGAATTAATTAATTAAAACAAATTTTGTTGCAAAATTTTGTTTGTTTTGAGAATGATTTGGCGCCCCTCTACGATTGGCGCCCGGGGCAAGATGACACCCCCTGCCGCCCCCCCTCGCTACGCCACTGAACTCATGCTATTCTGCAACTCAAATGCACACAATCGAGCTGAATAAAAAATCAAGTTGCTGAATAAAAATATTTGACAGTCAATGTGAAAATAGTGATAAAAAAACAAATTTTTGAGAAAAAAAAAAATTCGATCCTACACATAAATAAACATCACTACAGAAAATATGTACTTGTTTATATGAATAAAAATAATTGTTTAAGGAATGTTGACAAAATTTTTTAAAATTATATTCGAAAAGTTGCCGGGTATTTCACAACAACAATTTAACAACAAAAATAAAAAACTGACTGAAAAAAATGGCAATGAGGGAAATTTCCTCATGCATTGCCTGATCAAATTGCATTGCCTGATCGCTTGAAGCAGGCTCGTTGACATCGATGTGACAGTAGAACCAAACACGACCCAACCAAGCTAAGTGTCCACAGCAAATGGTCCTTCCACTCGAAAGTGCACACTCCCCTTTGGCAAACCCAAGTGGCAGTGATTCAAGCCTATAAGCAACTCTAGCTTGACATCAGCGTACACAAGCGTACAACACTGCGTGCTAAGGGCACCGCTCAAGTCATTATTATTCAAACTTTATGTTGGCACAAAAAGATTTGAAACTCCGTAGACATCTAGCAGAAAATGTTTTTTCTTCATACCAGTAGGTAGATTCCAGGATTTGCTATCGCTTAATCTCAACAAGTGCGATTCTGATTCACAAATCATCTTCTATTTTGGTTGCTTAAATTAAGCAATGATAAAAATGAACCGGATAAAAAACAGCTGATTTTGACATTTATTTATTGCTTAAAACTTGCTTATTTGTATTTCAATTGCTAAAAATTGCTAAAATTTTCAAAATTTTAGCAACAAGAAATTTAAGCCGCTAAAATTTTTAAAAATCTTACAGTACTTAAAAAGGATTGAAAACAAGGTAAGTTTCAATTATCAACAACTTAAAGCTGTCTTTTTTTACTTTTATTTCAAAAAATATTTTTTTTTACATGAACGCCAATAGAAAACATGTAACGAAAGAGAAATAAATTTGTTAGTCCAATATTTAGAACGTGAATTTGATAGCACCACAGTTGATAAGACACTCATACTGTTATTAAAATTAATAATGTTTATAATTTGATTAATTTTAACGACATTGAAGAGCACGAGAATTTATTATTTTGACTTTAACCTAAATGCTTACAAACTTACTTACTTACTTAGGTGGCCATGACAACCTCGGTCTGGTCAATCCATCGGAGGCATGGTCTTCCTCTTCGTCGTCGACCCTTAGCTTTCGCATCAAACACCTTTTTCGCTGAATCTTCTTCATCCATACGAAAGACATGACCCAGCCAAAGTAGTCTCTGAGTTGTTATACGCTGGACCAGCCGCGTACCGTGGGGGGGGCGAGGGGGGCGGTCCGCCCCGGGCGGCATTATTTTAGGGGCGGCAATGAAACTAAATTAAGCCTTTTACAAAATAAATATGTATACAATATCATTTTAAGGTGTACAAACAAAAAAAAAGAACTAAACTTACTGAATAAATTTAAGCACCACTGTAAATATAACTATATTTATGAGCTTCGTATTGAGTACAACCAAAATATAAAATCTTATAAATATAGTCTCGAAATTAGTTGCCGAAGAAATAAAAAAAGACATAATATTAAGGCATGTGCGAGTAGTTGAATTTTCGAGTAACTCGGCTACGACTTGAAACTCGTATTGAATAACTGGTGTTTTTGAGTAACTCGAAATTTTTCGAGTTTTTGAGTGCTTTTAGTTATCAGTGGAAATACCCAGTGGTGGAATGTTCGTTTGATTATGGCGAATTGTAAGTTCAGAGTGCATATTAAAAATTAAGACTAAGCGTATAATTTGAAGTCGTGTCTGTTATAATTTTTTGTGATTACTGAAAGGATTTTACTGTTTTAATAAAATCACTTTGGAGAGGAGTTAGGTGTGGTCTTACTGATTTCGTTCATTTTCTAATGTAAGAATTTATTTATTAATTTTGGAGATTTCATTTTGAGAAATGACCACAAGGTTTCAGCAGCTTCATGCACTTGCTGAAAAATACGCAATTCTTACTCCTTTGATTCTCCTGAATGATAAGTTGGAATGCAAACTGAATGAACTCTGTCACGAAGATATTGACAAGGAAGAGTTTCTCGTTGAGAGAAAAATACTTCAGAAATCTGTTTCTATTACACACAAAGAAACTGATTTTTGTATGAAACACTTAAACTTTTACAATTTATTTTTAAATTAAGTCTTGAAAACGCAGTTTCAAACATTGTTATACTTTTACGCATCAAAAAATGAAAATTTTTTCGTATATTTTGATAAAAAATTCACTATGAGAAGTATTTTATTCAATAAAAACAAATGTTTTCTCAAAAATAAAGAGTCTTTTTCTCTACAATCGAATTATTTTTATATATTTCTCTTTTTCATAGAAAATTTTTATCATTTTAAGAGAATTTTTAGGATCGCATTTAGAGAAAAGCATTCTCTGGAGCAAGGTCAATACCATTTTTCAGTAAATATGATGCTATTTTTATCATATTCCGAGAAACTTTTTTCTGACTGCAGTTTGAAAAGTCATTTCGAGAAAAATGCGTTTAAAGTTTTTCTTAGCATGCATTTAATATGCAACTTGATCTCAAATAAATTCCAATTTTAAAAAATCCTGTAAGCATCGATTCGATTTTTGGATTGTCTTCGTTCAACTTCGGTTTTGGTCGATACTGTTCGGTTAAATTTTTTTTATCTTGATATAGCTTCTGCTGGTATTCGTTACACTTATTTTTTTGTTCGTCTTTGGTTCTTGACTTCGTTTGCATTCGGCTCATTCCTTGATTTTTGTCGAAAGAACTTTTAAAAGCACAGGATCTATTTCAGTAACAGATACAAATGCTTGCCAAGTTTCATCAAAATCGGTTCATCCGTTTTGACGTGAATGAGCCGAACATAGTTGATTGAATAAAGCGCCCTCTCACGGAACTTTTCTGAAATTTAAAAAGCCTCAATTCTGTTGTTTTTATTTTTTTTATATTTTATGTTTTATCTTGGGTGCAGTTGAACGTCAATACCGAATTTCATTGAAATCGGTTCAAGCATTTAGGAGTTATTGAGTCTTTAAAACGCACACTTAAAGCGCCTTCTTACGGAAGTCTTTGGACATTTTTAAAGCCTATGTTATCTTGGGCGCAGTCGAACCTTCATACCAAATTTTATTGAAATCGGTCCAGGAGTTTAGGAGTTATTGAGTATTAAAAACGCACTACTAAAAGCGCCCTCTTGCGGAAGTTTTTGGAATTTTTTATGACCTTTATTTTATTTTGGGAGCAGTTGAACCTTCATACCAAATTTCATTGAAATCGGTCGAGTCGTTTAGAAGTTATTATAGAGTGCCGTGTCCACAGACTTCCGCCCACTTTTTTACACCCCCTATGTTCTTTCTCACCATGAAAGGTACTCGGTGTCCAAATTTCAGCTGAATCGGATAAACGGTGCGCGAGCCTATACGGAACAGACAGACAGACAGACAGACAGACAGACAAACATTTGATTTTATATATTAGATAATGCGTTGTGCTCCATTTTTTTCCCAACGTGCGTCGTATTAGAAATAGGTTGATGATATGTATATTTTCTTATATAATTGAGAACAATGAGAGATCACATTCTAAAGTGAAAACTATGCATACAAAACCCTATATTAATATCAAAGATGTTTTTTTTTATTGCATATGAGAGGGGCGGCAAATTAAGAATCCGCACCGGGCGGCTTAGCCTCTCGGTACGCCACTGCGCTGGACTATGTCAATGTCGTCGTAGAGATCGTACAGTTCGTGGTTCATTCGAATGCGATAGTCGTCGCCAACTCAAACAGGACCAAAGATTTTGCGAAGAACTTTCCTCTCGAACACCCCAAGAGCGGCTGCACCTGTTTGCGATACCACCCATGCCTCAGCACCATAGAGAACCACAGGTATGATGAGCGTCTTGTAGAGAGACATTGTTGTTGTTGTTTACGGCGGTTCCAAGGTATGTAAACTCCTTGACAACTTCAAAGTTATATTTGCCTGATATAACCCATTGAAACCTAGATGCCGCGCTTCCCTTTTTGCAGAGAGCATATACTTTGTTTTGCCCTCGTTCACCGTCAAACCCACTTTGGCTGATTCCTTTTCAATAGCGGCGAAAGTAGCAGTTACATCTCTCTTGGTTCTGCCGATAATATCGATATCATCAGCAAATGCAAGGAGCTGGACACCTTTGTAGAAAAGGGTACCATTTCGATGTACACCTGCCTTTCGTAGGATCCCCTCCATGACGAAATTGAAGAGATCGCATGATAGCGGGTCGCCTTGTCTGAAACCTCGTTCGTTATTAAAGGTTTCGGAGAGGTCATTTCCTACCTTAACGGAGCTGCATGTATTGCTCAACGTCATCTTGCAGAGCCTTATCAACTTTGCAGGTATACCGAACTCAGACATTGTTGCGTACATGCAATCCCGAATCGAATCGGGCTGTCGATTTGATTTTCGTGGGTTTTCTCCAAGATTTGGCGTAGTGTAAAAATCTGGTCTATGGTGGACTTGCCAGGACGAAAGCCACACTGATAAGGTCCAATCAGTGTTTTGGTATGTGGCTTCAATCCTTCACACAATACGCTCGAAAGATACCTTGGTAGTTGGCGCAGATTGTTGGATCTCCTTTCTTAAGTATAGGAAAAACCACACTGAGATTCCAATCGTCGGCCATGCTTTAACCTCGTCATGGCTAGGTGGTGAAATTTCTACTCCATCATCGTCGATTGGTGGTGTCAGACTGCATTCTCCAAGGGCGGAATTGTTGGTATCGTCGCCTGCAAGCAGATTGGAAAAATGCTGTCTCCATAATTTCAATGCGCACTGCGTATCTGTAACCAGATCACCAGTCTCATCTCTACAAGTGGATGCTCCGGGCTTGAAACCTTTGGTTAGACGCTTAACCTGCTGGTAGAATTTTCGAGCATCCTTCTTGGCCTAGTACACCTCAATTTGCTTTCACACAAAAATAGAAAATTTGACAGCTGTCATTGAAAGACTTGTGCGCTACTACGGTGCATACAACAACTAGTTTTTAGCTAAGCGGTGTGAAGTTCAGAATCGCAATTTAACGAAATCGCTAAAGTTTTTGATAATACAAGAATTGTAGCATGTTAGTGATTTTTAGAGTTTTAGCGATAGCAAATCCTGGAATCTACTTACAGCACATTTACAAATGTGCTAGGTTCTGGGACCCTTGTACCAGCAAACCACTGTACGTTCAAGTTGCGTTGGCTACCCTGTAGTCTAAGTTCCCCAATAAGCGAGCTGTCCATCATCGAAATTATCCATCATCCATCAGTGCGTATGTATCGACTCGTTTGTTTTGACCGTAAAGAGTTTCTGACAATACATGGAATAATATTTTGTGGTTTTCTATTGGCTAGAGACACAACTTAGAACAGGTTCTGGTGCCTCTTTTCGCTGTTGTTCACTTACATGTGACGAATTCTAGCAGAATTCATTCGGTCTTCGTGCAGCAGCTTATGGTGCCTCTTTTGGCAATTATATAGAAAGCACGGCTTACGACGAATGCAGTCACAAATTGTATGTCGTGCTAGCAGACATGTACAGCACATGCGTCAGTGTTTGGCCTCTGCCCAGTGTTCATTTATGTTGAACTGAAGAAACTGTTTACACTTAGCGGCTCTGTGCTGACCTTAGCACACAGGGCAGATTGGACACTTTACTTCTTCTTGACGTTCGTTTTTGGCAATGTGCAAGACCACAAGACGTTTCCGCTCATGACTTGCGTGAGTGCCACTTTCTTGAACAGTGCATATTAAGTTTTCTATTTCAGTGCGCCAGTTGCTAAAATCAAGAATTATAGGATTCAGCTGTATCGGCGCTGCATATCTAGCCCACTCTATGGGCTTGCTCATTTGAAGCTTTGTTATGAGCTCTTCAAGCAACATTGGATTTGAGAGGTGCTGCTGTCCATTGACACTTTTTAGAAATACAGTAAGAGAATTTGTTTTTGTTGCAAATGGAATGAGATTTTCAACTGCATTCTCAGATATGGGTGCAACTTCTCGATTTTGTCGTAGTTGACTACGAATAAATTGCTCTGGGCTTCCGTAGCGAAATTAAAGCTGGTTCATCACTGTAGAAACGTTGTTCGGGTGGATGTATAGCGACTTCATAGCTTCGCGTACCTCTCCTCTGAGGCACCTTTGCAAGCACTGGTTGTTGTCGGTTGTCTGTGTGTATGCAGATGAAAATAGTGTGCAGTCTTCAGGTTGGCCACTAAACTCTGGTAAATCGTATAATTTCTTGGCTGTGGAATTTTCGACGTCGTTAAAATATTCTCAAAGTTAAATGATACATATTCTGACATTTGGGTATTTAGAGCAAAGGTTGCGAAATGTCAAAGATTGTGAGTTTGGGTAAATATGTGCAGCGGTTGATAAGTTTGCACTTTTACGCATGTGCGAATATGTCAAACTCGTTGCGGGTAGTGCCGGCGTATTAGCACTTAACGTTGACTGACTACCTATACTCTGAAAAATATCTGCTTTTACCTCTGAGGTAGGCGCAGAAAGTAAAGATAACGTTGGTTTGTGATTGGATGGCTTTTTCTGCGTATGTGTCGACAACGACGCGACTGGAAGGCACTGGAGTTATTTTACGGCAAGTGCTTCTTCCAATGCACTTCGTTGCATCTCGCTTAACCTCAAATCACTTTGAACACTCTTGACCACGGTTGCCACTTTGGTCATATATGTCCAAATGTGGTCATTTTATTTTAACTTGGTCACTTGGTCATTTTTTCCTTCATTTGGTCACTTTTCCAAAGAAATAAAAAGACAAACTTGACTTCATATTTTGATTTTTTAAAACATTAACTCCGGTTTGTTAACCGAGCTATAAATTAAAAACTTGTTCTGTAACTGTTTTTGTAATTAAATCGGTTAGTTTCTCATCTGGAACTCGTTATATATCCAATTGTAACGAAATCTATTTGGCGCAAAAGTGAAAAAAATAATGAAGAAAATCGCTGGGGTCATGCATTTAAGGGTTAATTGAGAGCGAGTAATAGTAACCGAATCGAAAATGGTTAAATTTTCAAAAAATAATCGTAAATTTGGGTAAATATCAGTTATCTTAATATTGGGTTAAACTAACTTAGATTTAAAAATTTAAAAAGTTTCATTTACAAATTGATGTCCTTATTGCCCAGATCAGCTGGGCTATTATTATAACCGTTAATAATACTATGTTGCCAAAGAATATTTTTTTAAAATTTAATTTTTTACATACGATGCTTAACGCACCAAATTTGTTTTTAAAAAATATTATCTTATTTGTAAAAAGTTAAATTTAATCTTTTAAATATCTTAATGTTAAAACAGAGGTGTTCACTAACGTTTATTTTCTTTACGTTTATGAAAATTTAATATATTATCTTCTTTCTTTTTATTTGTGTTTTTGTGTGATTTGCTAATTTTCTGAACATAAATTAAAAAAATATATAGTAAATTATAATTTTATATGTACTACATTTTCAAATTATGATTATTTTGGTCATTTTTTACTGAGCTTGGTCACTTTTGTTTTCAATTTTGGTCACATATTTTATTTACAAGTGGCAACCGTGCTCTTGACTTGTCCAGCTAGTTCCTGAATTTGTTTCTGCATCGTTTTGAGACACAAAGGTGGCTGTTGTTGTTGATGGTGGTGCAATCTTAGCTGCGGCGGCAGTTGCAGTTATTGACTGTACGGTGGATGATGCTGCGGTGGCAGTGGCAGCATGAGAAAAGACTTCAGTTGTTGTTGTGGCGACATTTGCAACATTTGACGAAGTGGTGAGGGGTGCTGCGGCGACAATGGCAGCAGTTGCTGGAGCTGTATTCATAGCTACGGCAGCGTTTGCAGTGCAGGTTGGAGTGGCTGAGTGTGCTGCGATAGCAGGGGCAGCTGATGTGGCAGACTTTGAGGTGTTATTTTCGATACGATCAATCGATCGCAATTTTCTATGCTGACTACTACGGCCTGGGAAGTCTCAGTAGGCAACACGTTTCATTTGAGGTTTGCGAAATAAAATTTGGCATGGAACGTAAGCGTGCGATTAATAATTAATTCAAGTTCATTTATTTTAGTATTGTTTATTGTATATAACAATCGGAGAAAGTACAAAATTATTTGGTAGTGTGCTTTTCCATAGGGGCATTCCACGCAAAGCGGTATATTTTAGCAAAAAAAAAAAGCAAAATTTCTAATTTTTAACAACAAGGCAGTGAACCTACAAGAGTTAAGTCCCTTATGGTACAATATCTTTTTTCTGGCTCATCACTGCAATGATAAATATATATATATATACTTATGATATCGTCAAAGAATTCAATGCTAAAAATTTACTCAAAGTTTTTCTCAATTTTCCCTTTTATATACGTAACTAATTGTTATGTAATTGATTTTATTCAATACCGCATATCGTGTTATTACTATCACAACCTTTATTTCTCCAAGGAATAGTTACATTTGTGTAAAATCGATTATATTATAATTGGCTAATTAATGTCGTGTACGTCACGCTTAAAAGATATATATATTGTTATCACTAGAGTAAGAGTGAAGGTGGAATTTTTTCACATCACTACTAAACACACAAAGTGTCAATAATTGTAAAACTACTGAATCTCTAGCCTTTTTCATTTCTAATGTATTTAAAATTGACAGTTAATTTTTTGTCGCGTACGTCACACAGTTAATGGAAGTTTTTGCGTAAGGACAATATGGAAAAACAACAAAAGTTGCAGAATAAAGTGCTTTCAATTCTAGATGAATTTTAAACGCAGATTTTAAAAATGGTATTCGTTTTTCATCATCACTTCGAACTTAGGAGTTATAGGCAAAAATCTGAAAATTTGTTCTTTTTTCAATAATTGCACTATATCTTTTAAATGCGGTGGCGGATTTCGATCGTATTTAAATGTTCATATTTAAAAAATATGTTATCTAAATTTGTGAACCCAAAGTAGAATTATCTTTTTGAGTTTGTGAAAAATGTCCCATCAAAGCTGAAAAATATTAAAATTTGAACATATTTTGAGACTGTAACTTTTTATCCTCTCTTAAATTTTCAAAATTGTTTTTTATATGGTGAAAAACTCTTTTTAAAAACTTTACAGAAAACTTTTTTTCAAAAATTTATATTTTTTATCTCAATCTTTGACAGTTTTAGAGATATTTTGAAAAATGTATCAATGTACCAAATAGCTATCCTTGGAACAATATAAACCAACTAACAAAGTTTTTCTAATAGTGACACGCCCCTTTGTTGAGTCCCACCAACTTACTTAATCGTGATTTGTAAAAATTCTACCTACACCTTTACTGAATTTCAGTACCCTAGTATGAATATTAATCGAAAAAAATAAATTTTTTAAAAGTGCCACACCCTATGGATAATTCATACCACTTTTTCGTCGTGCGTTGTACTGAATCTCCCTACCCCCATATCATTTCAATTTCAGTACCCAAGTGTCAATATTAACCGAGATACAGAGTTTTTGTAAAAGTGACACGCCAATGAGAAATCCCCATGGATGCCTATGCAACCCATCACAGATATATAAACTTTCACATTCTGCAGTACATTGGAGACGAAATTCAAACTCAAGAATACAGCATGAATGCCGAAACACCAATATTTTAAGTAAAAAACACCAATAAAATAGTTTAAATTCGTACGTGTCGCTTACGTCACACAGTATGTCGTGTACGTCACGCTTGCTTTTTATACATTTTCACATTATTCTTAAGTTTCATTTCCAAATTTGACTTTGTATAGTTATCTTCACAATGCAAATTTTTATTATTATATCCATATTTTGTTTTTGCATTTACGGTTTAGCTGAATTTTCGTGATAAATCGTTATATCATTAAAACTGGTTGATTCATTGTCGGGTACGTCACACAACATTTGATCGTTTTTTTTCTTTTAACCATGAAGAGAAATTTGCTAAATCTTATTTCTAAAAGTGTAAGAGGTCTTAAATTATTAAAATAATGCAAAATAATAATGCATAAGTACTTAAATTTTTAGCAAGCTTCTTTGAAACATAGCAAAAGTTGTACAAATGTCGTGTACGTCACGATGGAATGCCCCCATAGTCCTCACGAAAAAGAACTAAGCAAATCAAACGCTATAAACACACTCTTCACTTATTCGTGTGGTTGGTATCAAAATGGTTTCAAGTGTTGCTAAATTCATGTAGTGACCGCTTTTATTAAACCACTTTAATTAATCCTTTTAACATAATTTTTTTTAAAAAGCGGTTCTCATTAAAAAAATAATTATAAGGTATGTTGGGCCTGCATAAATAAGCATAACAAAATTAAAACTAAAATATTGCGCCATTCTTCACTTAATCTTCAGGCTGACATTGTTATTGCTTTTTACGGCGGTGCCAAGGTATGTAAACTCCTTGACAACTTCTAAGTTATATTTGCCAGCTGTATATTTTATAAATTTTCATACAATAGACAATAAACGCTAGCAAGCGAATCGTAAAAACAGTTTTCCCATTATCGTTTTCATACGTCCGATACATAGTACAATAAACAAGGTAGCTGCAGGGCTTTCAATCCTCTCTCTCTCTCAGAGTCAGAATTGTCAAATTCAATAAAAATTATTTGATGACTCGTTTTGTTGCTATATTTCGTTCAGTATTTTTTTGACAGTTCTGACTTTCGGCTCTCAGCCCTGCAGCTACCTTATTTGTTGTACTATGGTCCGATAGATATATGTTGCACAATTGTGAATGAAAACAATTTGTGTTAACATTTTGCATTGAATTTTGACGAAACTCAAAATAAATTCTCAAACTGAAATTTATTTTGACATTTTGTGACAACTCGTATATTTTTACACCTCCATGCGTACTGCGTAAGGGGTGTTCTAATTTTGTCCGAAGAATTTTGCCCATAAGGAGACGTGGTAGGTACAGAAAAATATATATATTCTTGATCAGCATCACCACCTGAGTTTTGCTGATACAAATTATAATAATAATTATTTGCTAATATTTGAGCTATAAAACTGAAATTAGGTATTTGCATATTCTATGCCAAAACTAGAGCGTGTTAAAAAAAAGGACGTCCTCTACTCACTAACACGCCCACCTCCAATACAAACCCATAATTTAAAACTTTATTAGGAGGCTTATCTTTAAGCTGCAGATAATCAATTCATTCAAAATGTCATCAAAATAGTAAAATATATTAAAATCTCATTTTCATTTGTTGCGTTGAAAATGACTAGTTTAAATAGAATTTTCAGAAATGTTTATTAAATTATTGCTAAAGATGCGACTATGGCCAGAATTTACCCTAAAGATGATTAAATACCAGATAAATTCCCTTTTTTGTTTTTTGAGTATTTATAAAAAGCATGTAAAATTAAACATCTGGCAATAACAAATCATATCCCTACGTAGAAATTCTAAATTGTGCAACACATTAATATATGTCAACGTAATACTCTGTTTAAAGAACTGTTTTTTATAAGTTATTAAGATATTATAAATAATAAAGTTATATTTTCGTGTACGTAGTTATTGTAGAAATATGCGAAATTAAACAATATAACCATTTAAATTTAATCAAATTTTCGCTTTTACGGAGCGCTTTATTTAGAACTTTATTGTTTAAATGTTTGAATAAGACTGCCCAGACTTCAGCAATTGCCATATCTGTTAAGATCCGGTGTGACATAAGTTCTATTTTTACTTTTAAAAAGTAAAAAGTAATTTTGCAGTGTTATGTCGTCAACTCCGGGAAACATTATTCAGGAAACCAACTGATGGTTAAGCAAATGAGAAAGGGAAAACAAAAAGGAAAGAAAATTTGAAAAAATGTGCGTATAAAAAAAAAAACAGAAAAATATGATTGATTTGTCTTTACTTCATGAAATTATGTAAAAAAAGTACAAAAACATATCAGAAAATGGAACATAGCAAAAAACTGACGGTGCTCTATTTATATGCAATTGAAAAGAAAAAATAAATAGTCCCCGAAAAACAATAAAATTTCTAACATCTGGATATGAAATCCAAAGACCAAATGTTCCTTAATTTTTTTAGGATTTGTTATTATAATATTTTACCCTAATAAAGAAAATTCAAGAAATCGTAATCATTTTTCTTTCTATTTCTTTTTATAATACAAGAACACCAGAAAATAGGAAGAAGAAGGTTCTCTTCTTTGGAAAAAGTAAAAAAACGTTTGGAAAAAGTAAAAATTGTTTTTTTAATCTGCTTTCTCATTTGAATTTTCAGACTTGCGACCTGATAGAAGGCCTGAAATTTCGGAGGAATATTCTTGGTGATATTCTGGCCTGAGTTTACGCTTTACGATAGCAGGTGATACGTAAGTATGACATATGAGTGGGAACAGTAAATCAAGAGGTGTGTTGAATACTCAGGCCTTACCATTACCCCTCAGGCCTGAGTATTCAACACTCGTTTTTGCATATGTGTGCGAGTATGAGAGCAGTGTTGCCATCTATATCTATATCTATACTATTATATAAAAGGAGACTCACGGATTTGGTGCGATGTGTTCTCAATAACCGCTGAACCGATTTTAATAATTTTTTCACTATTCAATTGCTATGATAAGCGAAATTAAAATAGGGTACTATGTTTTTTGCAAAACTTTTTCTTTAATTATTTTAGAATTCATGTATTTTAATTCATGCTAATGCTGTACAAGCAGCACAACAAGCAGCAGAAAACCAATGCTTAAGCTCTGGCTGTGAGAGTAACTCACCACATAGCACGGCTGCCATGTTGTGTGAGGAGTTGCTCTCAGTTTGGTCTCTTGAGCAATGTTGCCAACAATCTGAAATCGTATTTGTTATGGTTTTCAGACTTGAATTGTTTATACATATTTACAGTCAAAAAAGCTTTTTCCTGTTATGCCTTATATATAACCGAATTATTATTGTGTTATTTATTGCAATTGTTATTGATCGACAATTACGCAATCTGAACGGATTGAAAACTATATACTAAAGTTCAGATTACAAATTTGTTTTTATGGCACCACTAGCAACTTTATTTGCAGTCAACTTCTTGCTCAGAGAGAAATATAAATATATTAAAATCTCACCATGAAATGGGGGATGAAATATTTTATTGTTGTAGTTATTTCAGTATACAAATATTCCATTGCATATGCTCAAATGCTTCTAAGAGGATCTCAGTACGATCTGAAATGTCGCATTGATATGTCATGGTTTGTGTGCATTTGCGCAGAAATTATTTTCATGCATACAGTCTTATTAAATAGATTTCCTTAACCTTTTCATTAGATTTATATTGGACGTATCAGAAAATAATTTTTGTATAATAATAATTTTATTTTCCAACGTCTTTTTTAAATCAAATAGGTTGGTACTATGAAATGAAGTTGTACCAAAATGATAACCATAAATTTAGAGGAATACCTATATACCTTCTTTAATTTAGTTGGATTTTCGATTTTGTTCCAAACAGAAGCCTAAAATTTTTTTATTTCGCGTGTTAATAAATGTTGCACAAAACAGTAGTTATTGTGATTGGTGTGCAAAGCATATTTTTTATTTTTAACTGACTTCAAAAAGGAGGAGGTTCTCAAGTTGGTTACGCATGTTTGACGCAAATTTTAGCGTTTAAAGGATGCGTAAGTTAAGCATATGTTAAATAAGCTGTTTACATCTTCTATTTATGTATAAATTAATAAGAATGGTTTGTTTGGTATTCAATTATTTTTTATAATTAATAAGAATGGTTTGTTTGGTGGTTAATTATTTTTTTATTGCTGGCACTATGTGCCAGTTTTAAATCCTTCGCTATCCAGTACAATACTAACTCTACAATAACTCTATCATAACTTATTATAGTTTAGCCGCTGTCGCTGTTGTCGTTATGGCCGTTGTAGCTGCTGCTGCTATTGCAGTCGCTGTTGCTATTGTTGCTGCTGTCGCTGCTGTTGTTCTTGCTGCTGTTGTTTTTGCTACTGTTTCTGTTCCTGGTACCGTTCCTAAGCAGACGCTTAGGTTGCAAAAAATAATTCAAGCGGATGCGCGTGTGGAACTTTGTTGTTGTCGAGTGCAAGCTAAGCTGAATCGTAGAGGCAGATGCTTAGGTTGCAAAAATTTATTATGCTTTTATTATGCAGTTAGCTGTGTTAACTTCCCTCTCTCTTAAGAGGAGCCGTCCACGGCTGCATGTATGTAATGTGCGGCACATTTTTCCAGGCGTTCGTACAGTTCAGAAATAAAACAATACATATTTTAAATGTGATTATGATGCAATAACTAAACATATTTCAGAATTAGGATCTTATAAAAGTTACAATACTTGTATTAAATTGCATTAAATAACCCCATTTTTTCTTGTTTTTTAATACATTTTTTTAGCTTCTGTTTTTGCGAATTTGAAAATAAAATTACATTTGATTACATTTCGTAATTAATACGACAAGAATTAAAAATGCCAATAGAAACCCGTATGACTTATGTTCAATTTTTTTACTTATTTCCTTTATCATCTGAATGTTCTGTAAATTCAAATCATTAAGATATGGAAGAAAAGAATTTCAAGATGATCTGATAAATTTACACTGTGAGCCAAAGGAGTTTCTGGGCTCATGAATATTGCCCTCTTTGGGTTGACATAGACTGTACCATTGATGTTTACCTCATCTTTAAAAGTAATAAGGTAATAACCTTTTACAAATATTGGAGATTACCCGGGCTCCTTCAATTCAGCTGGTTGATCGTTAATAATCAATACACCATCGTCTACCACCGTAATAGGTGATATATGATAGGTCGAAACCGTTTTACAATTTGCCGTATAATTACTAAGTAGAAATTGTAGGCAAGATTCTTCTTTGCTTAAAAGTTCTTTACAAAATACTGTAACTGCTTCCCCTTTACAACCTGTTAGTGGTTTATACCGGTCATTGCATCTCGCTATTAAATTAGTTTCAAATGATAACATTTTGTTAATATGAATTACAGGTAGCACAATTATTTTCTCGCAATTCTGTGTAACTATGGGGAATTTAATGATAAAATTTATAACATCATGATCTTGAGTAATTTTAAACTTAGAATAACTTATAATGTCACTTATGCTAATTTCACCAGTTACTTCGGTCTTAATGATATGATCAATTTCTATTTCATCTAAAATAATTGGATTAATGATATTAAGTTTCCCTAATACCACGGACAGTGATAGTGCGTCTAGTTGCGGAATGAGTGCTTTATTTCTACTATTAATGATTTCAAACAATTGCCATGAATTTAATATCGTCCGTTTAGTGTTTCTAACAAGTTCATTAACAATTTGAGTCAAATTGTTTATCTGTAACTGGATTTTGGTGTTTATTAAAACCTGATTGTTATTTGCTTGAGTCAATGAATTTTGGGTTTTCTTTACTTCTTCAAAATCGTTCAAAATCGGGAGTCCCTGCTATATGCTTTAATACGGTTCCTAAGATATTTAAACTTCGGGCATGGCGATGATGTATTCGAAGGGTATCAATTAATCTAGCTATCTGATTAACGTCATTTTCTACTAATTTTTTCATCTGGGAGTCCGGTAATAGATCCATTATTTATTAGTTTCTCCTAAAATCTCAGCATATCTTGTCAGGTTAGTATTGTGCGAAATGTATCCGCAGTCAGAATAAAGAGCAACTCGTCCGTCTATTATAGGAATATATTGTGAATTAGAATAGTCCAACATTTCCGCGTGAGTTAGTAATAGAGGAATGCCAAAAATTCTGAAAAAAGGAAAAAAAAATATAAGCTTGCATAATTTGTCTATCGTAAATTATCCTATGAACTACTCTGTTATCTATTATAACTGCATGACCCATATCCTGTTGAATTGTTTTCTGTATGTGGAGTTTACTTAACTTATTCCCAATTCGTTTATTTGCCTTTACAAAAACGACATCTCCTCTTTGATAAGTTTTAATACGTCTTTTCTTGTTATGAAACCTTAATTCCTTGCTCTGAGTTTCATTCAACTTTCTTTTGATTGTATAAGTAAGGTTTTCTGAAATGGAATGGATTATTTCGGCTGGTTTTAAGCCGGTAACAGAATGTATGGAGTTATTGTATTTAAAAACGGCTAAAAGAATTAGCTCTTTTAGTTCACTTGATTTCCTCTCGGCTTTTAGGCATCTGGCTATTTCCCCTATTGTACTATGTAGTCTTTCCACTTGGCCATTGCTGACGCTATGAGATGGTGGAACTGGGAATATCTGTGTGCTAGTTTCATTAGCAATAAGTGTTTTGATTGTTTCTGAATTCAATGATTTTTCATTGTCGCATACTATTGTTTGAGCTTGTGGGAAGAAGTTGAGAATTGTTAAAAGTGGTATCTTTACATCAACTATTGATCTAGATTCGATGGGAAACATAGTAGCAAATTTTGAAAATTTGTCAAGACATGTAAGAAAATGTAGTCCGGCAGTGGAATAGATGTCAACGTGAAGGATTTCTTCTGGGTATGACGGAATTGGAATTTGTTCAATTGCTGTTTCCGTAAGTGAACTATCTAATGAATTGGAATCGTCCTCGAGATTATTGGCGTATTGTCTTGATAAGGCATCAGCCACGACGTTCTCTTTGCCAGGTTTATAAATGAATTTAGGAGCAAACTCTTCGATGATTGCTCTCCATCTTCTAATCTTAGGATTTGGGTTTCTTTCGGATATTGAAAACGACAAAGGGTGGTGGTCTGTATAAACATTTATTTCTTTTACGCCATAAAGGTAGTTTCTTAGTTTTTGTAATGCCCACACGATTGCGAGGAGCTCGCGCTCGTTGGTGGCATAATTCTCTTCAGTAGGTGACAGTGTCCTTGAAATCATAGAAATAGGCTTATCGTTTTGCGATAGCACAGCCCCTAACGCTGTTGAAGAAGCATCTGAAGTTAGATCGAAAGTTTTGTCAAAATCAGGGTGTAGCAATAGAACATCTTCGGAGGCTAGGATGCTTTTAATCTTACTGAATGCCTTAAGAGCGTCTTTATCGAGATCTATTCTGATATACTTAGATTGCTTGCTACCCACATGTCCGTTCTCACCGCGAAGGTATTTAGTTAGTGGCTTTGCAATTTGGGCATAGTCTTTCACAAACCTGCGATAATACCCTGCAAGGCCAAAAAATGATCTCAAAGCTCTCAGTGTTTGAGGCGTTTGACAATATCACTAACTTTCTCTGCACAGGTTTTAATGCCTTCGGCTGAAACTACAAAACCTAAGAATACGACTGAATTTTTAAAAAATTTGGATTTCTCACGAGATACACGCATATTTGCGTCATACAGCTTCTCCATCACCTTGTTTATGTCTTTCAAATGTGCTTCAGCAGTTGAGGAAAATATGATGATGTCATCTATATAAACATGATATGTTTTCCCTATTTCATCTCTTAACACGTCATCAATAGCACGCTGGAAGATCCCAGGTGCATTTTTCAAGCCAAAAGGTAAACGGCAGAACTCTTATTTGCCGTTATTTTATCCAAATTAATCTGGTGGAACCCAGATTTTAAATCAAGGGTAGTGAAGAATTTTGACTTGCCCAGATTCGACCGAGGTATCTGGGATAGGGTAACGATCACTTATAGTCCTTAAGTTAAGTTTAGTTTCCTAAAGTCAATGACTAATCTCTTTTTTGGCTTCCCGGTCTCGTCGAGCCCTTTTTTACCAACAACCCAGATAGGGTTATTATATGGCGAATGAGACGGTTCAATTATATGGTCTTTAAGTAAATTCGATATTTCTTCATTTACAAATTCAGACGCAGCAAGTGGATACGGGTATGATTTTGAATATATTTTGAATCAATTGGATCAGCGAAAACTCGCTTATGCTTATCTAGTAGTGAAATAAATTGTCTCAACACCTGTGGTGGGATATCTGCATCATCGGTTCTTATATTATTTACTTCTTTAGTGAACCAATACATAAACCTTTCCTTTCCACCATTATAATTTAATATTCCTTTACGCACATTTATTTGAGCAATAATGTCATTTAACAGATCAAACCCAATTATTCCGTCAAATGTTTTTAGGTCTGGTAGTATAAAAAAATCAGCAGTTCTGTTGAAAATATTTACGAGGCATTTAGAAGTTATAGAGGTTTTCCCGTGGACAGATTTAACAGTAAAAGGATTTTCCACAGATTTAATGGATTCTAAGAAATTAAAATCTTTTATATAATTTTTTGAAGCTCCGGTATCGATAAGTAATTTTATATTGGTTCCCCCCAACGTTCTCTATATATAAGGGAGGAGGGATTTATTTCTAAAAAATTAATCTGGTCTTCAGTTGGAACAAGGGGTGTATCATTGATAGGATTGGGTACTTCGAACTCCTGTTGGTATAAGTTATAGGTAGAGCAAACGTCAATGTCCTGCCCCTCAGATAAGCTGTCTTCATGGTCTAAGTTATTAATCCTCTGCATTTTATTAGGAATAATTCTGCTGGATTCACGTGGTCTTTTATTGTTTTGATCATAGTTCATGCGATAGCTACGATCAATTTCCATAGGCTCCGGGCGCTGTTGCTGCCTTGGAGCGTTGTTTGAGTTATGAACTTGATGTCCATAAGTAGCATTTTGGAATTGATTAAATCGATTAAATTGATAATTTGGAAGTTGTTGTTGGCTTTTATTAAATTGACCGAATTGGTTAGGGTTGGGTTGGTTGGTTAAATTGACCCCTAGGTTTTTGATAGTGGGGAGAACAAGTGACAGTCTACTATTGTTATTATCGAAAACAGATGCAAAGTGGTACCGGGCCTGGTTTGTTTCTAGTTCTTGTGCTAATACTAGGGCAGATGGCATGTCTGCAGGCTTGCAAGAAAATATAATATCGCAGAGTGGCCTTCTCAGACCAGAGATAAAAACTCTAAGTCCATCCTGGCGGTATTTCTTGCTGTATGACTCGATTAGTGCTGCTTGTCCCTGTTACGACATCATTACTTTATTTGAGTTAACTTTTGTTCTACCTCATCATAAAAGTTGGTTATTGTTTTAGTACCTTGTTTCAAGGTAGAAAGTTCTTGTTCTAGGGTATAAATGGATTTCTTGTCAGCGTACGCAAAGTCTAATCGTGATAATATAGCATGAAAGTTTAGAACCGTATTATAAGAACTCAACATAGTATCAGCGCTTCCAACTTTTTTGTTTCTAATTATAGCTATGGCCTGATAGTAACGCGAACTTCCTTCATAAATCTCAAACAGCTTGTGCGCTGTTAATGCTGCCTGACGGTAAGAAACGTATCGCTTTGCGTCGGCTGTAAACTCAGGTATTGATTTAACAATTTCTAATGATTCGTTACATTCTATACCATCTCTAATCTCTATGCCCTTATACTCTTCTACCTGTAATGGTGCTTAAAGAATAGCTAGTCGTTTAGTTAATTCATCAATTTTTGTCCTAAACTCATCCCTAGCTTGTTCAGTTGCTTGTCTTAGAGCAACGTCCATCATGGCTTTCATTGTATCAACGTTCATGGTTTTCTCTTTCCTTGCACAATTTAGTTCCTCTATTGTAATACCTAAGTCTTCTATTTCCTGCACGCTTAAGTTTAAACTAGCTAAGCTATCTATTACTTTTTCGAGACTCATAAAATTATTTTTTTAAGAATTTTTAATTTTTTTACATAAATTGTAATTATAACAATTAATTTTAGTTATTCTAGTAATTCTAATACTATCTTGCATTATAACTATAGCAGCAACCGGCATTGTTGTAGTTTGTTGAAGTTGAATTTTTTGTTATAGTTGAATTTTTAGTTTGTAAGTGTTTTTTTCTTTAAGTTTTTTATTAATAAAATGTTTCTGTATTTCTGTATTAAAATTTTTCACTTTTCCTTTCACTATGTGAAGTTCTTTCAGTGTTTCCAAAACAAGGTTTTCTTACTTTTTTCACTATAAAATGTTTCTTCAAAAAAAAAAAAATTTGCTGTATTTTCACTTTGTGGAATTCTTTAAAGTTCACCTTTGGCACGTTTTTTCTTACTGTAAAATGTTTCTTCAAAAACTTTTTTACTTTTTTTATCTTTTTCCACTATGTGGAATTTTTTAAGTTCACTTGTGGATTCGTAGGCACTGTAAGATGTTTCTTCAGAATTTATTTATCTTTTTCCACTATGTCAAATTTTTTCAAGTCCATTTGTGAATTCGTAGGCACTGTAAAATGTTTCTTCAAAATAAATTTATCTCTTTCCAATATTTGGAATTTTTTCAAGTTCACTTGTGGATTCGTAGGCACGCTATTTAAACCGCGGGCCCCACGTTGGGCGCCAATTAATAAGAATGGTTTGTTTGGTATTTAATTATTTTTTATAATTAATAAGAATGGTTTGTTTGGTGGTTAATTATTTTTTTATTGCTGGCACTATGTGCCAGTTTTAAATCCTTCGCTATCCAGTACAATACTAACTCTACAGTAACTCTATCATAACTTATTATAGTTTAGCCGCTGTCGCTGTTGTCGTTGTGGCCGTTGTAGCTGCTGCTGCTATTGCAGTCGCTGTTGCTATTGTTGTTGCTGTCGCTGCTGTTGTTCTTGCTGCTGTTGTTTTTGCTACTGGTTCTGTTCCTGGTACCTTTCCTAAGCAGACGCTTAGGTTGCAAAAAATAATTCAAGCGGATACGCGTGTGGAACTTTGTTGTTGTCGAGTGCAAGCTAAGCCGAATCGTAGAGGCAGATGCTTAGATTGCAAAAATTTATTATGCGGCAGTTAGCTGTGTTAACTTATATAAAAATAATTGTGTGTATGTTACAAGTAGACTTCAAAACCGCTAAACCAATTGTTATGAAATTTTCAGGGAAACTCTAGAAAAGTCTTGAGAGTGCTCCTGTGAAGTTTGGTACCGATAGAACATGGGGGCGTGGCAACTCCCATGTAATCATAATTTTCGATAAAGAATAGTTTTAGAATTACATGTTGCACAGCTCCAAAATTTTGTATTCGAACTCAATTTCCACGTGCTGTTTTACTGGAAATATTTTAAAGCCGTTGCAGAAGGGGCGTGACACTTTTTAGGCATTCAAACTTTTCAGTATAACTTTCGAAACATAAGTCACAAATTTGTGAAACTCGGAAGGAATATAACATTTAGTCATGTCCATCGACTGAAAAAATTCAGCAAGCATTGGAAAATGGGGCGTGGCACCATCAACACAGTTCAAATGTTTAATATCGAATAGCTGTGATACTTAATGTGTTATAATATTTAAATTCAGTATAAAGTTAATTTTTGGAAAAGTCTTTCGACTAGAAAAATAGCACGGGCATTGGAAAATGGGGTGTGACTCTTAATCACTTTCCGAATTCATTTTTGAAAAGTTTCAAAATTGAAATTGCTCTATTATACCTTCAATTAGATTATTAACATTTATTTTTTAAGGTAAGATTCACATGTTAATCAGCATCGCTACTTGCAAAGTAAGGAGAGAAAAATAAGACAATGCAAGAATAAAACAATAATATTGTTTTTGTTCTAATTTGTTTACTTTGTGTTTGTTTAGTTTTAAACTTCAGCTTTTTTGTATTTTACTTCTTCCATTTCATGCAAGAAAGTCACACACAGAGTTTCTCATTTTTTTATGTAAATTAGTCAGTTTAAGAGATATCAACTCACTTTTTTGAGGGCACTTAAAGGAGATACTGTGCTTTCTATCCAACCGTTTTACGAAAAAAGAGCACATCACACCTTGTGCCCTTATTGCATATATCTCCTCTATTATGAATATCAAGGAATGAATTAGTTACCAAATTGTTTGAGGACACGACTGTTCATACTATTAAATTTTTCATCAAACCATTGCACTTTAGTTTCAATGACTATATTTTGTGGCCGAAACCAAAATTTTAAAATTGTAAAAATGTAACTTTTTCTTGTTTACTTAAAAAGTAAAAAACCAAATATAACAAAAACATATTTTTTATGTGTTTTTACCGTAGCTCCGTTAATTAATACAGAACTGAACTTGAATTTTAAATTTGTTAACATGGCGTTGGCTTTATTAGAAACGAATGCGAGCATTCTCTGTAGTGCAATTTTGCATTTATTTGTAAGAAATTAAAAAAAAACTATGGACAGCTTTATTCATAGTAAGTACAAGTGGTTTTAGTGGATATTGAAAAAAAAATTGTTATTGTTGGCAGTGAAATTTTTACTCTTCAAAATGGCCTTAAATCAGCGATGAGCACACACATACTATCACATTCTTTGATTGTGTGTAAAGCAGAGAAAAACGAAGATCAATTTGACGTATTTTCTCGCTATGTTTTAAAAAATTGCGCAAAGAGATGTTATTTCAACAACTACTGAAAAGCAACTGACTTGATTTGCTGCCAAAATAAAAACAAAGCAACAGCTGAATGCACACGATCGTAAGCCACACGAAGTAGCTTACACTTTTCATATGTCGACGTCGCGCAAGCAGCATTTTGCTTCCAATCCCATGGGATAGGAAATTTAATTTGTGCCCTTCCCTGCCTTAAATACAAAGTTATTTAACCTTTATTTACTGAGGTGAAATATTTTATCGTATATGCTGTGGTGGTGGTAAATTTTACCCCTTTTTAATTGTTAGAAAATTTTGCCAAAAAAAGTTTTTTTTTTATTTATTTGATTTTAATTAGAATTAGATGACACATTTTTAAATGAATAAAGTAATAAAATACAGAAATCAAACTTCTAGTTAAACAAAACAAGGATTTTATTTCATATTCACTTTTCTTAAAACTAAAAAATTTAATTAAAGAGGGTAAAATTTACCACCACCACAGCAGTTAAAGGTTAAAATGTTTGCAAACTTTCTTAAGCAGAAACTAAGCTGCCTTGACCTACCTTTTCTATAATTCTTACACAGTAAACACTATCAGAGTTTTGTAAATGCAGTAGTTTTAGGTAATTGTACGGACTTCCGCAAGGTTAAGGAAACTGTTTGCTTAATAATTAGTTTAAAGAAGTAACAAGATTTATTGACATGAGATCGTTTTTGTAGCATTTGGACATTTTTTTAATAGCAAAATACTAAATAGGGAGAAAGTTGTTTTTTAAGAGAAAATTTGGTACATTTTCATATTTATTCAAATGTCTCTTATTCCGTGATAATATTTGTTGATTGAACTTTATTCCATAAATTTATGTGTCTACTTCCGTAAAATATCTAAACCATAAGTTTAAGGGTTTCTATTTTTATTTTTTAAGTAATTTGATGACATTTGATGCATTTTTTGTTTTTCCAAATTAATTTTTAGTAACGAAGCATAAAATAAGGTATGAATGGTAATGTCTAAAATCAAAAATAAATGAATAAAATTTACATTTGGGATTGAAAAAAAATGTTTAAAAGAATAACAAGTAAGGAAAGTCTAAAGTCGGTCTAGGCCGACTATGAAATACCCTAAACCCACTTTTCAAAACCAAAAAGTTTTTATTGTAAATGGGCGTGTCCGTGGGCGCATGAAGCCTATATTTTATATGCATTTAAATGTTGATGTTGATGTTGATACATACCAAATTTAATTTCTCTATGACAAACATAACCTTATTTATTGAGTTTTAAACTTTTTGGGTTGTATGGGAGGTAGGCGTGTCCGTATGCCGATGACGTCCATTTTTCAAAACCATCTTTGTCTTGCCATAAAAAACATGCGTGCCAAATTTTAGTTCTGTAGGTTAAACAAAGGCTTATTTATTGCGTTTTCAATTTTTGGGTTGTATGGGAGGTGGGCGTGTCCGTGATCGGATGACGTCCATTTTTCGAAGGCATCTTTCTGTTTGTATAAAAACACATACACACCAAATTTTATTGTTATAGGCTTGTTATGAGCTGAGTTATGCAGTTTTAAATTTTCACGTTGTATGGGAGGTAGGCGTTTCCGTGGGCGGATGATGTTTATTTTAAAAAACCATATTGTATTTGTTATAAAAAACATACGTGCCAAGTTTAAGCTCTTTAAGTTAAACACAGGCTTATTTATTGCGTTTTCAATTTTTGGGTTGTATGGGAGGTGGGCGTGTCCGTGAGCGGATGACGTCGATTTTTCGAAGACATCTTTGTGTTGATATAAAACACATACACACCAAATTTTATTGCTGTAGGCTTATTACGAGCTGAGTTATGCAGTTTTAAATTTTTGCGTTGTATGGGAGGTAGGCGTGTCCGTGGGCAGATTCCAAAAATATTCAATAGTGCAGATCCTTGGGTTCATGTGACTATATGTACCAAGTTTCGTCCAATTACCTCAACTCCTTCTTCTTATCCTGTGTATACGGACAACACACAGACGGACAGACGGACGGACGGACGGACGGACATGGATAGCTCGACTCACGAGGTGACGCTGATCAAGAATATATATACTTTTCTATACCGGACTCGCTTCGTTCTATGCGTAACAAACGTTTGCACAAAGTTAATATACCCTGACCTTTCAGGTTTAGGGTATAAAAATAAAACCTTTTAGTGAACAGATAATTCATTGATTAAATCATTTAATTCTTTGGCATGTGGTTTTTTATCGCTTTTTGATAATATCGGGATTGAGACTAGACTGAATGCATTCCTCAAGCAAGGCACAACTTCATCTCGTTTTAAACGCTCTGCAATATTATTGATATGCAGATCTTCCAGAGATCTTTTCTAAGAAGCTTTCAGGAGGTGGAAGACAGCAATAGCCATTGGTTGAATAAAATGCGTAGTCGTGAAAATACATATGAGAATAATTCCGTAATCACGGTACACACGGTACACGGTACACTTATACGCACGTTGATAATGAAATTGAATCAAGGTTTTGTAAATTCATGTTTAGCCGAGCTTGCTAGCGTTCTCGTTAAGTACTCGACTGACCTGGGTTCAATCCCCGGCAAAACCACAAAAATATTTTTTTAAATTTAAAATAAATTTTTTTTTTATTAAAAAATTAAATTTACAGTTTTTTTTCAAGGTGTTTAGCAAACTTATTTTGAAGGTTTTTTTGATTAAACAGTTAATGAAACGAAATTAGAATTAAAATTATTAAATTAAAATTGTTGATAGATGTAGTATACTTACACAGCCAGGAGACGAACCCACGTCCACCGCGTGACAGTGCAAAGCACTGCCACTGAGCTATTGGTAACGATAAGATTAATATCGCAAAACACATTTAAGAACGATTGGTCTCGTTCTGAGTTAAATCGAACCTGTCCTGTGATAGGTTAAATAAGAACTGTCACTGGACCGGTCACTTTAGGGCAATTGACCCTGCTTTTTCCGTAGGGTTCTTACAGAATTAAGTGCCAAATCTAGTTCTTTACTTAATTAAGTGATAAAAAAAAATCACTTCTGGCCTATGAGGTAAAAAGATTTAGTTAAATAATCAGACAGCAAAAAGATGTTAACATTGTCAGCAATGACGCCTTAACTCAAGCTTTTTTAAAAAACTGACATGATTTTCGAAAATAGCGCTCAATATTCGTCTGAAATCAATTTTAGTTTCTTCTGAATTATCATATTTATACTCCTAATTAATTCTTTTTCAAAAAAGTTTTTTTCGTTAATAAATGCAACGCTTTTAGAAACCTCCAAGCTCCTTATGCCGTGATATATAACGGAATTAAGAAAAGTTGAAGAAATTTTGAACTTTATTTTGCAAACGATTTTCCGGTATTCATTATTGTTTAAAAACAAAAATTAAAAATTAATTAAAATAAATAAAATGTTTTGTACAATAGAAACTAGTGAACTGACTTGATTTTGTTACCATGTTTTCAAATAGACAACAAATAAATATACTTCAAAATCTTTCTTCGACTTGGCCGAAGTTAAAATACCCCCACGTAATGGTACAAAATCATAATTGCAGCTCTTTTTATATCAGATTTCAAAAAAATTTTACCGTTTGATGACGTCTAAAATACATTCATATCAAATTGTTTTCCTGCAAAGTGAAGACAAGCCTCTTTATAAAGTTTTCAATTAGGGGTTGTATGGTGGTATATGGGTTAGATGGGCGTGTTCTTGAGTGGTTGATGCCAATGTTTCTAACACGCCTCAATTTTAATATAATATACACAAACACCCAATTTCAGGTCTCTAGCTTAAATATTAGCCTATTTATAGAGTTTTAAATTTTATGTGTTGTATGGGAGGTGGGCGTGGATGACGCCCATTTTTCTAACACATCTTAATATAATTATAAAAAGAATAAATGTTAATATAGTTTTCAATTTTGGGGATTGTAATGGAGGTGGGCGTGTTCGTGGATGGATGACGCCCATTTTTCTAACACGTCCTTATCTTATTATAAAAAGAATTAATATCTAATTTTCTTTTGTAGCTTCGTCAGAAGCCTATTTATATAGTTTTCAATTTTGGGGTTGTATGGGAGGTGGACGTGTTCGCGGGTGAATGACGTCCATTTTTCTTACACGTCTTAAATTTTATAAAAAATAATAAACATCTAGTTTTACTTTTGTAGCTTCGACAGAAGCCTATTTATATTGTTTTCTCTCACGTCATAATTTTTATATAAAAATAGTAAATATCTCATTTTATTTTTGTAGCTTCGACACAAGCCTCTATATAAAGGTTTCAATATTAGGGTTGTATATGAGGTTGGCGTGTTAGTGGGTGGATGACTTCCATTTTTCTAACACACCTGAGTTTTGTCATTGACTATACAAATACCGAATTTAGTTTTGTAGCTTAAATATTTGCTTGTTTATGGAGTTTTCATTATTGGGGTTGTATGGGAGGTAGGCGTGTTTTTCATCCGATTGAGCCCATTCTCGACCTTGATCTTAGTTTTTAAAAAAAAACTTAAATATCGAATTGCAGCACGATGGCTTCAAAATTACGGCTGTAATCGTGTCCACAGACGGACATGGATAAATCAACTCAGGTGGTGATGCTGAGCAAGAATATATATACTTTTCTATACCTAACACGCCTCCTTATGGGCGATACACACGTCGTGACAAAATTAACATACCCCTTACGCAGTACGCGTGGGGTATAAAAATTACGTGATAAGGTTTATTTGCGACATTTTTGTACACTTACCTTTATTAACTAATATAGTTTTTATTGATGTCTTCCGCTTCAAAAATGCTGATTTGTTCAGAAGATGTTAAAAAATATATGCCGTATTGGATTCGCCATTTTAAATTCCAATTATGTATTATCAGATTCTTCATCAGCGTGTGTTTAAACCGGGTATACCAATTTTCATGCAAATCAGATAATATTTAAAAGTTTTTATCGCCATATTGGATCTGCCATTTTGAATTTTAAATATTTGACCCCAGATTTCTAATCAGTAACCCGGAAAACCCGTGTATACCAATTTTCATCTCCGCACGATGATTCCTTTTAGTTTTGGCCACAAAATGTGCTCAATGAAACTATAGTGCATTGGTCAACCAACAGAGAAAAAACTAAATTTCTCAATATCACCAAACGATTGGACAAATTACACGGTGTGACAGTCATTTTCCACTTTTGAAGTGACCTAGTCTAGATCGTAAGTCTGGTCGAGTGCACTATGAAAAAACAAATAAAATTCGCATAACACCCTCAAAATTTTGATTTACCGTTAAAAACCCATTATTGCGTACCTTCACTCACTTCTAACTAGGGTTGTCAATCCCGGGATCCCGACATTCCGGGATCCCGATCTTTTTTTAATACCGAAAAACCGGTATTAGTCGATTTAAATCCCGGGACTGCCAAAAACAATTATTTTAATAGCTAATAAAACTTTTGAAACTCTTATCTAAAATATTTCCCTGTTCAAGGTTAAAGCCATCATTATTTGTTACATTGGTTGTGTTTTACGCGTTCGCAACAGTTTTTTGATTAAACATCTGACTTTATGTTTACAGCAAAATCACCTACTAAAATCAAAATTTTACAACACCATGTAAAATTTGAGCACAAAAAAAGAGTTGAAAGTTATATAAAACTAGCAACCCTCCGCGGAGTTGCTCACTATATGTTTAAATATAAAAAACAATGTTTTATGTGATTTGTTGTATGGTTGTTCGAAAAGACTTATTTTTCTAATGTATTCAAATTCAAATTATTTTAAAACTTATATAAGGGGCATTCCACGCAAAGCGGTATATTTTAGCAAAAAAAAAAAGCAAAATTTCTAATTTTTAACAACAAGGCAGTGAACCTACAAGAGTTAAGTCCCTTATGGTACAATATCTTTTTTCTGGCTCATCACTGCAATGATAAATATATATATATATACTTATGATATCGTCAAAGAATTCAATGCTAAAAATTTACTCAAAGTTTTTCTCAATTTTCCCTTTTATATACGTAACTAATTGTTATGTAATTGATTTTATTCAATACCGCATATCGTGTTATTACTATCACAACCTTTATTTCTCCAAGGAATAGTTACATTTGTGTAAAATCGATTATATTATAATTGGCTAATTAATGTCGTGTACGTCACGCTTAAAAGATATATATATTGTTATCACTAGAGTAAGAGTGAAGGTGGAATTTTTTCACATCACTACTAAACACACAAAGTGTCAATAATTGTAAAACTACTGAATCTCTAGCCTTTTTCATTTCTAATGTATTTAAAATTGACAGTTAATTTTTTGTCGCGTACGTCACACAGTTAATGGAAGTTTTTGCGTAAGGACAATATGGAAAAACAACAAAAGTTGCAGAATAAAGTGCTTTCAATTCTAGATGAATTTTAAACGCAGATTTTAAAAATGGTATTCGTTTTTCATCATCACTTCGAACTTAGGAGTTATAGGCAAAAATCTGAAAATTTGTTCTTTTTTCAATAATTGCACTATATCTTTTAAATGCGGTGGCGGATTTCGATCGTATTTAAATGTTCATATTTAAAAAATATGTTATCTAAATTTGTGAACCCAAAGTAGAATTATCTTTTTGAGTTTGTGAAAAATGTCCCATCAAAGCTGAAAAATATTAAAATTTGAACATATTTTGAGACTGTAACTTTTTATCCTCTCTTAAATTTTCAAAATTGTTTTTTATATGGTGAAAAACTCTTTTTAAAAACTTTACAGAAAACTTTTTTTCAAAAATTTATATTTTTTATCTCAATCTTTGACAGTTTTAGAGATATTTTGAAAAATGTATCAATGTACCAAATAGCTATCCTTGGAACAATATAAACCAACTAACAAAGTTTTTCTAATAGTGACACGCCCCTTTGTTGAGTCCCACCAACTTACTTAATCGTGATTTGTAAAAATTCTACCTACACCTTTACTGAATTTCAGTACCCTAGTATGAATATTAATCGAAAAAAATAAATTTTTTAAAAGTGCCACACCCTATGGATAATTCATACCACTTTTTCGTCGTGCGTTGTACTGAATCTCCCTACCCCCATATCATTTCAATTTCAGTACCCAAGTGTCAATATTAACCGAGATACAGAGTTTTTGTAAAAGTGACACGCCAATGAGAAATCCCCATGGATGCCTATGCAACCCATCACAGATATATAAACTTTCACATTCTGCAGTACATTGGAGACGAAATTCAAACTCAAGAATACAGCATGAATGCCGAAACACCAATATTTTAAGTAAAAAACACCAATAAAATAGTTTAAATTCGTACGTGTCGCTTACGTCACACAGTATGTCGTGTACGTCACGCTTGCTTTTTATACATTTTCACATTATTCTTAAGTTTCATTTCCAAATTTGACTTTGTATAGTTATCTTCACAATGCAAATTTTTATTATTATATCCATATTTTGTTTTTGCATTTACGGTTTAGCTGAATTTTCGTGATAAATCGTTATATCATTAAAACTGGTTGATTCATTGTCGGGTACGTCACACAACATTTGATCGTTTTTTTTCTTTTAACCATGAAGAGAAATTTGCTAAATCTTATTTCTAAAAGTGTAAGAGGTCTTAAATTATTAAAATAATGCAAAATAATAATGCATAAGTACTTAAATTTTTAGCAAGCTTCTTTGAAACATAGCAAAAGTTGTACAAATGTCGTGTACGTCACGATGGAATGCCCCATAAGTACATTATTTTTGGTTGTTTTTCTGATATAAGGAAGAATAAATTGATTGGATGTATTTCCTATTCTTAAAAGACCAACATATTATGGAAAAACAGTTCTTCATTAGATAATCACGGACGATTTAAAAGCATTGACCTTGTGCTTGGTTTTTTGTCAAAGTAAAACACGTTGGTACAGGAATTGTAATCGCTTAAACTGGAAGGATGAATCTGAGAGAATTAAAGAGATTCGAGGCATTAAAATATTTTCTCATTTGCCGCACCAGTCAGATTAATACCCTAAAACAAATTTTTAATAAATTTGGTAACACGTTACCGAATTCCATTGCATAAAAATTCAAAATTAAGTCATCTTTTATTTTCAATGCAATGCTCAAGCATGAAGTAATCTTTATTCCATTATGCAACTGTCAGAACTGTTGAAGCAAAGGTACCAGCTTTCATGTTGCCGCGAAGTTGCACTCGAATATTCGTGAGCAATTGTACAACTTGCACTTTATGCCAAAAAAATCGCCCGAAATCGCCGGAAAAAAACAATATTATCCGAGCATTACTTCATAAAATGAACGAATATCTCTTTCGTTAAGGAGATTAATTCGTTCTTTTTATTCTCGATTTACATATGTAAGTTATGTTACTGTACTAACCTTAAAAACATAACCTACATAGCTTTTTTAAATAACTTATACTGACCGACCCTGTGTAAAAAGAGTTATGTGTGTTTGAGATTAGAAATTTACTTATAAAACTCGCATGATTGAAGTTGTCTTTGATTAATTATACCATTTTATAAATTCGTAACCGTACCCCTATGAAAACATTTTTTATTTTATCACGAAGTAGCCACGAAAAATTGAAGGGACTCCGTTTTATTTTTAAATATTACCGGAAACCAAATAGGACAATTTCAAAAAAGTTTACTCGTTTTTATTTCATACCTCAGCCTTTGAAATAAAACTCGTAATAGTAGTTTTTTACCAAATGAAGGACAATACCGATAATTTCCTTCTTTCAATAATAATTATTTCTTAAAAGTTTGTGAGTTAAGCAAAAAACAGGAAAATTTGGACTAAGGCGACTTTGATAATTATTGAAGCATTTATTTAATAAGTATGACTTTACTTCTGACATTAATTGAATAAGTATGACTTTCTTGTCTACTTGTCTTCTATAAATATTGAAGTGACTACCTTTATATATATATTCAAATAAAGAAAATCCTAATGAAAAACAAATCAACTTCTTCTAAGATATAATGCTAATGTTCAACAATTGTTTCGAAATCAATAGAAGATATTTTCGTTTTTTAATAATTTAAAATTGTTAGTAAAAGTTTAATTTAAAAATGATATTAACAAGTTATTAAGTTATTCAAATAAAGAAAATCCTAATGAAAAACAAATCAACTTCTTCTAAGATATAATGCTAATGTTCAACAATTGTTTCGAAATCAATAGAAGATATTTTCGTTTTTTAATAATTTAAAATTGTAAGTAAAATTTTCATTTAAATCAATGATATTAACAAGTTATTAAGTTAACAAGTTGAGTTATTTAACAAACTAAAAAAAAAAAAAACGAATCTGTGAGATTAATTTTTATATAATTCCATAAATATATCCAGCTCTTTTATACTGCAAGTTGAATCCAGTTTTATACCATAAAAATATAAGGTGAGGGTGCCTTTATTAACTTTCTGCAAACGCTTGTAACGCACAGAAATAAGCGAGTCTGGTATAGAAAAGTATATATACATTCTTGATCAGATGTCATCTCGTGAGTCGATTTATACCTACATGTCCGTTCATCCGTCCGTCTGCGTGTTGTCCATAAGCATAGGATAAGAAGGAGTTGAGATAACTCCATCTTGGTACAAATATTGAAATGCATCCAAGATCTGCACTATTGAATATTTTTGTAATTCACGCTCGGACACGCCCACCTCCATGCAACCCAAAAATTTAAAACTCCATACATAAGCTTATGCTTGGCCAAAAGAGATACAATTTGGTTTGCGTTTTATATCAAAACTAAGATGAAAAACTCCTTTACCTTTTAAAAATATTAAACTTTTGCGAGATGAATTAAAAAATAATTCTGTATCACTTAAAAATGCGTAAAAATAAACAAATATAAAACAACCCATGAAATGCTTATTAATATAAGTTAACTTTTCCAAATAAAAAGCTTTTAAAAAATAATTATTTATTATGATCTTACGATCTTTATTCAAACGATTCACCAATGGAACTAACTAAAAACTAGCTTATGAAAGACTAATTAAACCTTAATTTGCCATTGCTGTCGTCGTTGTTGTTGTTATTGCTGTTCTTGTTATTGTTGTGAAGGTAAGTGTTTGCTGACGCTATGTTGTTGTTGTTGCTGTTGTTGTTGTTGTAGACGCTGCACTCTGCTAATATCGTCGTCGTTGATGGTATTGTTGTTGTTGTTGCTGTTGTTGTTGTTGTTGTTGTAGTCGCTGCACTCTGCTACTATCGTCGTCGTTGCTGTTATTGTTGTTGTTGTGCTGGATATTATTACTTAAGTGGGAACGTGTGCATAATCTTCCGTTTACGCTGCAGAAATGATTTGGAGCGGATGCGCGTGTAGAATTTTTCGGTGGAAAGGTAAAGTTAGCTGACACTTGCTAACTACTCCCCCCTTGGAATGAAGTCGTTCCAAGAACTCCAAGAACTCCGCCGGCTTCCTTTAGAACTCTTTCGAGGACCATGATATTGTTTTTTTTGCTACGTTTTTTTACGATCAGTTGGCCCACAAAAATTACTACAAAAAGTGCTGTGATGAATATGAAAATGATCATCCACTGTCTGGAACGCAGGTGAATTAACTCCTTCAGACTGGCGATGTGACCAATGTTTTTAATGTTAGCTTTATGTAAATACGGAAGTGACAGTAGTGAAATATGTTCTGTGATATTAACAAACTGGGCCGGTGTAGCTTCGGGATGTGAATGACTGATTTTCTTCCAGTTGGTGAACGTTGTCCCGTTTATAGTAACTTCACTTTCGAAAAAAACCAAAAATGTGCCATTTACTATAACTGTTGAGTTATTCTCTTCACGCAATTCCACTGATTGGTCGTTTATAACAACTACTCCGTCGTTGACCTCCTCGATCGAAGAAATGTGAGAAGATGAGGTTGTTTTGCAAGCCGCCTTGTGATTATTTAGTAATTGTTGTATGCAGGAATTTTTTTCGAGATGTTGGCAAAATGTTATTGCAGTTGCATCTTTGCAGTTATCTAGCGGTTGGTGTAGTTTATTACACTCGGCTACAGTGTCGGTTTCTAAATTTAATATTTTGTGTTCACGTATTACTGGCAGTATTTTAATTTTATTACATATTTTGGAAATTTTTGGGTATTTAATTACAAAATAGATGTTATCAGTATCTTGGAAAACTTTTATTTTTGATACGCTTAGGATATCGCTAATGCTAACGTTGGCAAAATGCTCAGCAGTTAATACATTTTCAATTTCTTTGCTATCTAGAATTATTGGATTTACAATGTTTAGTTTTGCTAGAGTAATCGAGTAAATGGCATTCTCAATACTTGTTATTACGGCCTTGTTTCTAGCAATGGCTAGGTCAAATAAATGTCCTGTGTCGATTTGCGTTTGTTTCGATGCAATTAGTAGTTTGTTGACTGTTTCTGTCAATTGGTTTATTTTAATTTGCAGTTCGGTGTTAATGATAACTTGTCGATTGTTGGCTTCTATTAAGGCCTCCTCTTTAGTTACCACTTGGTTGAAGTCATCAAAGTCTGGGGTGCCAGCTATGTATTTTAATGCCGTACCCAAAAAATTAATACTTCTGGAGTGTCGGTGGTGAATCTTTACTGCATTCAGTAGGGTAATGATTTGGTCATCATCAGCTTTTAGCAGTTTCCTCATATGGGACTGTGGAAAATGATTAAGTATGTTCTCGGTGTCTCGGGCTATGTTTTCGTAGTCTGTTAGGTTTGTTATGTGTAATAAAAATTCATAATGATCGTAAGTGGCTACCATTCCTTCAGTTACTGGGATATAATAGGAGCTGGTGTAGTTAAGTATTTTTGCGTGAGTCCACCGGGTTATTGTTAGTAGGATAAGTCTGAAATAGTAAAGAGAGGAGAGAAGAAAAAAAAAATTATTTTATTTTAGATTGTCTTTATGGACCTCCCTTCCATCAATGAGAACTTTTGTTCCCAAATCTGCTTGAATACTTTTCTCAATATAGACTTTAGTTAATTTGTTGCCTACTCGTTTATTTGTTTTTACGTGAACTTTGTCACCAGGTTTGAAGCTTCGTTTGCGACGGTTCCTATTGTGATATTTCAGGTTTTTCTCTTGAGTTTCTGCAATTTTTTGTTTGATTTCCTCTATTAATGCTTCGGGTGCTGAATGTATTACGTCAATGTCCCGTAATCGAATGAATTGTTCTATTGTACTTAGTGAAGAGGTGTTTTGAATGAATCAATATTTATGTCCCTAAGGTGCCGATCTATATGGCAAAATCTAAAAATGGCTTTACGCCGTACTTTGAAAATAAATAAAAGAGTTTCTTTTTGTTTAACCAAAAATTAACTAACTTTATTAAAATTATTCTCTGCTATATAAATCAAAAATACCAGTATTTTATTTTGCTGCTGCTTCCAAAACTCCTCCCATGTTTTCCAATGTAAGTAATAAAACTTTAGTTAACCAATAGATTGATCTATTGTGCAACATCTTTTTGTTAAAGAGTTCTTTTCATTTCTTTCATTCACACTAGTTCTAATAATAATTATGCTGAGCTTGCAAAGTCAATGCAGTAACATTGTTTGCGTCAGTCGCTATGTAATACAAATCGTTTGACCCAGTGCCGTTATGAATGAAAGAAAATAAACAAAACGAAAATTAGTTTATCAATTGCAATTCTTTAAATTGTGCCGAATTTCAATTATACCGTAAGCTTGTTGTGCTGTGCCACTACACCCTTACCCTTAAGCGAAAAATTATTACTTGAAATAATTTTTAAAGATTGGAGAAGTTTAGGAGCAGCTTACATATTAGAATTTTCATAAACAAATTTTTTTTTTTGTTACTTGTTTAATTTAGCAATATGTTTATAAGAGTTATTTACCTATATAATATACCATAGTTAAAATATTTTTTTTTTTTTTTGTTTCTTAATGTTTAATTCTTAATGTTTAACTATTATAGTCTTTGCTTATAATTATGTTTTTCAGAAGATTTTTATATTTTTTTTTTTTTTTTTTTTCTTTTTCTTTTTTGATATGTAGGGGCGTGTTGTCTTGGAACAATTTATATATGCTGTTAATTTCTACTAGTGAACATTCGTTTTATTGTAATTTATAAAGTGCTATTTATGTATTTCTTTAAAATATTGTTGTGCAATAATTTATGTTTACCATTTATTTCTACTAGTGAATTAACACCTAATCTATCAATTATCTTATATGGTCCGTGATAGGGACTCTGTAATTTCCTTTTATTTTCTAAACCTACGAAAACTAAATCACCTTTTTCTAATTTTGCTTTATTCTTATTTCTATCATACTCTATTTTTCTTTTATGTTTAACTGTTTTAATCATATCTCTAGCCCTATCGATAGATGTTTTTAACCTAAGTTTTAATTCATTAGTGTAATCTTCTAAATTATAAATTTTGTCATGTTCATTTGTAATATCACTCGGAAGTGATGGTAGTTTACCAAATATTAGTTCATACGGTGAATATGATGTATCTACGTGAGGCAGCCGCGTACCGTGGGGGGGCGGGGGGGCGGCAATAGTTTAGGGGCGGCACTGAAGCTAAATAAAGCCTTTTACAAAATAAATATGTGTACATTATCATTTAAAGGTGTACAAACAAAAGAAAGAACTAAACTTAATGAATAAATTTGGCCACCACAGTAAATGTAACTATATTTATGAGCTTCGTATTGAGCACAACCAAAATGTAAAATCGTTTTTCGAGTCTCAAAATTAGTTTAGCCAAAGAAATAAAAAAAGACATAATATTTAGGCATGTGCGAGTAGTTGAATTTTCGAATAACTCGGCTGCGACTTGAAACAAGCATTGAATAACTGGTGTTTTCGAGTAACTCAAAGTTTTTTGAGTTTTTAAGTGCTTTAACTTGTCAGTGGAAATGCCCAGTAGAAAAGTGGTTTAACAGAATAACGTTTTTCAACTTAGGTATATTTGGTAAAAAAAGCTGTTTTGTGCTTTGATGTGTTGAGTGTGGGAGAAAGGCGGAATTTTCTTTTGATTATGGCGAATTGTAAGTTCAGAGTGCATATTAAGAAATAAGACTAATGCGTATAATTTTAAGTCGTATCTTTTATAATGTTTTTTGATTTTTTAAGGGATTTCACTGTTTTAATAAAATCACTTTGGAGAGGAGTTAGGCGTGGTCTAAACTGATTTAGGTCATTTTCTAATTTAATAATTTAATTATTAGTTTTCAAGAACTGATTTTGAGAAATGACCACAAGGTTTCAGCAGCTTAATGCTCTTGCTGAAAAATTCGCAATTCTTACTCCTTTGATTCTCCTGAATGATAAGTTGGAATGTAAACTGAATGAATTCTGTCACGAAGAAATTGACAATGAAGAGTTTCTCGTTGAGAGAAAAATACTTCAGCATATTGTTTCTATAGCTCACAAAGAAACTGATTCTTGTATGAAAGGTCCACTTGAACGTTTAAAATTTATTTTTAAATTAAGTCTAGAAAACGCAGTTCCAAACATTGTTATACTTTTAAGCTTTATTCTAAGCTTTTATTCATAAAAACCTACATAAGAACTACAATGAGTACGTCTCGCCTACAAAATCTTGCCATATTATCTATAGAATATAAGTAAAGTAATGAAATAGACTTTGACAATTAGGGAATTCACAGTTTGCTTCTAAAGTTAACACCTGACAACTTTAGAAAGATATTTAGATCGAACTGTGAGCACCTCTTTTTGTGTTTTGGAGCTAAATTGCAAAAATAGTTTTCAAAAATTTGAAATTTGTTCATAAACATGCCTCGAATGAACGGAAAGGAAGAATTATGAGATAACTTTGAAACAAGTGGTATCTCAAGTTTGTACGTAAAACAAAAACAATCAAAGTTAACACTTGCTAAAATGTTCTAAAGTTAATAAACGGCAAAGTAAACAGAGCAGATAATACAGAACTGTGAGCACCCTAAATGAAATTACCGATTTTGCTAATAAAAAAACAAGAAAAATAATAATTTAATAAAATATTATATAAAAAAAATTGTATTTGTATAAATTTCCTTTTCGGTGTCATTAGGTAATAAACTTTTTTATCGTTGGCCTAATTCTAATATGGCGTAAGTCAACATTTGGAATAATAGCGATTATAAACGTTTAAGGGGACCTGACGCCTTCAAAATTTTGTTTATTTTAATGTTTAAAAATGTGTATAAGTTCAATAAAAATAGATATAATTTTGAAAAATTACAAATATATTTTTCGGAAAAATATTACGCAAAAAAAATTTTTTATTGTTTTAATCACATATACTGCTGATGGAATTTTTTTTAAAAATTCATGGCGCTTTTAATTTTATATGTTTTGTTCACCACTTTATATATCATAAATAAATTTTATTTTCAACTGTAGGGTATAAGTATAGTGTGTATGCAATGACAAAATTTTATTATGCCAGGTTACTCCTTAAAAAATACTTGTTCAGGTGTCAATATATCATATTTATATTTTAGTAAATATAGAAATCTCCCGTGATATAACAAAACCAAGTAACTTGTTTTTTGAAAATTGTGAGAAATTAAGGTATTGTGTTATAGGATATTATCTTTCCGTATATAAGATTTTTAAGTTTTTTCAAATTATTGAAGAGTTAAATTATTGAAGAGTTAAGAGTTAAGAGTTAAGTTTCGAAATTTTTGAAACTTGTGCTAGCCAAATTATTTTGCGTTGCAGTTTTTTAACAATTCAGTCGAACTTAAGATACTGAGAAAATTTTTGTCATATATTTTTTCATTTCATATAAACAAGATTTTTGTTTTTTCACAAAACCAGGCAACTATGAAGTTACTTGAAAGCCAATAAATTATTTATATGTTTCTTAGAACACTTTATTCTTTGCTGTTTTTTCAAAATCAAGTAACTTTAAAGTTGCTTGGTTTTGTTGTATAATATCAATTAAAACACAATTGTTTAGAAAATAAGTTGAACATTTGTTACAATTTTAATTAAGTATCTTATTTTAATAATTAAGTATCTACACAAGTATCTTATTAAGTAAATTATATATAAATCTATTCATTAAACTCAATAAAAAATCTTTTGATACTATTTTTAACAAAATTAATGGAACATATAAATAAATTCATGAATGTTGGTATTTACTCATGGCTGTAAAACCAATAGAAAGATCCTTAGAATCTGCACATTCCTTAAAATCTTCCCAAAAATTAATTTTTGTGTTATCATGTATTAAAGGAATTCATTTATCTTTAATATCCTTCTTTTTAGATGGGTTTTTCACGATTTCCTTTAATTGTACATATTTGAAAATTTCAGAAGATCTTTTTGATGAACTAATGTGCATTCAAAAAATTTTGCATCGGTTTCGATGGAAGTTTTATAAAAAATTACAATAATCCTTTTCGAATTTTTCTGAAAATTTTGCATTTAATTTTTTTCGGCAATTGCTGTATGCTGGATGCAATAATCTTTTCTTTGTAGCACGATTGAAAACAAATGTTTGAGAATCCTTTGTAGTACGATTGGAAAAGATTGTTTGAGAATCTTCAGATCGAGTATCCATGAAATGATTGTCCATGAGCTCTTCTTCGTCACCTTTTTCATTTGTGGATCAAAATCAGGATCATAGTACGACGATGCAGGACTAAAATCAATTTTACTTTCTCCGTTATTATCGCAAAAATCACTGGAGAGTATACTTATATTTTTGTAATAATTTCCAAAAAAAAATTCAAGGAACTTATCATATAATTTTTGATAGATTATTACTTTCAAATTTTCAATTAAATCGAAATTTTTTTCAAGTGACGACATTGTACGCTGTTTTTAATTATATTCGATACGTTTGAAGAAGAAGATGTGACTAAGAAAAAATTTTCAATAAATTTTGGAAATAATTTTTTGATTGCGGTATTTTGAAGTGAATTTTTTCGCATAAAATTTAACTTCGTTTAAGTAAAGTGCTGAAAAGTACTGAAGTAACTTGGTTTTGTTGTAACCCATTTTAATCTAATCAAGGCATTTCAAGTTACTTGTTTTATTTTTTTTTTAATATTAGTGTTTAGAAATGAGATAGGCAAAAATGGATTGAAGTTTCTCGTAGACTTTTTGCTCTAGATTTTTAAACATGATAGAACAACAAAACCACGGAAGAAATGAGAGCAAAAATAGACTCATGCGCGCGTTTTGCTCCATTTTTTCCAAACTTGCGTCGTATTAGAAATAGGTTGATGATATGTATATTAGAATTTTTTTTATATAATTGAGAACAATGAAAGACCAAATTCAAAAGTGAAAACTATGCATACAAAACCCTATATTAATATCAAAGATTTTTTTTTTATTGCATATGAGAGGGGCGGCAAATTTGGAATCCGCACCGGGCGGCTTAGCCTCTCGGTACGCCACTGACGTGAGGCGTAGTATTATACGCAAATGTGTAATAAGGGACCCATTTATCCCATTCTTGGTCATCTGCAAAAGATAATAAATATTCGTTCAGAACCCTATGATTTCTTTCTAGAGCTCCAATAGTCTGATGGTGGTATGGAGTCAAAAAAATTTGTCGCGTGTCTAGCAATTTACAAATGTTTGCCATCAATTCATTTTTAAATTCTGTACCGCAATCAGATTTAAGGGTCTAAAAACATCCGTATTTAAGTATGAACTGTTCAACAAGCGTGGTTCGATTGTCTTAGCTTCTTTTGTTGCGATAGGATGTGCTATGGTGAATTTGGTAAGTTCGCATTGGATAGTTAAAATATATCGATTTCCATTCGACATTTTTAATGGACCTACTGTGTCTATAGATACAGTTTCGAAACTTGTTGTTGGTGTATTCGTTATTGTTAAACTCTCTTTGATATGTCTATGTATTTTATTTCTGTGACACTTTTCGCAGTTATTTATATATTCTTTCACCATTTTTCTCATGTTCTTCCATATTTAGCGTTGTTTTAATTTCAAAATAGTTTTCCTGATTCCTAAATGTCCGCCTGTTCGAGTATTATGATATTCATCTATCAATTTGTATTGTTGAAGAGTACTATTTATATTTCGTGGAGCTCTGTGTATTATTATCTTAATTGGCGAGGATTTATTAATTGTTAATTCATTATATTCTTTCTTGAATGCATTCATATCGATATTCTTAAATATATAATCTTGATCACAAAGGGCTATTTCCTTTATCTGTGATTTATTTAAATAACAATGTAGTTTCTCCAACATCGTACCTAGGCGCGAAGGGTCATCACTACATGTTATGTGCACAATATCTTTGTTCAATTTTATGGCGAGTTTACAATTCTTTTTCAATATAAATTTCAATTTCTTTAAATACCTAACGTCATTGAAAGATGTACATTCCCAAATGTGGAGGTGATCAGTCCCCTTATGAGATAAGTCATTGCCTTCAATGCGCTCTTGGTGGGTACCCATATTCTTCGTTATACTCGCATTATCGTTTTTTCTTACATCACTCGCATTATTATTTATTTTCTGTTTCGCCTTGCTCCTTGTTATTGCTAAAATCTCTTTCTCTCTACTTGTAGGAATCATATTTTTTTAAAATTTCGCTATCATATTTTATTCTAGACAATGCATCAGCGTTTGTGTTTATTTTACCTTGTTTGTACACAATTTCTAAATCATAATCTGACAGGTCCACTCGAATTCTTGTCATTTTTGACGATGGGTTTCTGTGAGAAAATAACGATACCAAAGGTCTATGGTCAGTGACCAATAAAAACTTTCTACCAAAAAGATATGGTTTGAAGAAATTTATGCCCCAGTGTATGGCTAACAATTCCTTTTCGGTTATTGGTTTATTTTTAATATTTTAAAATGGTCATTATAATTTATGCACATGTATATAACTCATTTTTACAAATTAAATTAATACAATTTTAGTAAGTTTCAGTGAGAAGAAAAATAAATAGAACGACAAAAATTTGTTTGATTTTTTCCAGTTATCTATTCAAACAACAGCAATTTATCAATAATTCTGAAATTGTTCAAATCAATTTAACCCATCAAATCAATTCACTACAAAAAGGACAAATCATAAAGTAAACTAAAATTAGCAAAGTTGTATGTATATGAAACTATAATATTTATATTTAGTTACGATTAAAATAACTAGAACTAATATTTATTTCTAAAGTAGAATACAAGATACGAATTTTTTTTTGTCAAATATTTTAAATATTTTTTTTTTTTTGCATTTTGCATTTTGCTGCGCTCGCTTCCTTTTAAACAGCTCAATTATTATATTTTATGGTTTTCTTAAATTCGCCCACGCAATTTTTTTTTTCGTTAGTTCAGTTATAAATTAAATGCTTAGTTCTTGCCATAAACATTCCCATCCGAGTAGGCAATGTACAGGAAATAGTCTTCCTCATGATGTTCCTGGTAAAGTGAACCCATTGTAGCAGAAGTTGGTGGAATTACATTGTTAACGAAGAAAAAGAGAGCGTCTTCGGGACGCAAGTGAATGCGCTTGCGAATCAAGAAATAAAATTGACCAACAGTTAAATCTGATGGCACGAGATACTTCTTTTTGTCCAAATCACCGATGCGTGCTTTTGGTGCCTTCTCTACAATAACAGGCACTCGATCTGGATATTTTCTGCGAATTTTATCGCCTTCAGCGCGTCTCTTCTCGAAAGATGTTCCTCCTTGTACTGGAATTTCATTTTATATCTTTATTGATTTGTCTTATTTAATTTTCAATATGATTAAAATTTGTTTTTTTCTTTTAATGCTGCCTGTAATTTTTGTATGACTTGCTCTTTGCTCACTACGTTTTAAATTTGGTCTGAATGAAGGATTGTGAGACAGGAACTTTGCAAGATTGGCGTTGGATTGTAGTTGCAGGAGTTGAAGGTGGCAGGATAGCAGGTCGCAGGATCGTAGGTCACAGGATCGCAGGTCGCAGGATCGCCATGAAGAGGTGTTTTGAATGAATCAATATTTATGTCCCTAAGGTGCCGATCTATATGGCAAAATCTAAAAATGGCTTTACGCCGTACTTTGAAAATAAATAAAAGAGTTTCTTTTTGTTTAACCAAAAATTAACTAACTTTATTAAAATTATTCTCTGCTATATAAATCAAAAATACCAGTTTTTTATTTTGCTGCTGCTTCCAAAACTCCTCCCATGTTTTCCAATGTAAGTAATAAAACTTTAGTTAACCAATAGATTGATCTATTGTGCAACATCTTTTTGTTAAAGAGTTCTTTTCATTTCTTTCATTCACACTAGTTCTAATAATAATTATGCTGAGCTTGCAAAGTCAATGCAGTAACATTGTTTGCGTCAGTCGCTATGTAATACAAATCGTTTGACCCAGTGCCGTTATGAATGAAAGAAAATAAACAAAACGAAAATTAGTTTATCAATTGCAATTCTTTAAATTGTGCCGAATTTCAATTATACCGTAAGCTTGTTGTGCTGTGCCACTACATTAGTAACAGCTAGTGATATTAGTTCGGGTGTATCTGAAATATTTCCTTCTAGCTTAGTACACCTAGCTATCTCTGTAAGGGTGCTATGAAACCTTTCGACTTGTCCGTTACTAACACTATGAAATGGGGGTGTGGTGCAAATTGATATATTGAAAGTATTTTTTAAAGTTGTCTTTATCGTCTCAGAATTAAGCGATCGTTCGTTGTCACAAACAACAGTTTTTGTGTTTTTAAAGAAACCAATCATATTTATGAGGGGTTGTTTTATGTCAACGGTTGCTCTAGACTGAATGGGGCTTACGATTGCAAATTTTGAAAACTTGTCTATTAACGTGAGAAAGTGCTGTCGATCAGTAGAGTAGATATCGATATGCAATATCTTTCCAGGGTGGGAGGGAATGGGTAATGGAGCTATTTCGATTTTATTAGGATGCCTTTGTTATTTGGCCTCACGACAGATTCTGCACGCTAATATTACTTCCCTCAGTTTTTGTCTAAGTTCGGGAAAATAATAATCTTTCAGAATTTGCTGCATATTTTCTCGTGCATTTCGATGGGCTCGATTATGTTCGGCCACCGCGATTTCATTTTGGTCATCTTGATTTACGACATCTATTACAATTTGGTTTGTATGGCGGAATTTGACTGAGTGGAATGCTGCTAATAATTTGTCTTGGATTTGTGCAAGAACTGGTAGGTCACAATATAGTGCATTTACAACATTTGGGTTTACTACCTCTTTGAGTGTTATTAGAAGGTCGTCCAGATTTACGTATGTGATGGTGTGTCTTAATCTTGACCTGAAAATTATCTTTGTTACCCTTTCAGTTTTATTCCCTTTGCAAAGCACTATTTGATTTCTGAAGCAATTGAGTGGATTTTTAACAGTGGGTATGGTTTTTGTCAAAGAGCTTTCACTATGAAGAGTACCACCCTCTGATTCAGAGGAGTCTTCTAATTTATTTAATTGTTGCCTAGATAAGGCATCGGCAACATAGTTTTCCTTACCCGGTTTGTAGAAAAACTTTGGTGAAAATTCTTCTACGAAGGCTCTCCACCTCTTAATCTTTGCATTTGGATTTTTATCAGATATTGCGAAGGTAAGAGGCTGATGGTCTGTAAAAATATTTAGTTGTCTGGTCCCGTACAAATAGTTACGTAATTTCTGTAGTGACCACACTATGGCTAGTAACTCACGCTCATTTGTGGCGTAATTTTCCTCAGTACTCGACAGTGTTCTCGATATCATTGTAATTGGTCGGCCATTTTGTGATAAAACGGCAGCAATTGCGTGGGAGGAAGCATCCGTTGTCAAGTCGAATGGTTTTTCAAAATCTGGGTAGAGAAGGAGAACATCCTCAGATGCAAGGATTTTTTTTACTTTATCAAAAGCCGATAGTGCCTCGTTATCGAATTCTATTTTGACATTCTTAGAGCGGTTGGACCCTATATGTCCATTTTCTCCCCTAAGGAATTTTGTTAACGGTTTTACAATTTTCGCGTAGTCTCTTACGAAACGCCTGTAGTATCCCGCTAAGCCTAAAAAAGATCGCAGTGCTCTCAAAGTTTTCGGCACTTCGTAATTTATGATGTCTTTGATTTTTTCAGGACAAGTTTTAATTCCATTGCCTGACACCATAAAACCCAAAAACTCTACTTCTGTTCTAAAAAATTTCGATTTCTCAGTTGAGACACGCATTCCTGCTTCGAACAGTTTCGATAAAATTGTACCAATATCCTCCAAGTGTTTTTCCTCTGTCTCAGAGAAGATGATAACATCATCTATGTAGACATGGCAGCATTTTCCTATCTGATCTCTCAGGACATCGTCTATGGCTCGTTGAAATATGCCTGGGGCATTTTTCAGCCCAAATGGTAAGCGGCAAAATTCGTACTTGCCATTATTGACGGAGAAAGCAGTTTTCTCGCGATCTCGCTCAGCCAAGTTAATTTGGTGAAATCCCGACTTAAGATCTAGTGTCGTGAAATATTTGGATTTCCCTAGGTTAGATAGGATTACAGAGGTATCCGGAATAGGATATTTGTCACAGATAGTTTTCTCGTTTAACTTTCTGAAATCTATTACAAGACGCATCTTACGCTTGCCCTCTGCATCGAATCCTTTCTTGTCTACTATCCATATCGGGTTATTAAATGGTGAGCGCGACGGTCTAATTATTCCATTAGCTAAGAGGTCTTCTATCTCTTTGTTAACAAAAGCCGCAGCTGCTATTGGATAGGGGTACGTTTTTGAATAAACCGGTTCACTGTCAGTTGTCCTTATAGTTGCTATGACGCTGGTATTGTATGGTAACGCCTCATTGGGGTCAGCAAATACCCCTGCTTTTTCTCTAATTAATTGCGATAACTGTCTATTTTCAGTGGTGCCTAAGACTATGTTATTAACATCTTTGCAATAAATATACAATAACTTCTCATTTCTGTTCTTGTAATTTATAATTCCGTTTTTTAAATCAAGAAGAGCATTTATGTCTCTAAGGAGATCAAAACCTATAATTCCATCAAAAGTTTTAAGAGTTGGTAAAATAAAAAAATGTGAATTTTTATTGAAAATATTAATAGTGCATTTTTGCAAAATTTTTTCTGTACCATGTACCGATTTTACTGCAAAAGGAGTTTCTAAATTCCTTATGCCTTTTAAAAAACTAAGATTCTTAATATAATTCTTTGAGGCTCCGGTATCCACTAAGAATTTTAGTTCTTTCCCTGCGAATTTCCTGCTAACATATGGCAGGAGGGATTTTCCTCTAAAAAATTAATTTCGTCGGTTGCCTCATCCTCGATGTCTTCATCCTCTGGGGTGTTGCTTTGTACGATTTGATCTTCGTCCTCGTCCTCGTTGGGAAAGTAAGGGATACTGCCAACATAAATTCCAGGTATGTGTCTGTCATTGTGTTCATACTGTCTCAAGTGGTTAATGCGTTGTAGCTTGGCAACATGTTGTCTGTCGCTTTCATATTGTCTTTTAGGTGGTCTCTCACTATAGTCAATAACCTGAGTTCTTTCCTTGTTTGGAGGCCTATTTGGTATTATGCCCCGGGTCCTTGGTTCTGGGTAAGGTTTTGCCCATTTGCTGTTGGTCTGTTTTGTCTAAAATGCGACATGGTAGGGTCAATTCCCATAGGAACGGGCCGTTGCCACTGCTGACTTATAGGGAGTCTACGGAATTGCGGTAAACTGCTAGTTGGTCTTTGTGGCATGAGTGTTGGTCGGTTGTTGAACGAGTTCGCAAACAACGATCTTGCGTGGTTCACCTCTAGCTCCTGAGCTAGTGCTAAGGCCGTAGGCATATCGCCTGGCCTGGACGAGAATAGGATGTCGCATAGCGGTCTGTTTAATCCGGAAATAAATACTCTTAGTGCGTTCTGTCTGTATTTGTCGTTGAGGGACTCAATAAGTCCAGTCTGTCCACTGTGTGCCATTATTGTTTTGTTTACTAGAAGTGTTAACTTCTTCTCTACCTCTTCATAGAATTCGACAATTGACAATCGACCTTGTCGCATTGTCGACATTTCCTGTTCGACAAGGTAGACAGGTCTCTTGTCTGCGTATGTAAAATTGAGTCTTGCAATCATAGCGTAAAAATTGAGAGCAGTGTTAAATGACGCTAGGACCATGTCCGCCGAGCCTATTATTTTGTTTCTAATTATTGCAACCGCCTGGTAGTGTTTTGAACTACCATCATGATTTGCAAAAATTTTGTAGGCGGTGTGGGCCGCCTGCCTCCAGGAAACGTATCGTGCCTGGTCTCCGGAAAATTCAGGCAGGGACTTAACAAGGTCAAGTGATTCGTCACAGTCTCTACCTGGCTCTATTGTTACTTCTTTAAAGTCCTCAACTTGCGATGGTGTTTCTATTTGAGTGAGCCTGTTCGTTAATTCGTCTAGCTTCCCTTGAAACTCTCGTTTTGTCTGTTCTGTGGCTGCTCTGATAGCGGCATTTAATAGACCTTGCAATGTTTGAGCATCCATTTTCGATTACCGCAACTTAATTAATTAAAAAATAGTTTTTATTCACAGTAACTGGGTTTTTTTTAAAAAAGAAAGAGTAAACAAATTTTGTTTCGATTGAACACTTAATTAAAAACTTTGGTTTAACAATTATTTATTATGTAATTAATTTTTATATCTTGAAAGAAAGAATTATTTGCGTTTACGCTTTTACCTTCGACTTAATTATAGGAATATAATAGATTAAGTTTAAAGATCCAATTTACATTAGTCTCAATTTAAAATTCCTGCCTATGCTTGCTGAGCACTTTACTTACAGCAACTTTACAGCTTCCATGTTGTTCAGCACAGCGTTTATTGTAGTCCGTAGTTTATCCTTTATTTTCGTTCTAACTTAATTTATTTCTTCTTTCTCGTTTCAGGTAAGAATCGTTTTCCTCTCAGGTAAGTTCACTTTTAATTCAGTTTATTGAAATAAGTTTCTACAGCCTTTATTTAAAACGTTCAACTTGTATTTTTAATTTTATATCTTTTTTGTTAAAAATTCACTTTAGTTTATTTTTTCCTCATAGAAAAATTTTATTCGAAGATATAAGTTTTTGTTAAAATTTGCTCAAATAACTTTTGCAACATACAAAATTTTTTTTAAATTGTTCACATAGAAATTTGCTCAAAAATTTTTTCCAACATAGAGATTTTGTATTTATAACTGTTCACATATTCTTTCAACACAGAAAAATTTTATAAGTTTGTCCACATAGCAAATTTTATAAATTTGTTCAAATTTTTCACAACATAGGAAATTTTTCATTTATAAGTGATCACATATGTTTTGCTAATTATGTGCAAATTTTATGCTCGTAGTTTCTTTAAATTTTCAATGTTCTACGCATTTACTTGTTCAGGGTCCGAACCCTAGCTACGCACAATAACTTCTTCGCGTAGCCCCACGTTGGGCGCCAGTTAACTTTTCCAAATAAAAAGCTTTTAAAAAATAATTATTTATTATGATCTTACGATCTTTATTCAAACGATTCACCAATGGAACTAACTAAAAACTAGCTTATGAAAGACTAATTAAACCTTAATTTGCCATTGCTGTCGTCGTTGTTGTTGTTATTGCTGTTCTTGTTATTGTTGTGAAGGTAAGTGTTTGCTGACGCTATGTTGTTGTTGTTGCTGTTGTTGTTGTTGTAGACGCTGCACTCTGCTAATATCGTCGTCGTTGATGGTATAGTTGTTGTTGTTGCTGTTGTTGTTGTTGTAGTCGCTGCACTCTGCTACTATCGTCGTCGTTGCTGTTATTGTTGTTGTTGTGCTGGATATTATTACTTAAGTGGGAACGTGTGCATAATCTTCCGTTTACGCTGCATAAATGATTTGGAGCGGATGCGCGTGTAGAATTTTTCGGTTGAAAGGTAAAGTTAGCTGACACTTGCTAACTTATACATAGTATAAAAAAACCTAAAGTGAATCTTTGTATTGTATCCTTTTAAGAAAAATGCACTTCAACACGTCATGTTGCCTTAAATTTTAACAACAAATTTCGATTCCCCTTTTTTTGTAGCTTTACTATTGTGCACACAGTAGAGAGCGAGTAACAATTCTACAGTTTTAACTTGTACAGAAAAAATTCCCTCTACAAACAACGATAGCCATCGAAGCTATCAACAATTGACCTGCTTGCAAGAAATTTGAAGGAAAATTAATAAATTTTTAACTTAAATATCAATTTTACCAATAAACTATTGATCTGATATACATGTCACCACTGACTTTTTTGTTGAAAACGGCAAGATCTTTCATTTGCTCATACATCATACCCACCTAACTGTTAAGGTGTCGGTAGCATATGAAAAATAAGCGATTAATTTGATGAAAAATATTGACTTAAGTAAGATTATTGGCCAAAAACTTCTAAGCTTTTTAATAACTGAAAGTTCTGAGTATACAAAGACATCTTGAATAATTTATTGTTCGATTAGTGAAAATTTCATTCAAATCAGTACAGTGGTTTCGGAGATCCTGAATGACAAGATGGAAAAAGCGAATCTTGGAGTTTCCTTTTTATATAATAGTATAGATTGTATGACTAGATGGAATAGTATGCTAGACATTTAAGAGAGAACATACTGTATAAATATGTTTGTCTAGGCTCTAGACAAAACTGTAAGCACAAAAAACGAAAAAAAATATATAAGTTTATTCTCTCGCACGATACATATATTTTTTTACATAGACATATTTGTTTTTTATATATTTAAATTAAATGACAAATAACACCTTAAGTTGATTTTGCAAACAATTTTATTACATTAATTTAAAGCAATTACAATTTGCATGCATTTCGATCAGCCTGCTGATCATCTTCTGCAACACGAATGAAAATAATGAAAATTAAATTTAATAAAAATTAAAAGAAATAAATATATGTCTTGAATACATTAGAGGTCAAGGTAAACTTGGGTTTTTAAAATAATATTACAAGAATGCAAATTTTTTTCGTGAAAGGATATGACGGTGCTCGTGCAATGAGTGGAGAATTTAAAGGATGTGCTGAAGAAGGCATATCCAGAGGCTATTTACGTGCATTGTGCTAATCATAGCCTAAATCTAGCAAAAGCAAATTCCTGTAAAGTTGCACCTATTAGAATCTGCGTTGGTATAATTAAGGAGACCGTTAATCTTTTCCGACAATCTACGAAAGCAGGCATTGTTTTGAAAAACTTTATACAGAAATCTGGCCCAACATCTAAGCAAACGCGGCTGTTAAAATTTTGTGAAACACGCTGGGTTGAGCATTTGGACTCTGTTTATACCAAAAACTGTCGCTTCTACGTACCCTAAGATGGCGCTTCACGCCAACTGAAAATGTCATCTTATTTCTTTCATTTTCTTCTTTTTATATTTAAGCTAAATCATAGTTAGCTACTTAGATTTAAGAACACTTTGTAACGAACTATCAAGCTGATAAGAACAATAAAATTCTATTCCAAAAAATCCACCTCTCACTGACCTTTAATATCTCTTCCATTTCATATTTGATATATTTCTTACGGTTTCAATCTCAACGCGCTTGAGATTGAAAAATTCTACAATTCAACAATTCTACTTATTCCTAGAGGGTTCCTATTTCCAACTCATCATTTGGTCCTTCGAGCCGGATATATTTGATATCAAAAGGTCAGATCGAGAGAAAAACCATCATCTCTACAAAGTGCAGCAGCCAGCAGTTAGCAGTCTCTCAGGTGCGTTTGTATTTATTCTATATTCAGTCTTATTAGAGCAGTGCATGATTTACGTAGCGTGTTTAATGTTAAAAAAAAAAAAAACAGTTCCGCGAGGAGTGCCGTGTTTTGTTTTCTTCTAAAAAAAAAATTACGTTCAATCTAAAGAAAATTAAAGAAAAAAAGTTATATTAATTTGCAAAAAGCCCTTAAAAAAACAAAAAAGCAAGTAAAAAGTTCGACATTATAAAATATCTACTAAAAAACCCTAAATTAAAAAATTCGTTCATTAAAAACGTGATTTTATATATTTCATATCTTATGTGTAACATTTTTTAATATAATTGTATATAAAAAGTTACAATCAAAAATATTCATAGAACATAAAAAAAAGTTGCTAAAAGTGCTAAAAAAAAAACACACAATATATAAAAACAACATACATTGTTGTTGTTCAATCTTGAACTTTGTCAAATTTCAAGGGCATATTATATATGTCAAATGCATAACCGTTCGACCTCTCTTCGCTTTATATAAGGTATGTACATACACATATATATCCATATGTATTAATTCTTTTTGCCGTGGTCATTATCTCTGTTAAGGTTAACAGAATTGAGCATAGAACGGTAGAAAGTCTTCACTTTATTCACATGTGTTTATTGTTAGCAACATCCAACGTTGCGAATATTGTTCATGTTAAACAGCATATTTGCGCAACATATTGAATGTTTATGTTTTTTCTCTTCTTTGCTTCAACATTCAAGCAAAATTTTCTAATTGAAACAAGTTCAAGTGATTTTCGCATAAAAATTGTGCTAATAATTAATAAATAAGCATTGATTAGATACACAAGAATTGGTATACAGTTTTTAATCATCGTTTATCTATATTAAAAACAAAAAAATTGTTTTTCACTTTTTTATTTAAGTTTCCTCACTTATAATAATAAAACAAAAACAACATAAACAACAACAACAAACACTTCCATCAACAGCGGCAACAAAAAAAACTACAAAATAATATGGTCAAACTTAAATCACTCCATAAATTTCGATACTTGAATCGCGAATATTAACCCATTCATACACATTACCAACATATTACATTTATTAATTCTCTGTTTTGCAATTACTAAAATTTTGTTAGACATTACATTACATTTGTATGCTAAAGGGTTACGTTGCATTTGTAAACATTTGTTACACATTACCTACGCATTACATTAATTGTATGCTAAGGCATTAAATGCAATTGCAAGCGTTTTGCTAGACATTACTACCGCATTACATTAACGTTATCCTAAGGTATTACATTCAAATTATTAATATTTTGCTTACTATTACCTACACATTACATTTCATACAATTATTTCTTTGATCAAGTACTATACTCCAATCACTTTTCCAACCGATTATATACGCATTACTTTTAATTCTAAGGTACTGCTAATGTAATACATTACTAATACGAATATTTGGTTATATATTATCTGAGATTTACATTAAATTCTGTGCTACGGTATAACAGCAGTATTGCTAATATTTGGTAACACATTACCTACGCATTACATCAATTTCTATGGTAAAGTATTACGTTCAAAGTACTTACTTTTTCCAACGCCTTACCTACGCATTACATTTATTCCTTTGCCAAGGTATTACATTTCAATAACTTACCTATTCCAACGCCTTACCTACAAATTACATTTATTCCTATGCCAAGGTATTACATTCCAATAACTTACCTTTTCCAACGCCTTACCTACGCATTGCATTTATTCCTATGCTAAGGTATTACATTCCAATTACTTACCTATTCCAACGCATTACTTTAATTCCTTTGGTAAATTATAACGTTCCAGTTACTTACCTATTCCAACGCATTTACTACGCATTACATCAATTTCTATGGTAAAGTATCACGTTCAAATTACTAACCTATTCCAACACCTTACCTACGCATTACATTTATTCCTATGCCAAGGTATTACATTCCAATAACTTACCTTTTCCAACGCCTTACCTACGCATTACATTTATTCCTATGCTAAGGTATTACATTCAAATAACTTACCTATTCCAACGCATTACTTTCATTCCTTTGGTAAATTATAAAGTTCCAGTTACTTACCTATTCCAAGACATTACCTATGCATTACATCTATTTATAAGTCATTACTTTCCAATGAACAGCCATTTACCCATTATATTGGCATTATTGATTCTACATTTTATAGAGAAATAACATACACAATCTTATTATTTGTTTTGGTTAATTTTTACCGATTACCGAACTTATTACATTTTTTTTTAAATTTATTTAAAATAACTTGTGTTGATTATTTGCCGATTTTATTCGATTAGTGTGTAAATGTACACGTGCTTTCGCTGATACAAATTTATTTCGCGCCTTTTTATGAAAAATTTGAAATTTGGCTGGTCTGCTGATATCATATTGTTTGCAGTTCATTTCAACTTTTAATCATTTCATATATTCCTGGTCATATTTGACTCAAATTCCGATTGTTTTCTTTGGCTCGTTTGAACAAAGAACACAACTAAGCTGATCTTGTGAAGATTATTTTCGAACTATTTCTTGGTTGTTCTTAGTGAAATATTTTCACCAGAACAAATTCCAAAACTTCACTTGCTCCTATTTATTTCATAAATGACCTTTTTGCTCCTGTTTATAAACATTTCATCGTATATCAACATGTCCTTTATCCAAGTTACTGACCACATAGTTGAATTCGAAGCTGACTTTAACGAGTCATCATTTGCTTCATTTTCATCTCATTCTCTCGAAGTGCATCGAGAAGAGATGAAATCCATTTGGGCTAACGTTAAGACATTCTACCAAGTGTGTCTTAAAGAACTTCAGTCTAGCGATGAAGACGAACACGTTGCTGATCTGGAAACAGTCAAGACACGGTATCGTAATACATACCAGACTCATGTTCGCTGCGTTGCAAAAATGGGTGAATATATCCAACAGCTAACAGCTCCAATTCCAGCTCCATCAGCAACAACAACATCGTTCTCATCGAGCGGTTTCCATTTGCCACCCTGCGACACAGAAATTTTCAGTGGCGACTATCTGTCTTGGCTTTCATTCCATGATATGTTCACGGCTTTTTACGTAAACAATACACGTTAAATTCCGGTGAAAAAATTATTCCATCTAAGCCAAAAGACGCGAGGTGAAGTCAGAGACATAGTCAAGAAAGCCCCATTAACCAATGAAGGTTTTCCGATTGCGTGGCAGAACTTAAAGGATCGGTTTGAAAATAAACGAATTCTCGTTAACAGTCAACTGAAAATCCTTTTTAGTCTACCATCAGTATCCTCTGAGTCCAGTAGTGCTATAAAGGAGCTCCGACACGACATCAACGGTTGCATTTCCGCACTTCAGCTTTATGCTATAAATATCCAAAACTGGGATTCTATTTTCATCTTTCTCTGCTCCACTCGACTCCCAGACTCAACCCTAGCTCTTTGGGAACAGTCTTTACAGAATAAAACTGACATCCCGAAATGGAAAGAGTTAGATTCCTTCCTGACCAGCCGTTATAAAACGCTGGAAACAGTATCCGACATCAGGTTTTCTGGCTCTTCCCGCCAAAAGCCCTTTGAGCCAAAAAACAAGGCTCGAAGTTCTCCAAGCCAATTAAATGCTTATCATTCCAGTGTTGCTAATCCTCCATGCAAGATTTGTGCTAAGGATCAGCATACCATTCGAAAATGCCCTAGGTTTTTACAAATGAATTCTGATGAGAGATTATCATGCGTAAAAAAATATGGGCTTTGTCTCAATTGTTTTGCCAGGGCTCATGCAGTCAAAGATTGTAAAAGTGCATTTAATTGTTTTACGTGTAGCAAAAGACATAACACACTTTTGCATCGTTCTTTTATAAAAGATTCCAATCCTCCTAGTTCCAATTCAGCAAATATTTCCAGTATTAATTCGCAATACTACTCACACAACCCTCAAAGTTCCACTTCCTCAAATTCCAATATAAAGCATGCACATGACATAAATACAGTCCACTACTAATACTGAACCATTTCATTCCACTTCACTACAAAATTGCTTCGCTTCTGGGTCAAAAGGAGTTCTTTTGGGTACAGCAATAGTGCAAATTCGGCACTTAGGTACCACCTATACTGCTCGAGCTCTAATTGATTCAGGATCTGAAGGAACTTTTATTTCTGAGAGGTTATTTAAGCTGCTTAAACTTCCATTTCAAGCAATACAAGCTCAAATTTCCGGCTTAAATAACGCTATTTCAGCAAGATCCCAAAAGGTTTGCTCATTTCTACTAAGCTCGCCTAGCAACCAGATGATTTCCATCGAGGCGACTGCTCTAGTTCTTCCACATCTCACTGGAAGATTTCAAATTGGCAGATACTGAATTTTTCAAGAGTTCACACATCGATCTGCTTATAGGTGGTGATCTATTTCCATCTATTTTGCTAGAGGGCATTCAACACCATATTTGTGGCTCGTTGATTCCTCAAGAAACCATCTTCGGATGGATTCTAACCGGTCCAGTGAGAAATCAAGCTGAGTCAACTCCGTCCAATATTGTCTCGTATTACACAGAAGTATCTCTAGACAAAGAGGTTTCTCGTTTTTGGGAGGTGGAGCATCTTCCCAAAAAACCATTTCTATCAGACTCAGATCGTTTTTGTGAAGAAAATTATTCACTTACAACAAAACGAGGTGAAGATGGTCGTTATACTGTAACACTTCCGTTCAAAGACAGTTTTCCAAATACTTTGAATAATACGTCGGCCATTCACGATCCATAGCTCTAGCACAATATCTTAGAAATGAATCTAGATTGTGCAAAAATCCAAATTTCAAATCCCAGTATGACCAAGTTGTTCAAGAATACATTGAACAGGGTCATATGAAAAGAGTTTTCAATCCTAATTTCACAACTTTTCCATCCCACTACTACTTGCCTCACCATGCAGTTATCAAGGCAGAAAGTTCTACAACAAAGGTTCGTGTTGTATTTAATGCCTCGAGTCCTTCTTCGAATCAAACCAGTTTAAACGATTTACTCCATGTGGGCCCAGTTTTGCAAACTGATCTCACTATTCTTATTCTCAATTGGCGTTTTTATCAGTTTGTATTCAACGCTGATATCGAAAAAATTTATCGTCAGATTCTAGTGGATCCAAACCATACTCCATTCCAAAGAATTCTATTCCGAGATTCCCCGTTAGAAGAAATAAAAGATTCCGAGCTAAAAACGGTGACATTTGGTGTAAATTGTGCTCCGTATTAGCAATTCGTACTCTTCTCCAACTGGCTGACGATGTTGAGCAATCGTACCCACATGCGAGTAAGATTTTACGTACGTCCATGTATGTTGACGATGTACTTGCAGGTGGGCATGATGTGAATGCTACCATTCTTTGCCGAGATGAACTAAAAAGTGCTCTTAGTTCAGCAGGGTTCAATTTGCGCAAATGGACATCGAATTCCAATCATGTACTAGAAAGCCTTCCACGAGAACATCTTTTGCATGAAAATTTTCTTCAACTTGATGATAGCAGCATTGCTAAAACTTTGGGTGTGCGACGGAACGCATGCTCAGATACATTTTATTTCGTTACTCAGCCACTTTTATCCAGGTCCCAATTCACAAAGCGGGAAGTTCTATCACAAATAGCTAAGCTTTTCGATCCTGCAGGTTGGCTTGCTCCATGCATTGTATTAGCTAAAATACTTATGCAGCAAATTTGGTTTTCACGTCTTGACTTCGATGAAAACTTGCCTGACAACTTGCTTCAAACATGGCAAAATTTCCTTCAAAACTTTCCACACATTAATTACATCAAAATTCCGAGATGGATTGATTATAGTCCAGACTGCGATCTTGAGATTCATTCATTTTGTGATGCATCTGAGATGATGCTTATGCTGCCACAATATATGTTCGTGTCATTCCAAAGTCTGGTCCTATTTCGTCACATTTACTGATGTCAAAAACTAAAGTCGCACCAGTGAAAACTTTATCGATTCCAAAATTGGAATTATGTGATGCTGTTCTCTTAGCTGAAATGTTCGATTCTCTTATTCCACAGCTTAATGTTAACAAGTTCAATTCGTTCTTTTGGACAGACTCCACGATTGTACTTGCTTGGCTTAAAAAACCACCATATCAATGGAAAACAATTGTAGCTAATAGGGTTTCGAAAATACTCCAAAGTGTTGGCACAAGCCATTGGTATCATGTTGATTCACCCAACAACCCTGCAGATATAGCAAGTCGAGGATTACAACCTCAAGACCTCGTTGAGAACGAGTTGTGGTGGCACGGTCCAAGTTGGCTTAGAACATACAAAGATTTCTGGCCAAAACTATCACAAAACTTAAGCTATGATACGCAGGAAGAAATTAAATCAGTTAAGTCCAATTTCAATTTTTTCCACCACTTTGACGATATTCTTGAACGATTCTCCTCATTTTCTAAAGCTATTAGAGTCATTTCATATTTATTCAGGTTTTATAATCGTACACATCCTATTAAAAAAGCATCATTTTGTCAAGTTTCTGTCGAAATAACTAGTGCTGAAGTGATAAGTACTAGAAATCGACTCATTGTTCTTTGCCAAAGGTTGCATATCCTGATGAATATCATTGTTTATTAAAAAACAATCCAATTTCCTCTTCTAGTTCTTTACTCAATTTGAATCCATTTCTTGATGATGTAGGAGTGCTCCGAGTTAAAGGCAGACTTGTTTCCTCTCCAGTATTGTCGTACGATGAACGTCATCCTATTATTCTTCCTTATAACTCTCCGTTCTCGCGATTGTTAGTCCAATTTACCCACCATATCTCACTACACGGTGGTAACCAACTTGTTTTGAATTTGTTAAGATTACAATTTTGGATACCACGGGTAAAGACATTGATAAAGAGCACTATTAATGCCTGCAAGGTATGCGTAATTTACAAACAAAGATTGCATACTCAGTTAATGGGTGTTCTACCTGCTGAACGAACAATTTTAGCTCGTCCATTTGCCTGTACAGGTCTCGATTTCGCTGGTCCCTTTGAAATCAAAAACTACACAGGTAGAGCCTGCCTAATAACAAAGGGATACGTGTGTGTCTTCGTTTGTTTCTCAACGAAAGCCATTCACTTAGAAGCTACTAGTGCTCTTACAACTCCAGCATTCCTTTCTGCGTTCAGTCGCTTCGTCTCCAGACGGGGCTGTCCTATTGGTCTCTATTCTGATAACGGCACAACATTTGTAGGTGCCTCAAAAGAACTGATACGCGATTTTCTCGCTGTTTCACGTTCTATATTATCTTCAAATTTCAGTCATCAGAACTTAACCTGGCATTTCATTCCACCTGGTTCTTCTCATATGGGTGGATTATGGGAAGCTGGCGTGAAATCTTTTTAAACTCATTTCCGAAAGGTTGCTAGTTCATTCAAGTACACCTTTGAGGAATTTTCGACTTTGCTTGCAAAAATCGAAGCATGTCTTAATTCCCGTCCACTTTGTCCAATGTCAGAGGATCCAACTGATACCTTTGCATTAACTCCAGGTCATTTCCTCATCGGCAGTTCACTTCTAGCTCCAATTGAACCAACAATAAATGACAAATCTATTTCCATAATCAATCGTTGGCAACGTCTTAAAGCTCTGCAACAACACATTTGTACTCGCTGGAAAAATGAATATCTTAAAGAATTGCATAAGCGAAACAAGTGGCAAAGACCACAAGAAAATCTTAATATAAAATCCATGGTCGTTATCCGCGATGAAAATTTACCTCCTAATGAATGGCGATTAGGTCGTGTAACAAAAGTTTATCCAAGCAGTGATAGTAAAGTTCGAGTAGCTGATGTACTAACTGTCCGTGGTACCATTACCAGACCTTTAGTCAAGCTCGTCGTTCTTCCATCCAATTAATAATTCCTCTCCTATTTGACGAAACGCATTCCTCCAAAATCTATGGATTCCAAAGTCAAAACAGCTTTCCACAACATAACACTGGCAGATCCAAATTTTTTCCGTTCCAGTGCCATATCCTTGGTACTGAGTGTGGATTTGTATTCCAAAATTCTACTGCCAGGGTTGATGCCGAGCCATAATGGTCTCCCTGTTGCTCAAAACACCGTATTCGGTTAAATTCTCTCGGGTTCATGCGCAAACTAAAACCATTAAATTCATAACAAAAAAAAAAAAAAAAACACAAAACCAAAATCCTACTTACACGCACTATCCAGCTCTAAAATAATGACTGAATAAAATGCAAATGCACTATATTTTTAAGTTTTCATATTTATAATGAATTTAATTTTTACTTAAGATATTGAATATTATTACTGAATTATATTTTGAAGTATTTCTATTGGAATTTATATAACTTTGTTTTTACGAATTTAATTGCAGCAATACTGCAAGGCGGGCGGCAATGTTTATACCAAAAACTGTCGCTTCTACGTACCCTAAGATGGCGCTTCACGCCAACTGAAAATGTCATCTTATTTCTTTAATTTTCTTTCTTCTTTTTGTATTTAAGCTAAATCATAGTTCGCTACTTAGATTTAAGAACACTTTGTAACGAACTATCAAGCTGGTAAGAACAATAAAATTCTATTCCAAAAAATCCACCTCTCACTGACCTTTAATATCTCTTCCATTTCATATTTGATATATTTCTTACGGTTTCAATCTCAACGTGCTTGAGATTGAAAAATTCTACAATTCAACAATTCTACTTATTCCTAGAGGGTTCCTATTTCCAACTCATCAGACTCGCTTTCATTATTTTTTGAAGTTTTCCAACATATATGTGCTGCTTTGGATGAAATTGACGGTTCTAACATTAGATCCGATGGAACAAAGCCTCATGCTTTATTGGCAGCAATTCGTTCGCCTCAATTCATTATCGCTTTGGCAGTCCTTAAACCCATATTTGTGCTCTCGAAAAATATAAGCCAATTTTTACAACGAGAAGACTGTGAAAACAAAGAGATGCGGGAAGATGCAGAACAGTCTTTCAAGGCTATATTTAATTCGGCCAAGGCGATAAGCGATGATATGGGTATAGACATCAAAATTCCCCGATTAGTAGGACGTCAGACAAACCATTTTTAGATCATATTTTGGAAGAACTTCAGGGACGTTTTTTGAAGCATCGTCACCGCCCAAATGCATCACTCTTGATGATTTAGAAATGCGTGAAACAGTCGAAATTTTGAGTTTGCAATGTCCAAACGATTTTGAAGATGGTATAGATGGTTTTCTTGCTGAGTTTAAAATGTGGCGAAGGTACTTCAAAAATTTATACATACTAACGGTGTACATAATATTATTAATATTTATTAATATTCTATTTAGACACAACTATGTGATAGTATCATATATAAAACATTTTATCGGTTCTTGCAAATAGGTGCCACATTGCCCGTGTCAGTTGCATCAAGCGAACGTCACTACGTTCTCGTCACCATTCTCGTCACTACGTAGGCTTAAAACGTATTTGAGGAACAAGTGCAAAGAAGACAGACTGAATGGTTTAGCTCATTTAAACGTTCAAAGAGACATTGAAGTCGAAATAGAAGAAATTATAAATAAGAAGGATTCTTGTTAAAAGAAGAACTGACTTCATAATATAATTATAATTATATATTATAAAAAAAATTTTAAAAAAACTCATAATTTTTTCAATTAACCCCCCCCCCCGAAAATAAATCCTGAGTGCGCGCCTGGCTGCCAGATATGTTTATTCCAAAACCGGGACACTTTGGTGAAGCTATTAAAAAGCACCCCGTACCTCTCCAACAATTGTCGAAAAAACAACTTTCAAACAAAGTATTAACAATTGTATTTGAACATATTTATTATAAGTACATGTATTTCTTAAAAAAGACTAAATTTTATTCTACAATACAAATTAATATTTTTTTTTTAATTCATATGTTTGATTCCCTTCATGAGAGAAGGAATTTACACTTTCTCTTTGGGATTTTCTACGGCAGTAGAAAAATTCAGTCAAACAGAATTTTGTATTCGATATTTATTTATTTATTTATTTATTTATTATAAGCTAAGCCTTTTAGGCTTTATAGCTTTTAAAATTTAGCCATTTACAAAAAAAAAATTTATTATAATTATGTATAACAATTTAGAATATAGCATAATAACTGAAATATAATGATATTTTAACATTGACGTAATTTAAAATTGTTTCAAAAGTACACATATTAACATTGTGTAGCCAAGGCAAACATGGTTGTGTATGTAAAGCATCATGGTGTTGGCCTAGAACGGTGGGAGGTATCAAGACAAACAAGGCCAGTACGCCACACTGATAAGTATAATCATATACATAATACATATCGTTCACAGCAAGGTGGTATTTCGACAAACAAGGTCATATTTACCACACCAATTTCCTTAGAAACAAAGAAATGGTTGCGAACGCTGGCACTAAGACAACTAGGTCTCATTGGCCTGTCGTATTATTATATGTCATACAAATCGTTCTCGCTGGTTGTAGGACAAAGTCCAAAAGATACAACCAGCACAGCACAACCGAAAAAAATGCTTTTACATTCACCAAGCATGTTCGATTATATTAATTTAGGAGGTCCAAAACAGGTTCAGGTCAGGTCCATTCAGATGTATATGTTGTATTATGTATATCCATAACCAGGTGAGAATTATGTGCCATTGGAAGATGATGATCAGAATCACTATCGGTACTGCAGATAATCTAATATTTTATGTTTTATTGAGTACATGGATTCATTTAAAGATATAACATTTGAAAGAGAATTAAACTCTCCGCAAGCGCTTCTTAATGGTTCATTTTGCAAATAATTTGTTCTACAAAAGTTCATAAAAAGTAACTCAAAAGATCTTCTAGGACGAAGTGGAATATTAAAGTAAATTTTACTCAATAAATATGGGCTGTCTACATGTCCATGTAAAAGCTTCACAATCCAACTAACGTTAAGCATAACTCTCCTATTTTTCAAAGTAGGAAGATTTAATAGCTGTAGGCGATATTCATAAGGTGGTAGATTAAAGTTAATATTGTAATAAAGATAGTTCAGGCAGAACAAAAGAAATTTTTTCTGAATCGATTCAATGTCATCGATGTAACAACCATATCGTGGACACCATACAATCGAAGCATATTCTAAGATAGGCCGAACTAGAGTAGTGAATAAAGGTTTAGTAATAAAAGGATCATTAAACTCTTTTGCCCAACGTTTAATAAATCCTAGGGTACTATTTGCTCTATTTATTATTTTATTTATATGAATGTGAAATCGTAGTTTAGGATCCATGGTAACTCCAAGATCATGGAAACTATCTAAGGATTCTAATGTGTAGTCACATATTTTGAAATTACACTTTAAGAATGGTTTTCGCGAGAAGGTCATGTGCTTACATTTTTTCATATTAAGATTCATTAGATTTATTCTGCACCAGCTATGAAGATTGTTGATGTCAATTTGTAAGAAAAAACCATCATATTCATTCTTAAAAGACAGGAATAGTTTGACGTCGTCAGCATACATCAAGATGTTAGAATGCTTTATGACCGATGGCAAATCGTTTATATAAAGTAGAAACAAAAGTGGCCCAAGATGACTTCCTTGGGGTACTCCAGAGATAACAGGAAACTCGTATGATTTCACGAGTTTAAATAGAACAGATTGTGTTCTGTTACTTAAATACGATTTGATCCATCTCACCATTTTTGTGAGAAATCCAATCAAAGATAATTTTAGAATCAAGAGCTTGTGATTTACAACATCAAAAGCTTTGCTAAAGTCCGTGTAGATAACATCAGTCTGTAAACCTTTTCCAAAATTTTCTATTGTCATAGATGTAAATTCAAGGAGGTTAGTGACCGTAGATTTTCCTGAGAGGAATCCATGTTGACATGGGGACATCAACGACTTAACACTGTGTGATAATTGTGAAGTAATAATTGCCTCAAAAAGTTTGGGCAAAGCACTTAATTTCGCAATTCCACGATAGTTATCAATTAAAGATCTATTCCCAGATTTATGCAATGGGATAATGAATGACGCCTTCCAGATAGTTGGAAAATAGGAAGCCTTTAGAGAATAGTTAAAAAGCAAAGTGATGGGAGTTACTAATTCTTCACAGCAATATTTCAAAATGCAAGATGGGATGTTGTCGGGACCACTTTTATACGATGTTTTAAGATCTTTTAGATAAGAAAAAACTGTGTTGTTGTCAACTATTGGGAGGCAAATATCCCCAGAATGAACATTAAAAGGATAGCTACCATTATCAAAAGATGACGACGAGTAAGTCGACTTGAAGAAGTCAGCAAAAAGGTAACAAATGCTATAATCATTATCAGATTCCACATTTTTATATTTCATAAAAGAAGGATACAAAACTCCAGAATGATTTTGCATCAGACTTAATGTTTAATTTTACTTTTGTTAGGTATATGTTATAGGATTGCTTGCACAACAGCTGATAACTATATTTAGTCGAAGTATAACGGCCGAAATCAATCAAGCTATGTGTTCTTTGATATTTTTTATAATATTTAGATTTTAAGTTTCTCAATTTTCTTAATTCATTGGTACACCACACAGGGCCTGAAATTATAGATGCTTTTCTTTGCGGAATAGATCTAGTGAAGCTGTCAATGAGCGTTGTATTAAACACGCAGACCGCAGCATCCAGATTCTGTGAAGATAAAACTTTTGTATTAAGATGCAGTATAGATGACCAATTTATACTGGACAAACTATTTTTTAACATAACATAGTTAGTTTTTTTAAAGTTGAATTCCATGAATGGTTGACTAGCACGATTCTGTATAGATGGTTTAGGAAAATTGAGACTAATTTCAATGGTTGGATGGTGAGAATCTTCAGGAGTGACCAGAGGATCGGACCTTGACACTGAAGCAATGTTGCTTTCATCAAAAAATACCAGATCGAGCAAACGGTTATTCTTATTCAAGTGACAGTTTAGTTGGAAAAGACCTTGACTTGAAAGCTCATTTAAAAAGTAATTATCAGATGAACTTTCAGACGATGGTAAATGTATTGAAGGATTTTCAGAACAATAGTTCGAAGAAACATTGGGTAAGTTAAAGTCACCAGTTATTAAGATATGATCATTAGGATGTAGCAATAAGAAAACTTTACTAATAGAAGCCGAATGTTTGCTATACACTTCCAAGTAAGAAAAGGGAGGTATATATGAGCATGTAATAAAAAGACTCAAAGAACCGTACTTTGCATGCACACAACAGAATTCTATGTCTGCAGCTTCAAGGATAACTATTTCTTGAGAGAAATGTGTTGATTTAACCGCAATCAGCACACCCCCACCATTAGAGCAATTACCAGGAATAGAGTTTCTATCTTTACGATAAATATTAAATTTGTTACATAGAATTTCAGAATCCAAAGTGTTAGGTCTAAGCCAAGTCTCACTGAAAGCAATTATATCGTAATGAATGTTGTGACTCATAATAAATAAATTAATCAATTTAGTGTAAATACCACGAACGTTTTGATATAAGATGCGGAACTGTAGGCAGCAATCTAGTTTGTTTGGTTCATGTCGCGAACAGGTAAAGTAGCAAGTGTAGTTCTTGGCTGCGACCTGGGAACATATTCATGTACTACGGTATATTTAGGCCAAAAACTTTGATCGATAACTTTATTGTAGGCTTCAGCAGACAAAGATATTTTAAAAGATATTTTATTCAAAATGTTCAGGTTTGTATTTAAAAAGTAAAGGATGTCATCCTCAGACGTATCAGCTGCAAATCGTGAAACAAATATAGATCTAGCAGGCGGAATTACTACAAGATTTTTGTGCTCTGGCTGATTTGAGCTACTTAACGATTTTAGTTTAGGTATTGCACCTGTATTATTTGTAATAGGTACCGAACTACCATCACTTGATAAAACGCAAGTTTTAGCATAAGATAAAGCGCCAGAAGTAGAAGGAGAGTTAGTGCTTAAGTTAATTGAAGGAATAACAGCAGAAGCATCAGCCAAAAGTAAATTGGGGTCAGCAAATGCTGGAGATTTTGCAGTTGCCACATCATTAGTATTATGAACTTTGGCTACAACCTCAATTTCAGTTGCTAATGCTTCACCTGAAGTATTTGAGTTGGATGAAGGCTCAATATTACACCCAGTAGTGGGTTGTGGGGTTACATTGGCAGATGGAGAGGCTGCTTTAGCAGTAGCATTGGTCAGGCTCCGGAGATTCTTTTTGCTACGTTTGCGCTTAGGAGAGACAAAAGCCTCATCCATGCACTTAAACGATTTAAACAAATTTTCATACTCCGACAATCTATTCTGAGCCGCCTCTAGGTCTTTTGAGACCTCCAAGAAGCCCTTTCTTGATTGCCTAATAAGATTTAAAATATCATCATCCGTTGCTCTGCATTCTTCGCATGCCCAACGTAAACCTTTGTTTTCGTTTAGTGCATTGAAAATACGAGCATTTAGTGCTGCACACTTAAAGTGAAAAAAGGATTCACACAACCAGCAATTCACAACACGGTCGGATTCTCCTTTTACAGCACAGTTCAGGAATTTGCAGTACATAATTACTTTTATTAGATTTTAATTTAAGTTTAGTTTTAAGTTTATATTAAATTAAATTTTTAAAATACAAAAGTAGCTTTGGCAACCCTGTTTCAAGAAGTTTGATAAGCACTAAAAGTCACCGGTTTGTGTACAAGCTAAGAAGTAGCAAGAACTTAGATGTATACAAATGTCAGAACAGCTGATATGAATAAATAAAAAACTTGCACTCACTGAGAACAGATGTTCTGTTAAAGCAGAATGAAAAATAAAAAATTGGAAAGATATAAATGTAAACTAATTTGATTTTATAATAAAAGGATAATTCCAACGCATTCACTGAATGTAACTGCAGAAATCCAACGACGATCCTCAGCAAAATACAGCAAGTTGAATTAGAATTAATTTAAAACGTTAAAACCGGGTTAAAGAAATAATTTAAAATAAAACTTAAGGAGCTGAAGTAAAATACGAACTTGTAGCAAGTAGCAAGAGTTGCCAGATTGATATGGTTTATGTTGTGAAATAATTTTAAAAATTTTAATATTTTTTGCTCTTTGACGACGAAAAACAATTTTTAACTGTTTTCTTTCAAAGTTCCATCGCCAAAGAAGTGGGAAGAATTTACGCTGGATTTAAACGGCTTAGAACAATAGCTACTTAGAATCCCGGTTCAAAATAATCGTCGTCGAGTTCAGACGTGTTTTATAATCGCTATTAATAAAATTCAATCGGCTACCATATAAATTCATATATTAATGATTTTCAAACAACATAATTTAGTTCTGCGAGTAACGCTTTTTATTATTTGTTTTTATCAATTTATTGAATATATTTTTGCAATATAAACTTTAAAAAGACACCACTTCAACTGTGGCACAAAAAACAAAACCTATTTAAAACACGATGTGGTTGCTGGTAAAAAAATAAATATCAATAACAGTGCGGGCTACATATTTCTGCAATTTAAACTTTGAAAAGACACCACTTCAATTCAGGCAACAATTGAAGTAAAGTGAAGCACAAAAAAGAAAAAACTATTTAAAACACAATCTCGTTGCTGTTTGAAAAAGAAAAGTATCAATAACAATGCGGGCTACTTTTCGTTGTGATCTAGAAAAGATCTCGTCACAGGCGGCTAATTTTTTAACAGAAAAAAATTTTTCTGTTCCACTGATATTGCGGTTCCGTTGCTCTGTGTCTATTTCGTTTGCTCATCTCTTTGCTCGTTTGCTCTCAGCTGGACACATATACTACTACCAGATAGTGTGTACAGATTGGGCGATAAAGTGCCAATTGGGCGATCTTTTTTATAGTTTTGCGCTTATTTTTATTTAAAAAGCGCCTCGCTCTTTTTTGGGCTACTTTTGTCAGAAGATTCGTGAAAAAAATTACATATATTCAGTCATTCCATTCATTTCAGAAATGTTTAAGCCACTTTAGAAAACCGTTTTTTGAACTTCTTCTTCATTATTTAAGTCAGTTGGAGAGACGTGCAGCAGAGCTAGAATGCGATTCGCTATTGGTTATTCCATGGAAAGATATTTTTGAAAAAAACATTCTGTCAGATACCGAAAAATTTTGGTTGAAAGCGAACGATTAAAGAAATGCTGGTGGAGGCAAAATGCTGGAAACTATTTCTAAGTTAGCACTTATTTTACTATCGCTGCTTCACTCCAACACTTTTATTGAAAGAGTATTTTCTGTGATGAATGCTACTAAAACGAACATGAGAAATCGTATGATGTTGGAATCCCTTTCGTCTATTATACGAATAAAATGTCACATGAAAGCCTTAAACGTTTGCTGCAAGACTCTTCCGACAACAGAAAATATGATTTCTAAGTGCAATAGCTTTATATATGAAAAAAAAGAAATAGATGAAGAGGAAGTTGGTGAAAGCGAAGAAGGTATTGAATATCTTCTTCAGGAAACTTTTGATATGTTTTAATTATTTGTGTTTAAAAGAAAAATTAATTTTTTTTATGAAAATTTCTTTGAATTGTTTTTTTTTTAAAGAAATGTTTAATTTATGTTATATCTTCTTAACACATTGCAAATTTTCAATACATACAAATATAAACAATTTGTTTAAAAAATGAGCTTAAGAGAAAATTTTTGGGACTTTATATTGTAAATGTCCCCCAATTTGCGCTTTTTTGGGCTACAAAATATTAAAAACTGAAAAATTGGGCGATTTTTGGGCAATAAAAATTTTGTAGTTCGCGCTTTTTCTAAAAACTATCTGGTCACACTGCTACCAGAGCTCTCCGACTACTATTCTTCATTTTCTTTTGTTCTGATGTCTCCCACAGCTTGGTCTTGGAGGAACAACAAAATAAGAAGGCATGCCAAAATCAGGTAGCGGCAGCGGTGATCTGCTTAGCGCCCAACTTAGTGCTTTGGAAGAACGTTTGAAAGCAAACACAAGATCTGAACAATGGCTTTAGTGCACCATAATAGTATATGCACCTCTTTATATTTATCGCAATTTAACTTATTATTTCTTGTAAATTCTTATTCTTAACGTTTTATTTTTTATAACGTTTATAATTACTTATACATATTCATATGTAGTAAGTACATTTGCTTTAAAAATTTTTTTTTGTTCTGAAGAAAAAATTTTAAGTTAATTATTTTTTTTAATCTTAAAATTTGAATACATAAAATATTTTTTAAAAACAAATTAAAACAAAATTAAAGTATTTAATCAAAAGTTGCATGTTAGTTTGTACACTACAAATATTCCCCCTCCAATTGAACATTTGTATAATGTTAAAAGTCACTTTCTTTTGAGTGGGTTTATTTAAATCTGTTGTGTTGTGTATTTACGATTTGTCATTAGTGTTTGCTAGTTTAAGATGATCAATTGAGATAGATTTTATTGTGTTACCATATTTAATTTGAAATGTTTTATCATGTCTAGAAATAACTTAAAAAGGTCCATCAAATTGTTGTTGAAGTCCAGATGAACGATTGATTTTTACAAAAACATATTAACAAGAACTAAGCGATTTTGGAACGTAACTATAATCTTTATTATGATAAACAATTTTCGAACGAACATGTGAAAAATGTTCTCTTAACTTTTGAAGAGTAAGATCCGTGTTTATCGTATCATTACTTTGAACAACCAATTCTCCTGGTAACTTTAAGGTTTGACCGTAAACCAATTCTGCGGAAGAACAATTTAAATCTTCCTTGATTGCGGTTCGTAGACCAAGAAGGATCCAAGGTAAGAGTTCTGACCAATGAACTGAATCGTCTGAAGATATAATTGACGTCTTAAGTTGTCGATGAAAGCGTTCTACCATTCCATTTGATTGTGGATGGTATGATGATTTTTGAATTTTATGTGCACCCAGTAAATTTGTTAATTCTCTAAATAACTTTGATGTGAATTGCGTGCCTTGGTCCATAGTAATTTTGAGTGGAACACCAAAACGTGGAACATAATTTTTTACGAAAGTGTTAGCTGCAGTCTCTGCCAAAGTATTTTTAAGAGGGTATACTTCTGGCCAACGTGTATGTCTATCGACAATCGTTAACATATATCGAAAATCATTTGAAACGGGTAGTGGTCCCACCAGATCCATATGGATGTGCTCAAACCTACCTGGTGTAATTTCAATTTTTTGGATAGGTGTTTTCGTGTAGGGGAGAGTGGGGTGTTGTGAGACATGGGGTGTTGTGAGACACGTCAATATCTGACATAGTGGTAATGTTATGAATGCTCACAACAACTGTAAGATATTTTCTCAATGGGATCTCACTTATTATGTGCACTCATCGCATTGACACGTGTTCCTAGTGTCTGTAACAATTTTTAGTTTTGATCGCGCTCTTAAAAGTTTTTTGTACAGTTTGCCTTTGTGGAATTTCCAGAAACATTGCCAATTAAACGTGAAGGTAAATATTTATTAAAATGATATCTCTTCCATTGCCTTCAAGCCCACCAAAGTGATTTTGCAAAAAAACTTGCGGGTGATGATGGCGCAGTGGCCATTTGAAAATGTCGAATATGGGGTGTCGTGAGACAGTAAATATGGGGTGTTGTGAGACAGTTAATTTTTGATTTTATTTCATTATTTTTGCCACTAAATGCATATAAAGTATCGCCAAAGCCAAAAGGAAATGTCGCATCCATCCACCTAGTGGCAGCTATCAAAGAAATTGGCATAAAAAATAATTGTTTTCGAGTTGTCTGCAAATCATATAATTTTGATAAATCTAGAGTGTATGGAACCCGTTATATAGAAAGTTGAAGACACAATTTTTTCCGCATCGGCTTCAAATGATAAATTAGTCGATTTTGTTGCATAGCAAAGTGTCAAAACTGGCAGGAAACCAGTTTTTCCAATATTTTACAAATAAAATTGGTTTTTCAAGGCGTCTGAGCTGAGCAGTGCACTAGAGAAGGTTAGTCCTCTGAAGTTTGATCCCCTATTCAAAAAACAAAACGCGGCCGGAAGCCTATGTATGCAACCGTATTTACAACTTCCAAGAATGTGGCATTATTGAGGAAAAAATCCGACCAAAAGAATGAAAAAAAAACTAAAACAAAAAAAATCGCTGAAGGAATCAGCAAAGCGTAGTCATCATACGAAATACGTACCGGAAAGAGTTTTGTCATTAGATGCTGAAGATTTATACTTTTGCATCTTTTGTAGGGCAAACGTGCCAAAGAGTTTTTTTTTTTTTTTTGGATTCGCCAAGGGAGTGTGAAATCTCATAAATACGTATAGCCCATACTATACGCATGCACGACTAACATTCTAAAATTTGTCCGGACGAAAACAATTTCATTAGTTGCAATAAATGTGATCGAACTGTTCATCTGCAGTGTGCCAAAATGAAAACCGGATATTTGAACTGTTAGCCGAATCAGATTAACGCGAACAATTTTTCTTATCTGTATTTTAATTTTTTTCCTATTTCAATAAGAACTTTAAGCAAAAAATTCCATTTTGTTATATTTATAGTAGTGTCTCACAACACCCCATAATTTTTTAAAATCCAAAATTCCAATCTTTTTTTCAGGCTTCAAGAAAATTCTTAAATGTTTTGAATTTAAAAAAATGTCATCGCAGGTTGTTAGGTAATTGAATAAGCTAAACAAAATATGTTTCCAGAAAAAAAATATTAACTTTTAAAGAAGTTATCGTCCAAAAACTAAACCTGTCTCACAACACCCCACTCTCCCTTATATATTGATTTAAGATTTTTGACAATTGATACAACTGGATGACCAATCATTTATTTCTTTTCGCATGTTAGGCCAAAAATATTTTGATTGTATCAATCGTCTCGTAGCTCGTACGCCAGGATGAGATAATGAATGTATTTTGTCAAATATGCTTCTTCGCATGGACATTGGAACAAACGGTCGAGAAGTATTACTAGAAATGTCGCACCAAACTTTAATATTTAATATAGGAATTAGAATTTATTTTAGACTGCATTTAGAATTTGGAGATTCTATGAGAGATTTTAGTGTGTTGTCAGATTGTTGTTCTTTGTGAAGTGTTTGAAAATTTATTTCTTGTGTAGATATTGCATCAATTTCTGGAATGCGCGAAAGAGTGTCTGCGACTATATTTTGTTTTCCGGATGTGTATTGTATGTTATTTGTAAATTTAGCTTTGTATTCTAAGTGTCGTGTTTGTCTGGGTAATCTGTCTGTTTTTGAATTTATGATAAATGTTAAAGGTTTGTGGTCTGTATAAATAGTATCAAAATGTTTAACAGCACGATAAATTCTCTGTCGAAAGTAGAATATTTTATTTCTGTTGGAATAAGTTTTTGAGAAAAATATGCTAGAGGTTCCCAACTATCTTTTAAGGATTGTTGTAGAACAGCTCCAATGGCGACATTTGATGCATCTACTACTAGAGATAATTGCGCATATTTATTGAAATGTGTGAGAAGAGTATTTTTGGCAAAAAGTGTTCGAACTTTCTCAAATGCAGTGATTGATTTTTCGCTTCAATTTAACTGTTTGGATTAACATTTAGATGCAGATGGTAACATGTCGTACAGATAACTGAGTTCTGAAGCTAACATCGGAATGTAACGATGATAGTAATTAACCATTCCAATAAATTTTTGTAGTTTATTTATGGAAGTTGGTCTTTCGAAATTTGTGATAAGATAAACTCTATCTTTAGATCGCTGTATTCCATTGGAGAAGATTTCACAGCTAAGAAAATCTAGTATAGATACACCAAATATGCATTTCGAGTGTTTAAGGTTAAGTCCATATTGTTGTAGTTGATTAAAAATAATTTTTATTTCGTTGATGAAACGTTGGAAGGTTTGAGCACTATTCCGTAGACCGAATGGCATGCGTAGAAATTCAAACATTCCAAATGGTGTTGTGATTGCAGTTTTTGAATATCTTCTTCAGCCATTCGAATTTGGTGATACACACGAACCAAATCAATTTTTGAAAAGATGGTCTTATTTTTAAGTTCGATATTTAAATCATGTATGTGTGGAAGTGGATAACGATGTAATCTCCACATGGTCGCCAGTCTTTTTGTTCTTTTTTTTGGAACTAAATGAAGAGAAGAAGCTACGGGAGAGTTTGAGATCTGCATACACCAACTTTCACGAGATATTCGAATTCAGTTTAAGCAATATTCATTTTGATTGGGTCTAGACGGCGTGGTCTAGTAAATGGAAAAACTTCTTTTGTTTCTATTCTATGAACCGTATTGTGCTTCACTGGTTTATATAGTCTGGTTTAGAAGTGAGAGATGGAAATTCCTTAAGTTATTTAAAAAACTTATTTTCAGTGAAAGGTAATTTAAGAGAATAAATATCGCAAAAACCAGAAGTTCCATTTACTTTTAATTTGGTTGTTAAGTCGATTATTTGTTTATTTTTCATGTAAACAATGATTCCAAATTTTTCTTAAAAAATTAACTCCAATAATAGGGGTAGAAATATTTGCTAATAAAAATGGGAATTCAAAATCACGACGAAAACCTAAGTCAATTTTAAAGAGTTTTGATCCGAAAGTTTATATTGATGAACCATTTGCTGCTATTAAATTGATGTCAGAATTTCTCTTGGATGATTTGAATTTTGAAGATGGTACAACTGAAACTACTGCACCAGTATCTATTAAAAAGTTTAAATTATTGTATTTATCTAAAACGAAAAGGCGGCGAGTCGGTTTTATTTGGGTTCCATTATCTGCCACCGTCATAATGGAATGCTTCAGTTAAAATTTTGGTCGAAATTGTTATTGTTTTTTTTATAAAAGCACATGGTTTAATACATTTAATTGCGTTTTCATTAAATTTTCTGTCATACCAGCAAATGTTATTACGAGAATTTGAATATCGTCTTCTGGAATTGCTTCTTAGTCTTGAATTGTTTCGATCATGGGATCTAGATCTTAACTTGAGTTCAGCTATGTCCATGGTTATTTGATTTAAATTTTGACAAAGTGTTGCAGTAATTTGGGTTCAACTCTGCATGCACTGTTCGATTGAATTTTGAATTTTGTGATTTATTTGTGACTTCATAAATTTTATCTGCTAGATTAATTTTTTCATCAACACTTTTATCACAACAAGACGTCAAATATATCTGTAAGTGTTGTGGTAATTTTCGTTGCCACAACTTATACAGTAATTCGCGACCGACGATTGAGTTGGAACCGGCCAGAGACTTCATGTCTCGAAAAAATACGAAAAAAAAAAGGTTTACGATCACCTAATTGCGTATCGGAAAAAAGTTCTTCCAATCACTTCTCTTCGCTAAGAGAAAATCTTTCACACAATGCGTTTTTAATGCATTGGTATTTGTGAATAGTTGGAGTTGGATGAATAACATCCAAAACTTTAGTAATAACGTGTTGCGGAATTGAAATCAGAATTAATTGAAATTTTAAATTGTCATCTGTGATATTGTGTGGAGTAAATTGTACTTCTGCTTGTAAAAACCAAGCATCAGGACATTCGAGCCAAAATGATGGTAATTTTATGGAATTGTGTGTGATTGATGTGTGAGGGATAAGAGTGTTCTGGGTTTGAAAAGTTGTGTGGTTGTTCTCCATCGTTGTGTTTTGATTTGGTGTTTTTGTATTAGATGACAGTATTTGGGAAGTGTTTTGATTTGGAGTTGATATATCAAATGGAGAAACGCTGGATGGTGGTGTTTCAGAAATGTTGTTGAAATGTATTGTCTTCAGTTGTGTGAGGATTAGAATAAATTAGTAATGTATTTGTTTGTAATGGATTGTTTTTAGTAAATGATCTAGTTAATACCATTTAAAAATATTTAAAAAGTGTGTTTGAGAGGAGTTTACAATATTATTTGTTTAATTTAATTTAATGTTCTAAGTGTTGAATATATATCAAATAGTGTTAAGTTAATAACACTAGTTTACAAAGAACGAAAAGTTGTTTGTACTTTGAATGCCACTATCCTTTTCTCATGTAAAATCGGTCGCTAATTCCGAAAAAAATTTTTTTTTTCTGTCACTCCGTTTTCGAGATATTGCCCACTGTAGGGTTTTCAACGAAAAAAAAGGTTGGTTTCACTTAATTGCATATATCTCCAGAACCAACAACAGTAATCAAACAAATGATATATCAATTAAAAGCTTATTTCTTACAAACAATGCAAACATAATTTTTTGGTCGAGCTGTTGGTTTTGGCGGAATTAATTCAAATATCGGGGATTTTTTTTATTTTTCAGAAAAATTTCCAAAGAAAGACAAAATAGTTGCAAATTTCGTTAAGAAATCAAAATATTTTGTTGCTTGTGATATTTTTCACTAAAAGCTTTTATTTTTCCAAAAAAAATAAGCTATTGTTGAAGAAAATCTATTGAGAAATGAAAAAGTTGTGTTCAATGGAACGAAAGCACCCAAGTTATGTTTTTTTTACAAATTTTATTGTCATATAAATAAATTGGGTTATTGTACTATAATTTTTTATTTTAAATTTTTATTGTACATAGGAATCAAGTACGAGGGTTTTGCGAAAGAAAAGATAAGAACAAACACGCTACAATAAAAGCAGGTAGGCTCACGACTGAGAGTGCAACCGAAACCGTCACAGCAAAACGTCTGATTTCGACACTTATATATAAGCTATAAGAAAGAGAGCCTACCTGTTTTTATTATGCCATGTGAATACTTATTTTGTGTTTTTTTGACAGTTTCGGCGGTCGCGCTCTGAGTCGTGGATCTACCTACCTTTATTGTACCTGCAGCACTTTCGAGATGTATAAAAGCAAAAACATTCATGCACTATACTAAATAACGTGGCAAACAAACGGACGCACAATTTGTAACGAAAGGAAAAAATAAAAAATAAGATATACTTCAAAATAAAATGAGTAAAAGACTGCGAAAATTCCAGTGTAAAAACGACCCAGATATTTTCTGCTACGTGTGCGGTGAACTTACTTTCGAAAAGAAACCAGTCAATTTTACGAATGTACTGCAAATGTCATATCTTCATTATTTTGGTATTGCGGCTAAGAACATTGGTAAATCATGGACGCCAAGTATTTTGTGTCAATCGTGCAAATTAATATTGTCTGAATGGAGCTCGGGTAAAAAACGATACATGACATTCGATGTTCCGATGATCTGGAGACAACCGTTTTGCCACCTAAACGATTGCTATTTTTGTCTGGCCAAAGTGACCGGTGTTGGAAAACACAAACGAGTGATATACGCCACTGTCCCGAATGTTTCATTGCCAGTAACTCATTCTGACGATGTTCCATATCATACTTGTCCCGATTCAACATGTGAAAACAATCGAAAATCCGTAGATTCAGTGGAGTCGGAAGGAACCACAGGTGGTAGTACTATTACAACTGAAAATACAACTCACCTTTTATCGCAAGCGCAGCTGAATGATTGGAAAAGAGATTTGGAACTGTCAAAGGAAAAATCGGAATTGCATGGTTCTCGTTTGCAACAATTCAACTTTTTGAGACCCGATGTTAAGGTGACATACTACAGAAATCGTGAAAAACCGTTTGCTATACACATTACTAAAAATGACAATATCTGCTATTGCGTAGACATTCCTGGCTCATTTAATACCTTCGGTCAGCCGTACATTCCCAAAGAGTGGCGTTTGTTTATTGATGGCAGCAAAGTGAGCTTGAAGGCGGTATTACTTCATATAGGAAACAAAAAGCCATCGATTCCGATCGCACATGCAGTCAACACAAAGGAAACGTACGAAACAATGGCGAAGCTATTGAGATGTATTAAATATGAACAACACGACTGGAAAATATGTTCTGATCTCAAAGTCGGTGGTATGCTTTGTGGTTTACAGAGTGGCTACACAAAGTACTGCTGTTTTCTATGCAAGTGGGATAGTCGAGCACGTGAACACCACTATTACAAAAAGGACTGGCCAGAAAGAATTGAGTCGAAATTTGGAGAGAGCAACGTCAAAAACGTTCCACTCGTCAAAAAGGAAAACATAATTCTCCCACCGTTGCACATCAAACTTGGACTTATGAAAAACACTCTCAAGGCGTTAGACAAAGAAAGCGAAGAATCTCGGTGACGAGAGCGACGAACATGGGGAAAGATTCCACCAACAGATGAAGGCAATTAAGAATCGGTACCAAGGATTTTGGCACGAAGGAATGATGGGCGACTATTGTTGGTTTCTCATCAGAGAAACCGATCCCGAATTAAATAAACGACATAACAAGAATTCTAATCATTTTGAATTTCTGAATGATAAATAAAAATCATTTACAATGTAAATAACAATATAAATGATTTAAGGGAACAATAAAAATTATTAATAATAATTATATACAATTTAAATAATGTAAATTATTAAAAGAACAATAAAAATGAAGAATATATGATTTTATTACAGCAACCTTTAATTTTAATTTTTTTTATGGCAATAAAATAAGTCCAAATGCATAAATTGATAATCACACAATTTGGGTTCTTTCGTTCCATTGAACACAACTTTTTCATTTCTCAATAGATTTTCTTCAACAATAGCTTATTTTTTTTGGAAAAATAAAGGCTTTTAGTAAAAAATATCAAAAGCAATAAAATATTTTGATTTCTTAACGAAATTTGCAACTATTTTGTCTTTTTTTGGAAATTTTTCTGAAAAATAAAAAAAATCCCCGAAATTTGAATTTATTCCGCCAAAACTAACAGCTCGACCAAAAAATGATGTTTGCATTGTTTGTAAGAAATAAGCTTTTATTTGATATATCATTTGTTTGATTACTGTTGTTGGTTGTGGAGATATATGCAATTAAGTGGAACCAACTTTTTTTTCGTTGAAAACCCTACATTGGGCAATATCTCGAAAACGGAGTGACAGAAAAAAAAAAATTGTTTTTCGGAATTAGCGACCGATTTTACATGAGAAAAGAATAGTGGCATTCAAAGTACGTATTGGCTGTAAACCAGTGTAATTTATAATAATAATTAAAAGTAATAAATAGTAAAATATAGTTATAAAAAGTAAATAATAGATTAATTATGATTAAAATAAGAACTTATCTTACATATGTTGTGGTAGATATGCGCTGTTGTTAAAATTGTTACTGCAACTGCTGTAGTTGTTGTTGTTGATTGTGTTGTTAGTGCCAGATTTTTGTTCCAATGATTTCTGCTGTTGTTGGTTTCGTTGTTTCTGCTGTTGTTGGTTTCGTTGTAACTATTGTTATGTTGCACATTTACTTATATTGTCATCATTTGTTGATATTATCATTTGTTGTGAAAGCAGCGTATGATGTTGATGATGTTGGGTATGATGTTGGGTTGCTGGTACATTTGCTACTGTTACATTGTTACTGCTGCAGGAATAGCAATGATTTCTTTGGTAGACACTGGTTGGTAGATATTCTAGATGTTCATGTTATATTGGTTGGTACATATTCTATATGTTGATTGATACTCCTGGCAGGATCGTCAATTTTAAGTGCACCATAATAGTATGTGCACCTCTTTATATTTATCACAATTAAACTTAATATTTCTTGTAAATTCTTATTCTTAACGTTTTATTTAATTATAATTAATTATACAAATTCATATGTAGCAAGTACATTTGCTTTAAGAAGTTTTTTTGTTCTGAAGAACAAAATCTTAATTTTTTTAATCTTAAAATTTGAATACATAAAATATTTTTCAAAAACAAAGTAAATCAAATTAAAGTATTTAATTAAAAGTTGCATGTTAGTAGGTACACTACAATGGCTCTCCTAGGAACGTCTTCGGGAGCACACAGACAAGCTCTTTAACTCCCTCTCCACCGATTTCGCTCACAAGTTCAGTAGCTTGGAAAGAGAAGTTGCAGCCACCAACGCTAAATTTATTGAGAGCGATAATAAAATTATAGCTCTCGAAAACGAGCTTAGTGCTCTCACCACTCGCTGCGACAAGCTTTCGAGTCTGTTAAACCAGGATACACTGAATAAAGTAGCCGCAAGACGGAGAGCGCGACTGCCGAAAGTGTCAAATCGAAATTTGACTCTCAACTCTCAAGCAACTGACAGTTCATAGATATAAATAAAAAAGAATGTAAAAAAACAAATGAAATTTCTTTGGTTATGTTTTCATTTTTAATTATTGAAATATGTGTTTTTGATAGTTTGAAACTTTTTTTAACGTGTTCACAAGTAAATAATATAATATTCTTGTAAACACGTTAATATATAATAATAACGTGTTCACAAGAAATAAACTTGTCATAAAAACTGCAAGCAAGAAGCAGACGCTGCTGCGCCAGCTGAAGATGGAAGGCTGCCAAGGAACAATGCCAAGAAACGCATTAAAGTTATTGGCAATGGTGCGGTCATTTATTCTTCGAAGAGTTATTCATAATTTAAGCTAAAGATGCATAGAAACTGCAACATCGTCTGATCGTGCTCATTTCGTTTTTGATTTCCAGCATGAGGTATTTCCAGGGATTAAGCGTTTGGGTGAGTTCCAAAATTCATTACTACAAAGTATCAGTGTTTTTTCTTTGAATTTGTGCATACTAGATTCACCAAAACTGCGAAACTAAAGCGTGCTTATTAATAACAATCCAGTTGCGCAGTTTTGATGAATCTATGAAGCACCAATTTAAAGAAAAACACTGATGCTGTGCTAGAATGCATTTGGAACTAAGCCGTTGTTTTACGTGAAATGCTGAGAATATGGACCACTTACCTAGCACTATCGTCGAATTAGTTACCATTCAAGTGGAATACAAAACACTGTTGTGTTGGAAAGGATATTTTTCTTTATTGGATTTCGATTGTGACGGTGGTGATGGTGGTGGATGTCGGTGGTACTTTAACTGCAAGCTACAGCGACAAACTATCCAAATGGCAGTTATTGATGTACAAGGACCACTGCCAGATACCACACTGCAGCAGCCAATTTATTTGATAACCTTAAATTTCTTCTAAACACATAAACACATAAATAAATATAATATTTATTATAACACATTTTTGTTGCTTTGCTGATTATTAGTCTTATAGCCCTTATTGTAATTATTCCTAAAATTATTTGCCTTATTATTATTCTTTTCGCTTTGTCCTAATGTCCTAATGTCGGAATTTTAATTAACCAAGTGTGAATTGAACTTTCTTTTAAAAATGTTAAGAGAATGTTATGTATGTTTTAAAATATGTTTTCAACGATATAATAATTGAAAAATTAAAAACAAATAAAAATTAAAAAAATTTTAACTAAAAATAAGAAAAGAATAAAAATTGAAAATCAAAATAAAAAATAGTAACTAAAAATAAATATTGAAAATCTAAATAAAAAAAAAAAACTAAGAAAAATAGAAACTAAAAATAAAAAAAAACTAAGAATTGAAAATCAAAATAAATAAAACTTAAAATATCAAAATGAGTAAAAATTAAAAAAACCTAATAATCAAAATAAAAATTTTAAAGAATTAATAACTTAAATCAAACTAAAAAGAAATAAAAATTATAAAATCTAAATAAAACAACTTGAAAAAAATAAAATATTAAAATTTGAAAAAAAATTAAAACAAAAATTTAGTACAAAAATTAATAACAGAAATCTTACCGATAATATATTTCCGCAGACGGTATCTAATACTATGTTCACACTGGAAGCTAAATGCTCATTTAAAGCTTAATGCGCATTTATTTCATTAATGCTTCTCTAAATGCGCTTTTACCCATAGAAAATTCTGTCAAGTTAATTCACTTAAATGCTACTTCTAATGACCATTTAGCAGTTTGCGACCCTGATTCGATATTCGAAAAACTGCTACTCGCTACTTTTTGCTCATCTCTAACTTGAACTCGTTTCATTAGTTGTCAATTTTGTTTACTGTCAGATTTTTTTTGCTTAGGCTGTGTACCAATCGGAAACTTTTGACCCGGATTGATACTCAGGGCATAGTATAAATTTTGACAAGAGGGAAGAGAATTTTTGACACAAGCGAAAATTAAAAAAAAAGCATGTCTTAGTTGCATTGAAGTTTGGAAAAATTAAGAGGAGGATTGTGTAAAATATATAAGCTACATTTTTTGACTTTATTTTCAAATTTTTGATGAAGATTGAACGAACTTTTTCAGGCCTATAACTTGAGACAGTATATTTGCTTACAACTATTACACTTGTTAATATATAGATATACGGAAAACATGATTTTTGGAGGTTTTTGCAAAATGGTTTAGCTTACTGACGGATTTCGGTATAGCCAAAATATTTTGGGAATCACCGTAAAATACATCAAAGTTAATTTTAGAATGGGTACAACTGGAATTTTTTTTTCGAAGCACGTGTTCAAATTTTGAATGGTTTACTAAAAATTTGCAACTTCGGGTGTTGCAAGTTCAAGACTAACTGAGATTTTTTTGGAGTGCGTGTTAAGTTTTAAGGTTTTTAGGTTCGGTGGACAAAATTTTAGCACTGCTACTGATTTTTTTTTTTTCATTAGTATATTTTATAAATGGAATAAAATGATATCAAAAACATGTTGAATGAAAATAATTATGAATAAATCGATGGTTAAGTACACTAAACTGATAAGTGAAAAATTTTACGTGTGCAGAAACGTCGATTTTGTTTTTACATTTCAATATATTTCAGTAAAAAATACTAATTTGAACTACATATGTACTGAGCAGCATTCATTGGTTATGCATTTTCAACAAATTAACACAATATAGATATTATATTGACGACGACCTATTTTTGTCAAAAGACCTAATGGTTTTCTGTTTAATTTTTATACATGTTTACACAACTATTGCTTTAATAATCTTATTTTACGCAAAGCAACAGTATTTATTAAACATATATAATTTTGAATAAAAAAAGTATTAGAAAACGCAGCAGTTAACTTTTCATGCTTCATTTGGCACAGTAAAAATGACAATTCAATTTCAATAGACAGAAATTTTGTTCAACTCAGAATTTTCCTTCCTACCACGAGTGAAAAGTTTCCGATTGGCACACAGCCTTATAAATGTTCGGCATGTTCGAATACTTGTCAATGCATGTTCGAATACTTGTCAATTTAAATTCGCATTTTACGCTTCTCCCTAATGTGAACACTTGACATTTGGTCGAATTTTCGAACTTCTAAATGCGCATTTAGAAATCAGTGTGAACGTACTATAAAAGACAGCGGGGTTGGGTGATCATTCAAACCACCTTTGCTTCTCATAGCTCCAAAGAAATTTTCGAGAATGTCCTGGTTGAGGCGATATGTAACACATATCATTTTCTTTCACATAATCGTGTAGAAGACGTAAAGAAGCATTGGTCATCAAAACACCTCTTTGAAATGGTGCAAGGCTTCTTTTGTGTGGGACAATGTTACATTCCATGAATTTATCCATTTTCAAAAGAATTCCGTCTTGATATTCGATGTCATTTCCATAGGGTTTCTATTGTGAAATCAGAATTATTATTTTTTTAGTATTATTTCAAACATTTCAAATGTAAAATTTTTATTCATATCATTGAATTAAAATTTTTCATACCTTTCCAGGGTAATTAAAAGTCGTCATTTTTGAGTTTAGCACATCAAACAAATCATTTACCAACTGGATGAACTCTGCAGTTTCCAATGGCAGCATCAACTCTTTTCCGCTTGTGTAGCACCAACGAATAGCGGAAGCAGTCGTGTTGGAAAAAAGCTGCACTGCCAGTTTAACTTTTTGGCGACCTAGGATTTCATTGCATTTATCTTTATTTGTACTCTTATTTTAATTTTAATTAGTCATTACCTGGTCCTTGTACTGAAATATGTTTATCAGTTAATTTGTAAACGATTGACAAATCGGAGTCAGAACACAAATACATCACTTCTTTGAGAGTTTCTGTAGTAAGAAGCACATTAGTCCACATTAAGCCTGTTTCCAAGAAATGATTTCTTAAATGATATAAAAACCAGGGTTTTTCTATAAAAGAAACAATGTATAAATCTTTAAAAACAAAACTTTTTATTTACCTCTCGAAACGTTCAGATCTTTCCACAGGACTTGATTGGTAGGGCCCATATCTGAGACCACTGCCACAACAGGAAAGTTTGCATCTCTAAGCGCTTGTATAAGCTGAGCTAGAATGGTTTAAGTCGAATGCAAAAAAAAACTGGAAACTTCCAAGATGCTCTAAGACCTCGAGCCATAGCCATTTGCACATAATTGCAAGGCTCCCTCACGGAATCTGTCGATGGGTCATGCTCATAGACTGCTGCCACTTTCATCTCATCAAATGAAAGAACACAGATTTTATCATCTGCTGAAAGTGTAGAAATATGCGGCAGAGAAAAGCCTTGGTTATACAGGCGGTTATAAGCTTTTGGCCCAGCTGCGTGAAGGCAAACTGCTTTTGAGATTTCTCTCCAGTCCCAGTTGATGTGCTGTTTTTCGGGTTGCTGCATTTTTCGTATTTGCCCTGCAGTAAAAATTGAGGTTTAGCAAGCATTTTAATGCTTTGCTTCCTGCAATTCCTCTCGCGTCTTCAATAGTTGACCTTCGAGATCTTTCACTCTTTGTTTTAGGTTGTGCACTAGAATATTCCTGCTTTCCAACATTTCATCAGGACTTAACAAAATAAATTTAAAAATTTGTGCTTAAATTACCTACTGCGGCAGATTTATGAAGGAGGCTTTACTTACTCAGTTTGCGTGCTGCAGCTCCTCCGAGCTACGCAATTAATTTCCATGTTGTCATCCATTACGCTCACATGCTCTGCTGGACAGCGCTCAGAAATATCTTCGACGAGAAATGGTACTGCACCTACCTTCAGCCGAGCAGGCAAGTTAGATCTAGGCGGTTTCATGAAGTCATTAACGTTAAAATGATTACCACAAACACGATCTCTTTCTTTAAATATTCTTGAGCATGCAATGTTCCACCTTTGTCGTCTGGGCTCATCAGCTGGAACACGAAAAAAAGATCCATTTTCTTTTGACAAATGCTTTTTGCATAACGCTCACTTCATTTTAAATGTTTATTAATATTATTTAAATCCGTTTATAATTCACTTTAATTTTCTGTAATAGAATTCACTATTTTTCAGACAGCACAAAATTTTGCAATTGAAACAATTATTTGTTTGTATCTGTTGTTTTCTCTTGTTCTTTCTTTCGGTAGACAGTTGATTTTGACAGTTGCGGATATAAGGAAGAAAGCATTGCCAGTCTTGCGGCAACCTTATTATTCAACCATGTGCTAAACCAAACAATTCTCAACAGCAACAACAACAACGCCATCATCAACAGACTTCACCTCAGACGCTGTTCTATTTAGATTGCCGTTCTCCCAGGGTGAAAATCTAAAGAGCAACTATAACCTTATTTGCCGATCCATTGATTTTTACTCACCGCAATTAAAAGATATTTTCCGTGTAAAGACAAAGTCAAATACCTCGGATCCATTGGTAATAGTCAAGTTCCACACCACTTTTGATCGAAACCGCACTCTGAAGGCTTTTGGGGAGTATCGTAGGCGTTCAAAACAAGCGGTAAACCTTCGCAATGCTGGATTTGAATTGGACTGTAATGTGTTCATACACGAAAGCCTTCCTGCTGCAGCGCGTAAAATTCTTCAAGCTGCGATCGCCTGCAAGCGGGCCAAATCCATCTACAACGCTTTTTCTTTACGTGGCTCAATCTACATTTGACTGCAGACAAATTAGAGCATCGATGAACTGCACAGCCACGCGAGTGCTGTCGTTGTTGGCGATGTATAATTTTAAGAATAATTTTAAATGTGCTCTTTATTTAACGTCTTCATTTTCTATCTATAAAACCTATCTCATTAATATGATTTCAAGTCTTAATTCTTATTTTCTTTATTTCTCTATTTTTAAATCTCGTTCTACCCTCTCATATTATTTTTTCTTAGTTTTTTTAACTTAAATGCTTGTAAGGCCTTTAATTGTTTAGTTATTTATGTCTGTTTGAATAACACTGTTCTTAGCGCTGAAGAAAATCATAAAGCCATGATTGAAGTTCTTTGCAAGCAACTCCCCGATAACTCTAGCGTCGACATAATATGCGTGTCAGAAACCTGGTTTCACAAGGATATAAGCGATTCTTTCTTAAATATTACAAACTTTTATATTTTTCGGCATGACAGAATCAACATAAGAGGCGGTGGCGTTGCAATCTAGTCAAAAAAACATCTTAATGTAAAAGTGATTGGTAAATCGGGTGGTTCTGATGTTGAATATTTGAACGTTGAAATTTTTAATAACAATACTAAAGTTTTTCTCTCGTGTGTATACAACCCTAACCGTAGCTGAAGCTTGGAACCTCTTCTCTCCGACATCTCTACCCGTGCCAGAGATTTCCAGCATTTTATCTTATGTGGTGATTTAAACTTAAATATTCTTGCAAATGATACTCTCTGCTTAAATTTAATAGATAATTTGGCTCAAGTGGGTCTGAATATCTTCTATAAATAAAAATCAAATGTCGTTCGTTGGTAATTGCATCAGTTGAGAACGGCTGGACCGATTTGGATAATTTTTTTTTAAATGTTCGTCGTAGTCCAACTTAGGTTTTTACGGAAAGAAAAATTGACCACGCCCACTTTTACGCCCACTTTTTTCGATTTTTCTATAATCGGAAAACGGCTGCACTGATTTGGCTAATTCTTTTTTTAAATGTTCTTAGTAATCCAATTTTAGTTTTTACGGAAAGAAAAGTTTACTACGCCCACTTTTACGCCTACATTTTCGATTTATCTAAAATCGGAAAACGGCTACACTGAGTTGGTAACTTCTTTTTTAAATGTTCGTAGGAATCCAATTTAAGTTTTTACTGAAAGAAAAATTGACCACACCCACTGTTTTGATATATATATTTAAAATCGCAGAACGCCTGGGCTGGTTTTGCTAATTTTTTTAATAAATGTTTGTAACAGTCTACAAAAGTTTTTTACATTAAGAAAAGTTGTCCACTTCCAAGGTAATACACTTGGAATCAATCGTCAAAGAAATTTCAACGGCGGAAGCAAGGAATTCCAGTTCCAGGTTACACCAATTTATTTTCCACCGGCTTATTAGGTCGCATTTACACAGTCCATCCAAGACACGATGAGTGCTTCTATTTACGTTTGCTGTTAGTCAACGTTCGTGGCCCAACATCATTCCAAGATTTGCGAACTATAAATGGTGAACAGTGTGATACATATAGAGAAGCGTGTCAACGTTTGCGATTGTTAGAAAATGACACTCATTGGATATACGCCCTCGGAGATGCTGCGCTTTCGTCAAATCCTCATAAAAAACGAACACTGTTTTCGATAATTATCTCGACATGCTTCCCATCCAAACCAACTGATGTGTGGAGCAAATACAAAGAAGCGTTGTGTGATGATATTTTGCATCAGATGCGTATTAGAACATCAAATCCAAATTTGCAACTGAGCAAGGAAATTTACAACGAGGCTTTGATATTAATTGAGGACTTGTGCTTGATGATGTCGAACAAGGCATTACGTGACTTAGGCATGACAGCTCCCAATCATCAAATGCACGACGATGCACGACGCATTCAATCAAGTGTTGCAATGCCTTGATTGCGATGCCTTGAGTGAATTAGTTCGAACGAGCGTTCCACTGTTGAATCGACAGCAAAAATATGCATATAACTCTCTTAAGAAAGTTGTGAACGATGGAACTGGAGGGGTTTTTTATGTCGCTCCCGGTGGAACTGGAAAAACTTTTTTGCTCGCGTTGATTTTGGCAACGATACGCTTGCAGAATGATATTGCACTTGCACTTGCTTCATCAGGAATTGCAGCTACGTTGTTAGAAGGCGGTCGAACTGCTCATTCAGCACTCAAGTTGCCATTGAATATGCAAATCAATGAAAATCCAACAGGCAACATTTCCAAGAACAGTGTGATGGCCAAAGTTTAAGACAAAACGATGTAAGATTTACGAAACAATCAAAACCAGTTTGGTGGTGCGATGATTCTGTCTGGCAGGTGATTTTCGTCAAACATTGCCAGTCAACTCCAGCCGATGAACTTAATGCGTGTTTGAAGTCGTCCGTTTCGTGGAAACACGTCAAAAAACTCAAATTGACTGTGAACATGCGTGTCGAGCTTTAGAACGATCAATCTGGAGAAGTATTTTCAAAACAATTGCTGGACATTGGCAACCGCAAAATCCCGGTTGACATTTCGACCGACTGTATTCAATTTCCCGTCGCTTTCTGCCAGTTCACCGCATCAAAATCCGAACTCATCCGAAAAGTTTTTCCAAACATTGCACAAAATTATAAAAATCATGATTGGTTGAGCGAACGTGCTATAGTGGCTGCAAAAAACATTGATGTCGACGAATTGAATTTTAAGATTCAATCTGAAATAGCTATATAACGTCATCGAAGCAAAAATACTTAAAGGAAAGTACAAAGGTGAAGACGTTTTGATACCACGGATCCCAATGATTCCAACCGACATGCCATTCGATTTTAAATGCTTGCAGCTTCCGGTAAGGCTTGCGTTTGCAATGATAATTAATAAATCTCAAGGGCAGTCATTGAGTGTTTGAGGCATTAACCTTGAAAATCCAAGTTTCTCGCATGGTCAATTGCCACCATAAACACCATCAGCATTATTTGTTTTCGCTCAAGATAACAAAACAAAACATGTCGTGTATCATAGAGCATTTCAATAAACGAAATTATGTTATCACAGCTTAACTTAACTCAATCGAAAAAATATTTATTTTTTTTTAATTACACCATAAGATTCATTGCACTTATTTTCAAATCAAATGCAAATCAAATATACCCAAACCTATATGAATAAAATTATCATTAAAAAAAACGTATTTTCCCCTTTTTTAACTATTTTTACACATTTGCAATAGCTTTTTACAAATTCACAAAACAAACACAAATTTTTTTTTATTATGACAGGACAACGTCTCTCGGGTCAGCTATCAAAAATAAAAAATAATTTATTTCAGCTGCGGTTAACGGTATTTGAACAATATTTGATATGTCGGTTCAGTGCACCTACCATTCTTTTTCTAAATATCAATCCGCCACGACTTTGCAACGGAACCACACTTTCAGTGAAAATAAAAATTGAAGGCAAAACAACGTTTGCCGGGTCAGCTAGTCGGTAATAAAACGACTCCAATGTCTGCTAACTGGATATTTTTGTAGTCTGAGATATATCACTGGTATTGCTCTTGGATCAATTATCTTTTGTCTCGGACCATGATCTTATCTTTTGTACATTAGACATTAATCTCTCAGTAGCGGCGTCAGTTTCCACTTTTTTTTCGAAATTTCAAGTCTATTGATTTTGGATCACTTTATAATGATCTGTCTCTTATCAATTGGAATGATTGTTGGTTTTTCAGCTTGGTCGATGACAACTTTAATTTTTTTACAAACAAAATAGTTGCTATTTAAAAAGTGTGCAAATGTAACACCCACCGTCGAATGTTTATTTATTTATTTGCTTAGCCTTAGGCTTTCTAGCACTATAATAAATTACAAATACAAAATTTCAATATTATTGTATAAAGCAAAATAATATGAGGATTAGTAAATTATCAAAAGAATACAAAACACATTAAAGTTAACGCGTTTCCTACGCGTTTGCTAAAAAAATATATATTGGCCGGCATTGGCTAGCTTGTGCTAGCTCTTTATTCTAACAATACCCAAATTCTTACAATACCCAAAAATAACTGAAACGTGATTAACAATAGATATGACTTAAATACTAATTTGTTGAATTAGAAGAAGCATAAATTTAAGGAACAAGAACAAGATTGATATAATAAAATCTAAGCTAATAGCTTATAGTGTGTGAAAATGCAGCGTCTGCATTTTCCCACTGCTCCAAGCCAAGTGTCTGCATGCGCAGTTGCCGAAAAGCTCAATCGTCACGTACGGCGCTCAGGTTACATGTCTTGGTTGCTGTCGTCTGTCGTTGACTCCTCCCTTCTTAAAAATCTGCGTCTCGCAGATTATGTTTCAACTGCGTCGTTTTTATGGTGGTGTGTATTCTCGATCTGGATGACGGCTGGTACGATCTTGGGTAAGTTAAGGCTTCGGCTTGATTTCCACCAAAAAAATGCTGCAATCAGTACGATACCAACGATAGCCACTAGGTCTGAAAACAGAAAGAGCTTTATTTTTTTTTGTCAAGTTACCCAATCGCTCGATGTTGTTTAATGTAGCCCCGTGTAGGTAGGAAAGGGCGATTTTATCTGATCCTTTGGTTACGTTGGTAAACAGTTGTGGAAGTGCTTGGACCCTGGTTACTGTAGATGCCGAGAAAATTCTGTCGTTCATATAAATCATTTAATTTTCCAGTTGTACAACGTATGTGCCATCAATGTGCCTCGAAAAGTTTTTGGAGCTAACCATTCCTCTGAAATTTGACAAAAAGATTGTTTCCCCACCAACAAGCTCAACTATTTCTTCTCTGCTGGTCTTGAAGGTACAATTAGCTTTACCGCCCTTAATAATTCTTACCACACAACTGTCTTCTGAAATTTTTGTGAGTAATGCTGCCTTACAGATTGTTGAATTTCTCATCAGAAGACATCCTTCTTTTATTCCGAATGTTTCTTTTTGGTTCACAAACATTTCATCGAACGGAATATCCACCTGACTGTTGTTGATGACGGCGGCTCGTGCAAGGATATGGTTATAATTCTCTTGTTGAACCTTTGGTAAAGAAATTACATAAAGAAGCATTGTATCGTTAGCAAAAATTGTTGGGGTGGCGAATTCAAGAGCTTCGATCTGATTTTCGTAGGAAAGTGTCTCAACTTCGGATAACACCTTGTTCATTTCTTCACTGTCCAGGAGATTTGTGTTCACTATTCCGCTCCTAGCCATTTGGCATGCTCGAACGATTTCGTGGACCTGATAAAAAAAACGATTTTTCTAAGAGGCCTTGCTCCAGCCTAGTGGTGAGTCGGTTATCTATGTCGTTATGTATTATTTCAACTAATTTGTTGTATTTGGTGACAGCTTGGTGTGTCACTTCAAACAATTCCCTGTTGATCTTATATTGCTGGTTGTTATTCTCTACAATAGCCTGCTCGCTACGTAACACTATCCCAGTCCACGGCGTCTGGACTTCCAGCAAGCCATTTCCATGCTGATCCTATCCAATTAATAGAGCGGGCTACTCTCTGTTTCCTACCTCTTAACTCGTGAAGACCTTTTTGAACTCGAGTAAGGTGATATTGCAACAGTGAAATCGTATCGTCAGTAGTTGATATGTTTTTTGCCGCTTCGTCAATCTCTGATGTCAGCTTTTCGAATCGTGCTAGGTCAATAACATGAACGAGGTTGAAATGACCATTGAGGATATAACCGTTGCCTTTCCTTAAGGTAACTAGAGGAGACTTGTATTCGTAAAGATGGAGAGCGCATACTGCCTTCAAAAAAAGTATTCTGCAACGATGGTGGGACTTGACATTGGTAGTGGTTTGTGATGATAAGTGGAATCTTACAATATCTTATTATTATAGTAATTATATAAAGGTATAACTTAAATTGGTACATCTTACTTTATCTCATTCTGAAATAAAATAACAATTTATTATTCAAAAAAGCAATATTTAAGGTTATACTCGTTAATATTCTGAAAAATTATTTAAAATTAGTTGAGATGAAAATATTAATTCTTTTACGAATATTCTGAAAAATATTAAAAACTTGTTTAAATAAAAAATATTCTGAAAAAATATCAAAAATTAAGTCATATTAAAATATATTCTGAAAAAAATATCAAAAATTAGTTTAAATTAAACATTGTGCTTGAAAATGATTCAAAATTAGTTAAAATTTAAAGATTGCTCTTTTTTGGATATAATTTCGATTTTCATTTTTTTGTTTTGGTTTTCGTTCTCTTCTTTTTTTTTTACAAATCTAAATTCTTGGTCCATTTTGGATTTCTTATTTTTGATATATGTATCAATTGATTTAAAATAAAGCTTATTTTTTAGGGCAATTTTGTCCTTAAAAGCATGAACTTTTGTCTAGCGGAGTCGAACCCTGGTGATTACTCACCCACTGTTTGCTAGAGCAAAGCTTGAGCTCTTATTTTTTTTTTTTTTTTTTTACTTTATTTTACAATTTAAATTTTTATTTATTTTATATTTCTTATATGGGCCTTGTGAATTTTTCGCCCAGTCAATTTTGTGACTGTGACATTATTGTCGACAGCAACTATTTCTTTTTAATAAAGTGGTTTTTGTTTGCCCTTAATTTGTTTGTCTTTTACAAAAATTACTTCACCCCCATTATATTTTCGGGGTTGTACTCTTTTACAATTTATTCTTAAATTTCTTATTCTTTCGTTTTCCCTTATAAGCCCCCTTAAGTCTTCATTCAATTTCTCTTGAAAATTGCTCACCAGTTGATAATTTATTCTCTCGCTTCTGTTTAAGAATACATCACTCGGCCTTCTCCTCGTAACGGAATGAATGGAATTATTATACCTATCTACCGCCACATTCATGAGTTCTCTAGGAGACAAACGGGTACCTTCATTCTTTAGACACCTGTAAATTTCAAGGATTGTCGAATGAGCCCTTTCAACCTGCCCGTTTACTTCACTCCTTTGAGTGGGTGTACGATAAAATTCTATTCCTAGGGACGCCACATAGTTCGTTATCAAGGGGCTTGACAACCCCCTCTCATTATCAGTAACAATCATCTTAGGGACTGTAAAGTAGTGCAGTAGCTTAATCAGTTTCTTTTTCAAGTGAACAGCAGATTTATTTTTAATGTAAAATAATTTTAGAAATTTGGAAAATTTATCAATGCATGAAATAAATTTCATACCTTGAATCTCTAGTATGTCAATGTGAAGTATTTCGCAAGAATAGGAAGGTATTGGTGTGGGTTGCAATTTAGGTTTTTGCGGATGTCTTTCGTATTTATTTAATCGACAATTTTCACACTGTTTAGTCTAATCCCTGATTTGCTGGCTCATTTTGGGAAAATAATATTTCTCCAAAATTTGATCCTTGTTTTCACTTGGATTCCTATGAGCTCTTTTATGTTCTGAATCAATGATTTCAAAGATTCTTCCCTCATCTGTTATGTCTTCAACTACCCTTTGAGTGATGCGAATTTTGTAATTGGAAAAATGGCTAATATAAACGTCTTGCAAAAGCTTAATGCTCTCTTCGGGTAATTTCATTCCATTTATAATATTTGGGTTGAGGAGTTTCTTCAGATAGTATACCAGAATTGCCATAGTAATCACACCGACTGAGATGTGATGTCGATGATAGCCTATATGTGGCTCTAAGTGGCTATGCAATTCTCTTTTTCCTTGCCTAAATATAAGTTGGTTGCGAAATACATTCAGTGGAGCCTCGACGTGCGGAATTAGGTCTGAACCATCTTGTTCAGTGCTGTGCATTGTCGAAACCTCACTTGCTGTTATAGTACGGTCCCCTTGTAAGCTTTGACCCTCGCTGGCAGTTTCCGTTTCGTCCCCGTCTTCAGATGCTTCGAGTGGATTTACCATTTGTTCTAACACTGAAGATGATAAAGGATTTTTTTCTGTTTTTAATCTAGAAAGAGCGTCGGCCTCGTAGTTTGCCTTACCTTTCTTATAAATTAACTCGTGGTCATACTCCTCTATCCGTGCCTTCCATCGTTTTAGCTTGGAATCAAAATTTCTATTTCCCAACGCGTAGGTAAGCGGTTGGTGGTCTGTAAAAATTCGAACTTTTCTTGCTCCATATAAAACGGAACCAACTATGATGTTCTTTGGGAATGATGATGTTCTTTGGGAATATTTTGAAAATATCTAAAAGAGTTTCTTGTTCTTCTAAATATTTATCATTTTCTCTGATGTGTACAATTTCGTATAAACGCTGCGTAAGCTTAAACTCAATTACGTTATCCGAATTTTTCTGAACTTGTTTTGTTAAATTGCTAAATGAATAATACATGTAGTCCGAAACGTTGTAAAGGTAATCTATAAGCTGTAAATATTCGTCAATGCCAAGCTTTTCAATTTGACACTCGAAACTTTTTTCAAATATTTGTATCAAATGTCCACGTATAGCTTTGTTTTGTAGCACACGCACCTTTGAAGCAAGTTTTCTTACACGGTTAAAAATTTTGGACTAGTTTTTAATCCAAACTTTGGTTTAAAGGAATTTTTAATCCAAAAAGTACTATTTTCTATTCCATACATTAGTTTAATTGTTTTTAATCCGAAAAAGTTTAAGTTTAAGACTATTTTTGGACTACAAATTTACATTAAAGTAATATTTTCAGGAAATAGTGTTTATGTTACCTAACATTGAAAACTTCTACTACTACGAAATTAACGCTTAATATAGTTGTTAAAGCATCCGAAGTTTATTAAATTAAGTTTATTAAAATTTTGAAAATAAATGAAACAAAATTTTTAATAAAATCTGAACCAAATAACATTAACATTATAACATTATAATATGTTATAACTAGGGCTCGAAAAAACATGCACAAAATTTTTCAAAAAATGCATGCAAAAATGCACGAAATAATTTTAAAATATGCATGGAAAAATGCTCAACAAATTCTAAATAATATGGGAATTTTGATGTGTTTTCCATTGAAAAACCCTGCGAGACTAGTCATTTGTGAATTTTCACAATTCAATGTCTATTCAAACTCAAATTGGGTAGTGTTCTCATTCTCATTCTCAACTCATTCTGTGTTGAGTTACTTAATATTGCGAATAGTGCTGCCACTCAATGCATTTTCTAAGTAGCAAAATATATATACGTATCAGTTATTTGGTACAATTCAGTTTATTCTTAAGGTGAAAACAGTCACGCACTGTTAAATAGAAATCAAAAATCATGAAAATGTTTAAAAGATAACAGTGAAAAATTAGCATAGCATAGCATGTCATAGCGTTCTATAGAATTTAGATTTCCATTGTTTGAAAAATTGCGTTATTTACTCGCTGAGCTGGAATTTAATTTATTATTTGTTTTTCAAAAAAATAAACCACTATAATTTGTGGAAAATAATAATAATAAAAAACAAGTAAAGAAAGTCTAAAGTCGGTCTAGGCCGACTATGAAATACCCTAAACCCACTTTTCAAAAACAAAAAAATTTGTATTGTAAATGGGCGTGTCCGTGGGCTAATGAAGCCTATATTTTATGTGTATTTAAATGTTGATGAAAAATGTACACATACCAAGTTTTATTCCTGTAGCTCACAGTTAATGCCTTTATTGTGCTTTCGCTATGGGAGGTGGGCGAGTTTTTGGACGGATTACTCCCAATTTTTGAACACACCTTTGTTTTGTTATAAAATACATACATACCAAATTTAATTTCTCTATGACAAACATAACCTTATTTATTGAGTTTTCAACTTTTTGGGTTATATGGGAGGTAGGCGTGACCGTAGGCGGATGACGTCCATTTTTCAAAACCATCTTTGTCTTGTCATAAAAAACATATGTGCCAAATTTTAGCTCTTTAGGTTGAACACAGGCTTATTTATTGCGTTTTCAATTTTTGGGTTGTATGGGAGGTGGGCGTGTCAGTGAGCGGATGGCGTCCATTTTTCGAAGACATCTTTGTGTTGGTATAAAACACATACATATCAAATTTTATTGTTGTAGGTTAACTATGAGCTGAGTTATGCAGTTTTCAATTTTCGCGGTGTATGGGAGGTAGGCGTGTCCGTGGGCGGATGATGTCCATTTTTCAAAACCATCTGTGGTTTGTTATAAATATTATACCTGCCACATTTTATCTCTGTAGGTTAAACAGAGACTTATTTATTGCGTTTTCAATTTTTGGGTTGTATGGGAGGTGGGCGTGTCCGTGGGCGGACGACACCCATTTTTCAAAAACATCTTTGTGTTGATATCAAACACATACACACCAAATTTGATTGTTGTAGGTTAATTATGAGCTGAGTTATGCAGTTTTACATTTTTACATTGTATGGGAGGTAGGCGTGTTTGTGGGCGGATTCCAAAAATATTCAATAGTGCAGATCCTTGGGTCCATGTGACTATGTGTACCAAGTTTCATCCAATTATCTCAACTCCTTCTTCTTATCCTGTGTATACGGACAACACACAGACGGACGGACGGACGGACGGACGGACGGACATGGATAGCTCGACTCACGTGGTGACGCTGATCAATAATATATATACTTTTCTATACCGGACTTGCTTCGTTCTATGCGTTACAAACGTTTGCACAAAGTTAATATACCCTGACCTTTCAGGTTTAGGGTATAATTATATAGAACAATTTTCTCCATGCTATCGCATGTCACGCAATGCGGTATTGTTTTCGGCTTTATTCTTATGGCAACGCTAATTGCGAATAAAAACTATCGATTGTGCCAACAGATAAACTTCTAAATCTCTGTTCAGACGGTATGAAACATGTTTCGGCAACGCGTAGTTTGTCAAAAATGTTCTTTACTTTTCTCAAAAAAGTCCTTCTTTGTTTTAAAAAGTAATATTAAGCAATTAAACGTTGAAACTGAAGAGAGATTGTCAAAAAATGCTCAAATTACTAAAAAATGCATGCAACCCCGAAAAACCGCGAAATATGCAAAAATGCATGCAATATGCAAATGCATATTTTTTCGAGCCCTAGTTATAACATTAAACCAGACATGAGCTTCCAGTAGCTCAATTAGCTCAGTTGGCTCAGCTACAAATTTGCTTTGTTTTTTCAACTTTGTGTTTGCACATTTGTAAAAACAACAACGCGTGCAAAAAATAACAACAACACGTACAAAGAATAGCAACAAAACCGAAGTACACCAAATTTCTAACTTGCTGACAACAACAAATGCATGAAAAGCCAAGCAAGCCTTACTCGATTGCGCTGCGCTTGAAATGTTTGTACATGTGTAGCACAAAACGCACATGATTTGTTTTTGTTTTGCTGGTTAATTTTTTTTTTGCAACGATGAGCAAAAGCAAATATGAGGATAATTTTGTGTTTGTTTTAAAAAACAAAAACCTTGGCTCACTAAATTTATTTTCCTGCTCATGACTGCATTAAACAGTGTTTTATAATACATAATAAGGGTATTCATGCAAAGCAGCAATCTAATATCTTGGGCAATTAGTTATTTTTATCAGGCAGATTGTGTGAAAGTCCCCTAAAATCGATTGTGCATTTGCAGAGATATGTCAGCTGTTAACTTTTAACAGTCAACTTTCAGCATGCCTATAAACAGCTGATTGCTGGTATAAGTTTGTCAGATCGATTGCTCCCCTAAAGGCTGATGCTCACTTACGACACAAAACGAAAAGGAACGAAACGGAAAAATGTTACGTCAATGAGCATGCTTACATGAAAACCAGTGTTGTAATATTTTTTCTAACCTTAAATCGTAGAGCAAATATGTCTCGTTTGTGCAAACGGTTCTCCATGCAGTTCATTTATAAGGCTGATAAACTTATACGGCTTATTCCAGTTATAAGGCATTGCCTATTTGCATGAATACCCTTAACGTATAAATAGTGAAGTTCATGGCAATATAAGAACTTTATTATATACCTCTATAAGGTTTTGTATAACATACTCGATCCTTAAGAGTTGCATTATTGCTCAATGCTTGGATTATTTATTTACATTTAGCTAAGTCAAAACGGAAAACCATTGATGATCAGTACATGTTGATAGTGAAAAACCCTATTTACGTCAAATGAATTTAATGAATTAATGAATGAATTGAATGAATTTCAACTTAAAAATGTGTAAGCATTATGTATATGCATTGTACGAATAATTTAATGCTGTTTTTCTCCAAAATTATAGGAGCATTTGTATTCCAGCGCAGACGTTGCCCTGTCACATACCGCCTAATACAGTTTAGAAAATGTTAAACCTTAGTGGATTAAAAAATAATCCTTTTCGGATTACAATATTTTAAAGTTTTTTTTGGGCTAAAATCTAATCCTTTTTGGATTATAATATTTTAAACTTTCTGTGGATTAAAAATTATTCCTTTTTGGATTAAAAAATTTTAAACTTTTTGCGGATTAAAAATAAATCCTTTTTGGATTGGAAAATTTAAAACTTTTCATTGGATTAAAAAGTAATCTTTTTTTGGTCGTGTCCTATATGTAATCCAAAAAAGTTTAAAATTTACTCCAAGATTTTAACCGTGTAATGTTTCCTTTGAAATTATGTAATCTTTTAACTGTTCGACATCCAAATAATATCGGTACACACATCGAAAAAAAGACTCAAGTCACAATTAAGAAATTGTTTTATTTTAATCGTTGATAGGCAATAATTATCATAGTTGTATAGATTGGTTGTATTTGCTGCCTGTAAGAATTGTTTCAAAAGTTCACGACTTAAATCATTTGACACAAAATTTTCTAGCATATATTCGATGCTCCAGCGCAGTACCAAAGAATTATTGTGAGTAAGAAGTTGACTGTAAAGTAAATCTAGCCATTTTTTTTTTTTTTTTTTTTTTTTGGATTCGCCAAGGGAGTGTGAAATCTCATGAATACGTATAGCCCGTACTATACGCATGCACGACTTACATTCTACAACACTCCGGATTAACCGGAAAGATAGAATGCACCTACGTACTAAAACACACAACCAGTTGGCGAAGTATGAATTTCCACTAAGCACATTAATTGGCTTTTCAGCGGAACTTAAAAAATTTTATACAGAAACACGAATTTATTAAGAATTTATGAATTTGAAAAAGTAAACAACATCAAATAAGTAGTAAACTTTACATAAAACTCTAAAACAAAGAGACCAAAGTAACTATAAATAACATGAATATTAGTAAGTTTGCGGCAACTATCCAACCCAAGATCCTACGTGGAAAAGAGAGTAAACTCTTAAACACCAAACCAATTCCAATTATAACGGAGATATATACGTGTAAATATGTACAAACATATATGTGTATATATATATACGGGTCACTTTGTAATTTTGGAACACCGTGCTAATGTTATTAATTGGATATGTATTTGGGCCAACGCAGGCATAAACTTGCATGGAAAAGAGATAAACTCTTGCGCACCAAACTAAGCAACTAATAAGTCAACTGAATAAGAAAAATTTTAAAATTTTTTGATTAAAAGCAAACAAGTTAAAGCATACATATCGTATTCGATGGTGTTTACTTCATCAAACGCAATATTATAAAGGAAAAACAACTGAAACGGTCTCGAATATATGGAATAACTTCAGCCAACATTTTAACAGAATATAACAATATTATTAACCGAGTTAATGTTTGAAACAAAATTCTAAAATGTATCAATTATTTAAATGTAAAATCAATTTCCGTTTCAAGGCATACACTGAATCACAAAAATTAATTAAGCTGTAGCTATTGTTGAAATCACAACACATACATCGTAAAGGGTCATGAAGGGCAAAATTTGAAGTGCACTGGCTCAACTTAAAAAGCACAAAATGTCTAGATCCTCTTCTTGGGATGTTAAAGTTAAGAGATGAGAGAATATATTGGGAGTCAATTTCACCACAAAGTAATTTATATAGGAAGCTGACATTAAGCACCATCCTTCTGCTTCTCAGGGAAGGTAGTAAAATTTGCTTAAGGCGGGTTTCATACGAAGGAAGAATAAAATCTGGGTTCCAACGATGATGACGTAAAGCAAAAAGTAAAAACTGTTTTTGAACCGATTCTATTGCATCAATGTGGACGTGATATTGAGGGTTCCATACTTCGGAAGCATATTCAAGAATAGGTCTTACGAGAGATATATATAGTAATTTAGTTGTGAAGGCATCATTGAATTCTTTCGCCCATCTTTTAATGAAACCAAGAACACCTCTAGCTTTATTTACAGTCAAATTTATGTGGAGATTGAAGCAAAGTTTTGGATCCATAATTACACCAAGATCAACAAAACTATGAACAATTTCTAAATGGATGTTATTTATAGTGTAATTTGTGCTATGAGCAGTTCTACGTGAGAAGGTCATTGATTTGCATTTTTTAAGTTAAGGTGTAATAGGTTGAAGTTACACCAATCCACTAGTCTGTTTAAATCAGATTGTAAAAGGTGTTGTTCGTCGAGTGGCTTGTAGGTAAGAAAAAGTTTCACATCGTCAGCATACATTAAGACGTCACAATGTTTAATTGTCGAGGGAAGGTCATTAATAAATAGTAAGAATAAAACCGGTCCAAGATGACTTTTTTTTTTTTTTTTTTTTTTTTTACATGCAATAACAATAGAGTTCAGCTACTACAGCTTTTTCGCACATTCTCAGCATTAAAATATATGAAGCCACAATCCAGATCTCATTGAAATATTTCAATGTCATGAATTCCAGTGGCTCCAAACAAATTAATGTGGGAAAAATTTACCCACCATAGAATGGATTGGGCTCAGGGACAACACAGGACATAACAACTAACCATGCATACACAAACACAGATCTAATTACACAATAGCTTTCAATCTACTTTTGAGTTGACCTTTTGACAAACTAACATCAAAAAATGTACAGTTGTTAACAGAGGCACTCATGCGGTTCAAGGGAGCAGTAGCCATGTAATTTGTTCTACTAAATGGTAGATAAATTAAGTTGTTAGCATTTCTACTACTTCTACGGTTAGAGTTAAAGTTTAAAAGAGAAAGTAATTCCGGACAATCGAATACACCGGTTATGAGTTGGTGTAAATAGACGATATCCGCAGACTTCCTTCGTTCACTTAAAGATTGCATTTTTAAAAGTTGTAAACGATCCTCGTAAGGAGGAAGGTTCAAAAAATCAATCCCACCTAAGCCCCTAAGAGCAAACCGAACAAAACGTTTTTGGATTCTCTCCATACGTTCAACATGCACACTATAACTAGGGGACCAAACTTGACTTGCGTACTCCAAGTGAGGGCGCACTATTGCATAATACAATGTTGTAGTTGTAATCATGCTATTGAATTCTTTGGCCCAGCGTTTTATAAATCCAAGCATAGAAGATGCTTTTTTACAAATGTAATCAATATGATTGTTGAACGATAGCTTAGAATCCATGCATATACCAAGGTCTTTGACGGTCTCAACACGACTTAAAGCAGTATCTTTAATATTGTAGTCAAAAATTAAATTACTCCTTTTGCGCGAAAAGGTCATAGTTTGGCATTTAACAGGATTTAGAAACATATTATTTTTAAAGCACCAAACTTCAAAAGATTTCAGGTCAGCCTGGAGTAGGTTGGAGTCGTCTTTAGTATTTATTGTTCTGTATATTTTCATATCATCTGCATAAATTAACAGGTGAGAGTGTTTAATAATGTGGGTGACATCATTAATGGCTAAAATAAACAGAAGTGGACCTAAGTGACTGCCTTGAGGAACACCTGATTCCGCAACAAATTCAGGAGACAGAACTCCTCGGAATCGTATTTGATAAGATCGTTCTGTCAAATACGATTTAATCCAGCTGACAAAATATTGTGGAAATCCCAAAAACTTGAGTTTAAATAAAATTAAATTATGTGGTAATTTATCAAACGCTTTACTAAAGTCAGTGTAAATGCAGTCGACCTGGTTACCTGATTCAATTGTATTAAGGCAGAAAGATGTAAAATCGAGAAGGTTGGACACAGTGGATCTACCATTAACAAAACCATGCTGACGAGTTGTTATGACTTCTCCACAATGAACCTTTACACGATCGTACACAATTCGCTCAAAAAGTTTGGGAATCGACGAAAGCTTAGCGATGGGCCTATAATTGATAACGTCATTCCTGCAACCTTTTTTATATATAGGACTTATAAATGATTTTTTCCAAAAAACTGGAAAATAACTTTCTGAAATTGATTTGTTAAATAATAAAGAAAGTGGTTGACATAAAACGGAACCGCATTGAGTTAGCAATGCGGCAGGAATTCCATCGGGTCCAGCGCCAAAATCTTCATCGAGTGTCCCAATATACTTTAAAATATCCTCAGAGGTGAAGGATATATACTCCAAAGAGACCCTGGGTGAAGAGTTCATATAGTCAAAATACCCTTCATCAGGATTAAAAGAATCTGAACAAAAAGATTCCTTGAAAAGATTGGCAAAAAGGCCACAAATTATAGATGGATCGTCCGTAAATCCATCAAGAGTTTTGAAGGATGAAGGAAATCCATCAGATTTTTTCTTAGTATTTATGAACCCCCAAAATCTCTTTGGATCAGACAATATTCTCAGCTTAATATTGTCTAAATATTCATTATACAATACAGCTGAGAGATTCTGAAATTCCAGAAACAAACGTTTGTAGGTTTCTAGGTCACTTGAGCCCAAACTACAGACATATCTCTTCCAAGCCCTATTCCTGTTATTGCGAAGTGTTTTTAATTCCTTTGTGTACCAAGGGTACGCCGAGTTTTTCGCAAATTTGAGGCTATATGGTACGGACTGAGAAATTACAGCAAAGAGTTCCAAATAAAAAAAATTAATGGATTCATTAAGATTATGTCCATTTATATATTCTAAAATTACGTTAACTTTACTATTAAGTAATTGATTCAACTTCAAAAAGTCTGCTTTTTTAAAATTGAATTCATAAACCTTGTCCATTGAACTCGAATTCACTATATTCTCTCTATCCGATTTATACCAAATACTCAATGGTGGATGATATACATCAATAGTAGTAAGAGCATGGAAGGCCCTCTTAACAATGACATTGTTACTGTCCGTAGTTAAGACCAGGTCAAGAAGTCTTTCCAGACTATTATAAATACAACTCACTTGTTGTAAGTCAGAACATATACTATCAACGAATATATGCTCTCCGAGAGTCTTCGCATTAGATGCACAAAAAAATGTATCATCGTCAGAAGAATGCCATTTTAAGTTAGGCAGATTAAAATCGCCCAACAATAAAATGTCGTCATTAACGTCAAGAATATTAAGAATAAAGTCTAGACAATCTGCCAGACTTGTATAGACCTCTGCACTACTGTTTGGTGGAACATATGCATTAATTATGTATACATTTGAGCTACAATGTACAACCTTTACGCATATTAGCTCAATATTAGAGGCGCAGGGAATATCAACAAAGGAACTGACAAAACAGTTCCTTACAGCTATAAGAACACCACCACCAACAGAAACAATATTGCTGGAGTGTCTGTCCTTTCTAAATACTTGGAAACTATTGTCAAACAACTCCAAGTCAGTAATGTCTTCATTCAACCACGTTTCAGTAAACGCGATAATATCTTCAGAACAATTCTGAGTCGACAGAAATATGTCCCGCGTTTTAGAACGCAATCCCCTTACATTTTGATAGTAAAGGGATAACCTATTTAGTTTTTTTGGGTCTGACGGGCGATGTTATTCGACCTTCTAGACTTATTTTTAGATTTGACTTCCTTGCGGAACACCAGATGTAACCATTATATTTTGTGATAGAGAATTTTTATATAAAACTTTTTGAAAACGTCGCGATAAATAAGATTCTATCCAATTCAGCAATTTTACAGGCAACCCAATTAGCTTAAGTTTATTCAATAGAAGTTTATGATTGACACTGTCAAAAGCTTTGCTAAAGTCCGTATAAATAACGTCAGTCTGTTTTCCCAAAGTGAAACCTTTTATTACACGAGTTGTAAACTCCAAAAGGTTTGTTGAAGTTGATTTACCCTTTAAAAAACCATGCTGAGTGACAGAAATGGAAGATGAAACGAAGTGGGTTAGTTGTTCAGTTATGATTTTCTCAAATAATTTAGGGATTGCGCTTAATTTGGCGATGCCTCGGTAGTTAGTGACATCAATTTTAGAGCCAGATTTATGAAGGGGTATAATATATGAATCTTTCCATATAATGGGAAAATGTCCACTTTGCAGGGATATATTAAATATGTATGATAGAGGAGCACACAGGTTGCTAGCACATTCCTTTAGAATGCAACTCGGAATTTCATCAGGGCCAGTCGAAAAAGAGCATTTAACTTGACGAAGGTTATGCATAACAATAATTGAGTCTATTACTGGAGTTTCAAAAGAGCTAACTGGAGGTAAATAAGGATGCTCAGAACACATATTAAATGGTATGTTGGAGTAAGTTGATTTGAAGAAGCTTGCAAACATGTTGGAAATAAAATTGTCACAAGACGATTCCTCTTGATTGAATCTCATAAGGGGTGGAAAGTTGGAAGCCTTACGATTTGAATTAACAAAAGTATAGAAGAGTTTCGGATTATCATTAAATTGAGATTTGATGTTGGCTATATAAGCAGTATAACACTGTTTATTTAATAGCTGGTATCTGCAACGACAAGATGAATAACAAGAAAAGTCAGTATTAGAACCAGATTTTTTATATTTTTTAAATAATCGATTTTTTAAATTTTTTAGTGACTTAAGTTCACTTGTTAGCCAGGGTGGACTTAAGGGTTTAGAATTAATTTGCTTTGTTGGGACGCACAATAAGAAGCACCTTTGCAAAGTATCATTAAAAAACTGTACCGAGGTTTCGACGTCATAATATGAATACGGTGGTTTAATAGATAGAATCGGTGACCAGTCAGTCTGCGAGAGTAAGGTGTTGAGTTTAACATAGTCTGTACTTTTGAAATTATATATTTTTGTATTTCGCTTATCAGGTGTAAGTTTATTTTCATTTTCATGAGCAAGTAAAACTGTTATTTCAAGAGTTGGATGATGTTCATCTTCCGGAAAAGATACAGGGTTTGAGCGATTGAGATATACAGTAGTGCATCTATCTACAAACACAAGGTCCAGCGTTCTATGGTTTTTATTAAAAGTATTATTGACTTGTTGAAGACACAGGTCAGATAACTTATCTAAAAAATCATTTATCCAATTACTAGTGGAAACAGGTGTAAGAAATGAAGAGTCATCTGTCGAATTCCAAGACACAAAGGGTAGGTTAAAATCGCCCAACACAATAAGAACATCATTATTTTTTAACATATTATGAACTTGCTCGATGGCGTTTATATGTCTTAAGTAAATTGATATGTCACAATTTGGAGGAATGTAAGAACAGGTAAGATAAGCAATGCAGTTATTTCATTTAACTGAAACACAAATAAACTCCAGTTCACTAGTGTCGAGAATTGTTAATTCATCAGATGCAAACGAGATATGAACAGCTATCAGAACACCACCACCGATCTTATTATAACGGTCTTTACGGAAAATTTGATAATTTTTACACATTATTTCAGAATTTAGAATATTAGAGCGAAGCCAAGTCTCCGTGAAAATTAAAATGTTATATTCGAAATCAAAACTGTTAATGAACATTGCAGAAAGTTTGGAATTAAGACCCCTTACGTTTTGATACACGAGTTCTAATTTAGACTTACGATTCGTTAATCGACAGTTTTTAGCGAGTTTTATATTTTTGATTGTTTCCAGTGTGGGCAGTATGAGGTGTGATTGCTTTTCTTCTAAGTTTTCAAAAACAGTTATGTATAATTGCCAGGAATTATTTAGCTGATCGCTGTTATTTACTTCCCATGCGAATATTATGTCTTGCATACTTTGTATCGCATTGGATATTATATGTTTCAGCAAATATATAGCTATTTTGCGCTCTTCACGTACAACAGACACTAGCAATATTTGAACAATATTTTCTAAAATATCATTCTTATAAAAATTGTCAATATACTGCAAGAAATCTTCAATGAATTGAACCATTATTTGTGCCAGTCTGTATCTTAGATTCTCATTGGTGTGCATTTCTGAAACTTTCTGCCACAGCAGTTTTAGCAAATCAATTCTTCTCAGTTCAGTTTTTTGTAATTTAAGACAGACTATAATTTTTGCTGCCAACAGTTTGCTACATCTAGTTAATATATTACATAATGTTTGGAATAGTTCATCAGTCATAAAATTTAATATATTGCTTTGATCTGGCAGCGATTTCAGCCACTGATAATAGGTTTGCAAGACTATTTTTTGATCGTCCTCTCTCTGATCGTATTTATCCAATAACATCTGGAAAAATTCGCAGATATTCGTTTTCACAGTTGTATCCTTGGATTCAAGTTGAATTGTAAAATGTAATATTGGTAATATATTCATGAGATTATTTTTATTATGCAACTCTGCAAAATTATTATCAATGAATTCGTATTAATCCTTTCAACATAATATATTTGATCTAAGATTTTCAAGAGCCCACACAATTGCCAACATTTCTTTTTCGTTGGTAGCGTAATTTTCCTCCGTTTTATTCAGAGATCTAGAAAAGTAGGCAATCGGCTTGTCTCTACCAGACTTTCCCTGTGATAAGACAGCACCTATCGCATAATCGGAAGCATCGGTAGTTAAATTGAAAGGTATATTAAAGTCAGGGAAAGCAAGTACTTCCGTAGAAGTAAAGAGTTCCTTTAAATTATTGAATGCGACCATTGCCTCCTTATTTAATGTAATTGAAATTTTCCTGGATTGGTTCGCTTTTACTCGAGAATTTTCATTTCGTGTGAGGTTGGTCAGTGGTTTAGCAACTTTTGCATAATCTTGAATGAATTTTCTATAATAGGAAGTCAACCCAAGAAATGACTTGAGTTCCTTCAAATTTGTTGGGGGTGTGATACGCTGAATTGCCTCAATTTTTTTCGGGTCAGCTTTAATTCCTTCTGACGTTATCAGGTATCCTAAGAATTCTACCTCTGTTTTAAAAAATTGAGTTTTATCTAAATTTACCCTTAGGTTTGCTTCTAGGAGTCGTGCGAAAACTGTAGAAATATTTGACAAATGCTCCTCTTCGGTTTTCCCTAAGACGATGATATCGTCAATATAAACATAGCAGATTTTACCAATATATTCTCGAAGAACATCATCGATCATACGTTGAAAAATTGCAGGCGCATTCTTTAATCCAAAGGGAAGACCAAGAAGTTCATATTTAACATTCATGGTTGAGAAGGCAGTTTTAGGAATGTCAGAGGACTTCATCGCAATTTGATGAAATCCAGAGGTAAGATCAAGGGTGGTGATGAACGTGGATTCACCCAAGCTTGCAAGTGTTGTATTTATATCCGGTATTGGATATGTATCCGCAATCGTAACATTATTTAGTCGTTTAAAATCAATTACGAGTCTGTACTGTTTTTCTCCCTATGGCTTTGGCTTCTTTGGAACGATCCATATGGGTGAATTGTAGGGACTTCTGGATGGACGAATTATGCCTATGTCCAATAATTCCTGTACCTGCCTATCGACTTCTTCGCGCATGTTAGTTGGGTAAGGGTAACTCTTCGTGTAAATTGGTTCATCAGTTAATTAATTTCCGCTTTGACAAAAGTGTCCACAGATCTACCTAAATCAATAGGGTCAAAAAGATTTTGGAATTTATGTGTCAGAATTAATAATTTCTTCTTGTATTCGGGAGGAATGTTACTATCGGGTATAGAAATAGTATTTATTTGCTTAGAGATTTTGTTTTTAAGGGGTATAAGTGTATCGGATTTTAGAGTGAGGAAATTTTGTTTTCTATCTATAACCGCTTCAAGTTGTCTTAACGTATCATCACCAATGATACCATCGAACGAGGTCAAGCCTGGAAGAACATAAAAAGTGAGAATATCGTCAAGGTGTTTGAAGAACTGCCCGCAGATCTTGTTTGTTATTTTTAAATTTCCTGCGGCAGAAGTTACCAGGAAGGGTTTTTCAATGTTGTCGGAATATGGGGCTATTGCACTGGACACAAAATTTTTATTTGCACCATCTTGCGTTTTGTATTCTATATATGGTACGCTGGATGGCCCCCTCTCACAAAATTTACCTGGTGTCCTATCTCATCCTGCACAGACACCTGCTCGTCGTGATCTGCTTCCTCAAATGTATTTGCTTGCTCACTCTGTTCAGTAGTATAGAACAATCGTTGACGTTTATCTTGGGAGTATTTTTCGAACTTGAACTGCCGTCCTGTGTTCTGGGTCCTTCCTGAGTTCTGGAAGCGAGGTCTGTTCTGGTAGTCGACTTTTTTTGTGTGGATACTTCTGTCAACGTCCACTGGTTCCTGTGGCTTAGGTCCTGGAATTGGAAGTCGTTCGTTCCTTGGATGGAAACGGTGCACATAGGGTTTGTGATAGTTGCTAAAGTGTGGTTGGTTCGGTTGTTGCCAGACTCTGGGCTTAGGGGGAGAACTTGGTCTTATTTCTCTATTAAAAAATTGATTAACAGCGGAGGAGATGGTGTTGCTCACACTATTTTTGTGAATATAGTTTTTCCTGTAATTGAGGTTCTGCATCTCGATGCAGTTCGAGTAAGCTTCGGGCAAAGTTTGTGGTTTCTTGATGGCCAGTAGACGTGAAATATCGCCCTCAAGACCGCGGATGAAAACATCCAACGCCCTGTTCCTATAATTTTCAATAAGGACCTTAACTGTTTCTTCCGAGTAAGACTCGGTTTTAACCTTTTTAATAATCAATGAGAACTGATGATTCACGGCTGCGTAAAACTCATCTAACCTCATTCCTCTTTGGGTAAGGGCATTGAGCTGGTGCTCTAATGTCCTTATGTCCCTTTTATCTGCGTAATGCAGGAAAAGACATTGCTTAATGGATGCCCAATCATCGTCGAAAATATAATAAGATATTAATGCTGCATCAGCAGGCCCCCTTATCTTTTGCCTGATACTTTGTAGAATAGCTCTATAGATTGGCTTTGCCCTAACTATACTATAACCCTTCAATATTCCTTCCACATTATGTATCCATGATACATAGTGTGTAGGATTTCCATCAAAAACCTGCAACTCCTTGACGCAATCTGGAAGCTTGTTTATTTCCATTAAATCTACTTCTGTGCTTGGCCCACGCAGTGGGACTACCGGTGCAATTAAACTTCCTGACGCATATGGACTTTCGCTTGCCCTCTGTTCCATAACTTTAATCTTACATAGTGCCGTATTCACGGCACCAGTCAGTTCAGTTATCGCCTGTTTGATTTCATCCATTCCGCGAGGAAAAATTTAAACAATTTAGGTGACAGACAAGCGAAAATTAGTTTAGGCCAAAATCAACGACAATTTTTTATTTATAACAACACAATCGCACAATTTTGACACAATGGTGCACAATGCAATTGATAAAAAAAAAAGTGGCAATAATGCAGTTAGTGAGCGAGCAAATTTTTATTTAAATTTTATAAGAAGACTTAAGGGTACTTACATTAAAATGTTCATATTGATTTTATACTGGTTCCAAGCTGATTCAGGTTCCAAGGTGATTCCTAGTTGTTTTTGTTTCCGTTACTCTTTGCTTGGGTCCTTGCAAAGAGTAACGGAAAAATATCTGCAAGAAATTTTTGGTTCAGGATTTGTTTCTTGGACCGATGCTATCGCCACACTTCCATTTGCGCTCTCTGCAAAATGTTCTTATGTGAATAGTGCAGATTGGTTGCTTGCTTATTTACACTTTCCCACTATCTGGAGGGACTGCGTAATCCTTTTTAGAAGCTGCCCATCAGCGACTTACTCAGGCACAGTTGACCTCACGCCCCGCCAATAACCATCTGACACTTTTTTGTTAGCAGAGTGTCCTGGAATATTGGTTGTGAGGAGATAGTTTTTCCTAAACAATAAGCTGGAGGGTCCCCCTTTCGGAGTGAATCGCAGCTTGTTCCCCCCGCAAGTTACCAATAACGACAGGATAGTATTAGGCAGACAGCTTCGGTCCCTGCTCGGGCGCCAGTTAACGCGTTTCCTACGCGTTTGTTAAAAAAATATATTATATAATAAATTAAACTCACAAATTAATACAAGTATAAGTTCTTTATTCTTACAATACCCAAAAATAACTGAAACGAGATTAACAATAGATATGACTTAAATACTAATTTGTTGAATTAGAAGAAGCATAAATTTAAGGAACAAGAACAAGATAAATATAATAAAATCTAAGCTAATAGCTTATAGTGTGTGAAAATGCAACGTCTGCATTTTCCCACTGCTCCAAGCCAAGTGTTTGCATGCGCAGCTGCCTAAAAGCTCAATCGTCACGTACGGCGCTCAGGTTACATGTCTTGGTTGCTGTCGTCTGTCGTTGACTTTAATAATAGAATATAATATTTTAAAATTAACACTATAATATGTACAAATAAATTTTCAAATATTTTAAAATATTGAGCAGCAAATAACATTGTGGTACAAGGCAAACATGGTTATGTTCGGCCCCACTTAATATAGCATGGTGTCGGCCTAGAACGGTGGGAGGTATCGAGACAAACAAGGTCTGTACGCCACACTGATAAGCATTTGCATATATATATAATATAAATCGTTCTGTCATTGCTTAAGCCAATGAAATCCTGGCTAAGCAAGGTGGTATTTCGACAAACTTGGTCAAATGTACCATACCAATTTCACTATATACAAAGAAATGGTAGAGAACGTAGGCACTAAGACAACTAGGTCTCATTGGCCAGTTATATCATAATATATACAATACAAATCGTTCTTGCATGATTGTAGGGAAAAATCCAAAATGTACAACCAGTACGGTACGGCTGAAAAATGAATTAACGTTCACCAAGCATGTTCGATAAGAATAATTGAGGATGTCCTACAGGTTCAGGTCCATTCATATTAGTGTTGTTTAATGTAGTTTTATATCCATCACCAAGTGAAAATTATGTATACTTGGAAAAAGCGTGATCAGACTCAGCGGCAGTACTGTAGGTAATCTATAATTTTATATATAATTTAGTAAAGTTAAACTAATTGAGCTTTAAACGAAATTAAAGTCTCCGCAAGCACTTCTTAGTGATTCATTTTGTGAGTAATTAGTTCTACAAAAGTTCATAAAAAGTAGCTCAAAAGACCTTCTAGGACGAAGAGGAACATTAAAGTAAATTTTACTAAGTAAATATGAACTGTTAACATATCCATGTAAAAGTTATAATCCAACTAACATTTAGCATAATTCTTCTATTTTTTAAAAAAGGAAGATTAATAAGCAGCAATCGATATTCGTAAGAAGGTAAATTAAAGTTCGAATCACAATATAGATCGCGTAAGCAGAATAGAAGAAATTGCTTTTGAACAGATTCTATATCGGCAATGTAAAACCCATAACGAGGGCACCAAACAATTGAAGCGTATTCTAGAATGGGCTTTATTAACGATGTGAATAAGGTTTTAGTTATAAAAGGATCATTAAACTCTTTAGACTAGTGATGTTCAGCTTATCGGCTCGCGCTGCGGGCTTCGGGCTAGCAGTAGCTACAATAACAAAGTAACGCGTACGTAAATTCGTATTCAACAACATTGCACAGTGGACAAAAGCAAAAATATGCGGCTTATATTATACCAGATCACATGCTTGGTCAGGTTGTTTCTTGTTATTTTTTCAGTTTTTTGTGTGTGAACATGCATAAGTGTAACAACAAAAACAAAAATGCATAAATTTAAAACTGAAAATTTAGCACACAAATCATCGAACCAATATTTATTAAAATTTAATAAAAATTGTTTTCTTTAGTTCTTTAAATAGCTGAGTAGTAGGTATATTTGGGAAAATAAAATAATGAAATGCATACTAGCATTGGGATGCATTAACTTTCTTAAAAAAAATATATAATTAATTAAAGAATAATATTTTTTCTTAAGAACTTAACAGACAACGTATATTTAAAAATATTTCGTCAATAGTGGGCTGTATTCAATACAATACGGTATTCATTTCAAACACCAATTTAACAGTTTCCAATGTTAGCACAGCTCTTTACACTTTAATTTTAACAATATACTTACTTAAATTTTATTTCAAACTTATTTCAATTAGCAATATATTATCTTAGGCACTTATATCAACACACTTCAAACTCACTTTAAATATAAAAATAATAATAATAAATCGAACTAATTTCAACAAAATCTATTGCGCAGCTGCATAGTCTGAACTTCTGAGAAATAACAAAATTTCCTCTGTACTTGCTTGGCATCGAATTCAACAACCAAATCTTAAAACTGCTCCACTGTAAGGAAAGCAAATACACACAAGCAACCCAGCAAGAAATATAAACCGTATCCAAGTACATGAATTTGATCACTTATGCCTATAAACGTGTTTACATAAAGCATTTAACATACAGCTGAATTGTCTGCACTTTTCAAAAGTAATGCTATTTTCTGTTTGCATGCTTATGCCATGTCTACACAGAGAGTTTAGTTTGCGTTTCCAGTACAAAGTTGCGTTTTGCCCTTGAACTCAATACAAACGCTGGCGTTTCCAGTACAATTATGCAGGAGAAAACGCAACTAAACTCAACTTGCTTTCTACGTTTACCAAAACTCAATTTGATGCCTAAAAGTATGCTAATGTTTAGATAAAAACAGTTGGATTTTAGCTGTGCTCGGTATATTGAACGAGTAGAAATGTCAACAACAGCTGCTTCTCAATTGTGCAAGTTTCTATTTGTAATTTATTTTTAACAAAAATAAGCAAAAAAACAAATAAAAGAACTTGGGCAAGTTTAGAAGATGAGGTTTTCTCATCAGTGAGTCAGTATGGGCCGAAAAAAGCTGAGGTTTGAGCAAACTTCCAAAAATTGGCGATCATTTCAATCCACCATAACGCTTTGCGTTTTATTTAATAAATATAATTCAATCCACCGCACCAAATGCGTTGGAAAACCAAGAAGAGACAGTTTTATAACTAACAACTTATGATTTACAACATCGAAGGCTTTACTAAAGTCTGTATAAATAACATCTGTTTGTAAACCTTTTCCAAAATTTTCTACAGTTTTAGATGTTATTTCTAGAAGCTTAGTTACAGTAGATTTTCCAGATAAGAATCCATGTTGGAATGGAGATATTTAAGATTTAACGACATGTGATAATTGTGAGGTTACAATAGCCTCAAAAAGCTTAGGAAGCGCACTGATCTTTGCAATTCCCCGATAGTTGTCTATCAAAGACCTATTGCCAGATTTATGAAGCGGAATAATAAAAGAAGATTTCCAAGCCACTGGAAATTAGCAAGATTGCAACGATGCTTTAAAAAGCATAGTAATTGGAACTACATAGTGGTGACCGTGGCATGCAGGTTAAGTGTGTGGCTTAGCATGCTTGGAGCCCGGGTTCGATCCCCAGTCGCAGCGAAAAGTTTTTTTCAATAAAAAATTTTTCTGATCGGTCACCACCTCTCTGCAGACAATGGCAAACCTCAGAGAGTAAATAATGCCATGTAAAGCTTCTAGAGAACATGAGCCGTTCGGAGTCGGCATAAAACATGTAGTTCCAGTTCTCGGTCAATTGTGTGCAAACATTTAATAACACACACAACACAATTGATCATAAGAAGCTCGGTCAAAGTCCTTTCAAGGGCTTAAATGGCCAATTTGTTTTTGTTTTTTTGTTTTTTAATTGGAACTACAAGTTCTTCACAGCAATATTTCAATATACATGAAGAAATATTGTCAGCCCACTTTTATAAGATGTCTTAAAATTTTTCAAGTAGGTTGAAACCGTGTTAATATCAATTATTGGAGAACAAATATCGCCAGGTTGCACAATTAAAGAATAACTTAAACTATCATAAGAAACAGATGAATTAGTAGTCTTGAAGAAGTCTGCAAAAAGGTTACATATAGTAATATCAACATCCGACTCAAATGTTTTATATTTCATAAAAGAAGGATATGAATTTATCATACGTTTAGTATTAACAAAGTTCCAAAAAGATTTTGCATCAGACTTGATATTTAATTTTACTTTTGTTAAATATATGTCATAGGATTGCCTACATAAAAGCCGGTTGTTGTACTAAATTAAAGTAAAAGAAGCAAAATCACAAATACTATTAGATTTTTTATAGTATTTTGATTTTAAGTTTCTCAGATTTTTTAGTTCTTTGGTATACCAAGTGGGACCAGATATTAAAGAGGCTTTTCTCTGAGGAACTGAAGTTAAAAACAATTACTGAGAGTTTTGTTAAAGGCAAACACAGCAGAATCAAGAGTTTGAGGCAATATTCTTGTAGTATTGATATTAAGTGCTGATGCCCAGTTGATCATTGACAAATTATTTCTTAAAATTACATAATTTGTTTTTAAAAATTGAACTCTGAGGTAGGAATCAAACGATTTGATATAGATTGTTTAGGAAAATTCAGTGTGATTTCAATAATCGGATGGTGTGAATCCTCAGGATACACAAGTGGATCAGATCTATTAACTGAAACAATATTGTTATCACCAAAATATATAAGGTCTAACAAACGGTAATTCCTATTAAAGTGCTAGTTTATTTGAAAAAGTCCTTGACTCGAAAGCTCATTTAAGAATGAGTTATCAGATGAATGTTCTGAAGATGGCAGGAATACTGAAGTATTTATTTTTTAAGTCACCAGTTATTAAAATATTGTCGTAAGGCTGAAGTTGTGAGCAAATTTTATTTATCGACGCCAGATGTTCCCATAAACCTCAACATTGGAAACCGGAGGAATATACGAACATGTTACATAAATTGTAAAAGTGCCAAACTTCACAAGAACACAACAAAATTCAATATCTAAAGACTCAGATATTATTATTTCTTGTGAGAAGTGTGAAGATTTAACGGCAATAAGAACGCCGCACAGTGTGTCTTTTTCAATTTTAGCGTGCCATAAGTCAAAAAAAAAAAATTTTGAATTTATACAAAAAGACTTATTTTCTCAATAGAAATATATTTATGTAATTTGAAAATAACATCTTAAAGTCAAAATAGCTTTTGCATATTTTTAAAAAATTTTTCAAACTTAGAACTTTATAAACAAGAAGAAAAATTGAATGCAACGCACTTAAATTATGCCAAGTTTAACCAAACATAACTTTTTAGGTGAAAAAGATTTTGCAATAAGACTTTTTTTTTCTAAATATATAATAAAATTCTACTATGATTTTATGAAAAAAATTTTTTTAAAAAATTAAAAAATACATTTAAAAATATATAGAAAATAATGATTTTTTTGTTATCATCAAATTATACTTAAAGTAATTTTCAGTAAGAAAAATCTAAAATGTTCCACTGTAAATATGATGGAAAGAATAACTAAAGAAATATTTAGTGTTTTTTCTTTAAGTTTAAAAAAAAAACCATTGCCCAAATTGACTTGAATAAAAGAAATCTTCATATATACAACTACACCTTTTCATTCCATTGTTTAGTGCATTTTGCATCTATAAGGAAAATTCGTGTAAACAAAACTGGATACAGCCAATTTTTTGTAGGATTAATATTACAAATAAATTGCACAAATAAAATTAATTTCAACATTATTAATTTTTAGGAACCAGATTTATATCAATTTTGTGGTTTTAAACTTCTTGTGCCTCGCAAGTGCAAACTGCTAAACCAAAATCAATAATTTTCTGCATACTTAAAAATGATAGTTCAAAATATTTAAGATTCAAATTTCATTGTTCTACTTTTAAAACTTTTCACGCAATGACATATTTTATTTTTGCTTAATTTGCTTGCTTCTAAAATCGTGCGCAACAACAAAACGTACACATGTTTGAAAAAATGCATTGTAAACAAACAAGCTAGTACAAATACCTATAGTTGGTTCTATCTGACATTGAGAAGCCAAATTATGACCAAATAAAATATAACTTTAAGCTGCTGGTGATGTTAAATATATATATATTATTGTATTGGAGTAAGGAAAAAGTATGTCCCTTACTATAATATACATTTCCACTTCTAAATTAAAAAAGTTTCTTATTTCTCTCTATACACACACTTCTAACAACCTTTTTTTTGTATAATAAAAACATTACATTTTACCACAAACACAAATACAAAATCTTTTTTATGATAAATATTTATGTTAAACATATATTTTATAAAAAATTTATTATGTTTTTTTTTTTGTTTTTTTTTTGTGTTGAATTTAATTTCAGCAACTTAATATCAATAATTACGCTGTAGGGTGCAAACAGTTATTCATCAGGGTTTCCCAAAATGTTAACTTTTTTAAATCTTTTTAGATTTTTTTCTAAAAGGATTATATCATTGTTATAAATATGATAAATTATGTTACAATTATTTGTTAATTTGGAATATTTGAATTAATCATGTTTGTTTCAAAAGTTGCCAACAAACTTGGATGTATAAAAGTAAAGTTGGAAATATGAGAAAGAAAAAAGTTTGGGAAATGCGCCTTGAGTTCAAACTGTAACTAAGTGAGTTTAATTTAAAATAGCTACGGAATAATTGCGTGAAGTTTGTTTAAAATTTGGCAGCAATCATAACTTAAATATATATTTAATTATCCTTTGTAAGTTATTGTGTTCAATAAATTATAAAAAATGTTGTTTACTAACAAGTGAATTTGTGTATGTAGATAAACAATTCGATTTCAAGTGAGAAATAAAACAAAAATTGTGACAAAATGAGCCTGAAAATCACCCGTAGAGAAATTTTTGATATTTGGGTACCAGTTGCAGGAAATGAAAAGTTGAATGCTGTACTAAATTTTGTTTGTAAAAAAAATTAAGTCTAACCACCTTGATGTTGTCGATGTAGAGAAGCTGAAACAGTTTTTGAGAGCAATTGTAACCAAAATCCAGACAAGATATATGATGGCGGCAAGACACCAAGATAGGTTCTTCTTTCAAAATTCTGCATGGCTTGCTGAAGATCTTAATTTATCTCAGCACGTTTACCAAGAACTTCCATCAACATCAAGAGCTGCTGCTGCTCTATTAAATGTAAGTTGCAGTGGAAGGCCTTATAAAGAATTTGAACAATCTGCCTTGAGAACAAAAAAGAGAAAAGCGAAAGAGTTATTAGAATCAACTAGTCAACAACATCTAATTATGGCAACCGAGATCACAATGCGTTCCTCAGGAAAAAAAAACTCTGCAAGTATTGTAAATGAACTTTTCAATGCTTCTCCCCATAGAGGATCTGTTATAAAAAAACTTCGAAAATCAAATGATATGCCAAAAAATTTAACATCTGACCAAGCCTTAGCAATGATGATAGACCTTGACCTTTCGACACATCAATACGAATCATTAAAAAAATATACAAAGTTAATTAATCCGAAATTATATCCTTCATATAATCAAGTAAGGCAGGCAAAACTGTTATGTTATCCTTCTAATATTAAAGTGTGTGAAAGTTTTGCTAAAATTGAGCTGCAATCATAAGAAGACCATACTATAAGAAGGCTTTGCACTGCTCAAAAAGAAATTTTTTCGAATAGGTCTGATCTTTGTGGAAATGATTTAAAAATTATAATTAAATGGGGATGTGATGGTGCCGATCAAAATCGGTACAAGCAAAAATTTTCTGATGGGAATGGCTTTGATGAAAGTCTTCTTAGCATATCAATGGTACCGATAAAAATGTTTTCTTGTTCAAATAAAAATTTTGTTGTATGGCAAAATCCGGCACCGTCATCTGTAAGATATTGCCGTCCCATTAAATTCAATTTCACAAAAGAAACATCGCAAACAACTTTAAGCGAAGTTAAGCATATTACAGATCAGATATCACTTCTCACTCCTACACATGTAAAAATAGACCAACTAAACATAACGGTAAAGGCAACATTTATTTTATGTATGATTGATGGCAAAGTATGCAATGCCTTATCTTCAAATGCTTCATCACAAACTTGTTACATATGTCACGCTACACCTAGATTAATGAATCAAGCGAAATACATTGCAGAAAAATTAGTCGATGAGGCAATGCTTTCTTTTGGACTTTCGCCATTGCATGCCAGGAGGTTTATGGAATGTTTGCTCCATATTGCGTATAAACTCGACTTTAGAAAATGGCAAGCTAGAGGTGCTGGGCTTGGGAAGAAAGTTCGAGATAAAAAGCTATATATTCAGGAGAGATTTAGAAGTGAAATTGGGCTTTTAGTTGACATGCCTAAACAAAAAAGTGGTAATATTAATGATGACAGCACTGCAAGGAAGTTTTTTAGAAATAGTGAGCTATCTTCGGAACTTATTCGGAGCAAGCAAAAATTAAGCAAAAATAAGTTTCGGAGCATTAACTTGGAACTTATTCAACGGTTTCACATAATTTTAGAGTGCTTAGGCTGTGGGTTTCCAATAGACCCAACTGCTTTTGGAAAGTTTGCTGAGGAAACAAGGAACCTTTACTTGGCTAACTATGCATGGTACTACATGCCAGTAACAGTTCATAAGGTAACATTAAAAACTTTAATATTCAATTATATAGTTAACTTTATTTTAATTTTAAGGTTCTGTTTCATGGCGAAAGGATTATAAGTTCATGCATACTTCCAATAGGCCAGCTCTCTGAAGAAGCTCAGGAAGCCAGGAACAAAGATAGCAGGCGCTTTAGAGAAAGCTTTACTAGAAAAACGTCAAGAATCGACACAAATGAAGATTTGCTACACAGACTTTTAATTTCGTCTGATCCGTTTACTAACTCTTTGCGACAACCACCCAAATATAAACGGTCTAATTTAACAGTAGATGTAATAAAACTACTAAAGGCTCCAGAATTTATTGAAGCAAATTCTGATACCGATTCAGAATAATAAAAGTAAAAAATAAAGCCAAACTGTTTTATTTATATTTATTTAATTTTCTGGTGATATAGAAAGTAAGCTAACATACAGTCGGGGTAGGCGTGGCAGTTGACCACGCCCATTTTTCGTCAAAAGGTTTCAAATTACAAGATAAACTTAGATTCCAAATTTTATCAATATAGCATACATACATCCAAACTTATACCAATAACACTTTTCCAGTTGTATGGGTGGTAGGCGTGGCAGTTGACGGATCACGTTTTTGTGACACTCACTTTTTTGGTCTTGAAAACTAAATCCCCACATTTCATGTCCCTAGCTATACAACTTTTTGAGATATGAGTTTTGGCACTCTAAAATTGAAAAAGACGCACTGTGCGCCGCCACCATTGCAAAAGTTACCAACAATAGAGTTTCTATCTTTACGCTGTATATTAAAATTTGTTTGCCAGAATTTCAGTATTTAAAGTATTAGGTTTATGCCAATTCTCACTTAAAGCAATAATGTCAAAGTGTAGACTATGGCTAGAAATGTATCAGTTTGTTAGTTTAGTATTTAAACCTCGAACATTTTGGTATAAGACAAAGAACTGAAAGCAACAATCTAGTTTTTTGGGTTCATCTTGCGAACAGGCAAGGTAGCCAGTGAAGTTTGAGGTGGTGATTTCTGGATAAATTCATGCACCAATGTATTTTCCGGCCAAAAACTTTGATCAATTACTTTATAGAAGAGATCACTAGACAAAGTTATTTTGAAAGAAGCAATAGTACGCTGATATGAAAATCTTAGTTTGTAAACCGAAATTTTCTCATTAAGAAGGTTTAACTTAGAGTTTAAGAAGTATAAAATATCCCCTTAAGACGTATCAGCTGCAAAGCGAGAAACAAATAAACATTAAGGAGTCTATTTTTCGTCAGTGCAATTAGACTGTGGAATTCGTTACCGAATAACATTAAAGTTGTCTCCAACCACAGAGCCTTCAAGCGTTTAATTTTTGAATACTTCTTATAACTCGAATCTATCTTCTTACTTTCTAAATTCTTGCTTATCTTCTTATATTCTCTCTTCTTTACTGCATAATTTTGAATTGTTAAATTTATCATACATTACATATTTTATCAATAGCTTTTTCTCAATAGTCTTTTCACCTTAAATAATTATTTTGTTTGCACTTTTAATGTTGCATAAATTTGTTGAATATTATCTTCTCATTTGTAATCAATTTAATTTCTAGTTTTTTAATTTAGTTGAATATAAGTTAACATAATTAAAATCTACCTTATTTGCGGCATTCAAAAGACTTGGTCTTATATGCCAACATATTCGCTCAATAAATGAAATGAAAAAATGAAAAATGAATGGCTGCACTTGCGTGTTGTAATTTACTTTCAAAGGATTGTAAGTATCCCTCATTCGGTTTATACCTTTAACAGTTCGTTGCATGCATTTTTTTTAACGAAAAAAAAAAAAAATTGCCATATGCAGAAATAACACTAACTGGTTTTGTGAGTATTTTTTTCGCTTTGGTGGTTTGATAGAAATTTCCATCACAATGCATGGAAGTGTTAAGAAAATTCTGTTAAACTTTCACCCTCGTCTGATGAATGGTCGAACCATAATTTCGTCGTATTCATAACTATTTTGCTATTATTTTTTGCAGTTAATTTGCAAACAGATCCTATGTAATAATCAAAATTAGAATCAGCTCATTGGATATTTCAGCCCTTGAAAGGGCTTTGACCGAGCTTCTTATGATTAATTGTGTTGTGTGTGTGTTATTAAATGTTTGCACACAATTGACCGAGAACTTGACTTAAATGCTTTATGACGACTGCTAACGGCTAAATTTCATGTTCTCAAGAAGCTTTACATGGCATTTTTAACTCTCTGAGGTTTGCCATTGTTTGCAGAGGTGACGGCCCAACAGAAAAATGTATTTCTACTGAAAAAAAGTTTTGCCCGAGGTGAGGTCTAAACTCGATATCCGCTGGTTCGCACGCCACAAACTTAGCACGCACGACCACGATCACCACAAATCATACAAATAAGTACAACTTTTTTCAACTTTTACCACCCACTATTTACTTTTTACAAAACTCCATCACTATTTTATTTCCATCCTAATTTTTATCATAACCTATTTTTAAATAATAATTGCTGTTATTTATTTCAATAAAATTTGCATTGAAACATTTTACCCAGAAAGGAAATGTTAATTTTTTGAAATGTGTGATGAGATTTAAAAGACTAAACGGTAACGCATCATATAATCCATGAAAAACAAAATAAATAAAAAATTCGCTTTTCAGTTCTATTTCAATTTATCCGTAATTATACCCTAAACCTGAAAAGTCAGGGTATATTAACTTTGTGCAAACGTGTGTAACGCATAGAACGAAGCGAGTCCGGTATAGAAAAGTATATACAGTGAATCAAAAAAGTTTAGGCACAAGCAATGTTTCTAAAACAAAATGCTGCTTAAGTATCTAATAATAACGAATTTGACCAAAGTTTTAATGAAGTAAGTACCATTAAGTACCATTAGAAATAGTTTTTACTTAATATCCAAAAAATGTACCGTTATTTCACACACAAATCCAAATTTAAGCGGAAGAAGGAACAATCTTTGTCAAAAAAGTTTAGGCACACTTTGTGTGTGTCTCATGTTGTTTCTTATTTAACAATATCACTTGGTTTTTTTGTCTTTAGTTTTACGCTGAAGATGTTTGTTAAAAGTTTTTACTGAGTGTTGATGTTGGTTTCGGTAAAGATTGAGCAAAATCAGCAGAGGAACCGAAATTTCGGTTGACGTTCGAAAAATAATAATAAATTTTCACGTGCAGAAAAAACCGTATCGCGAAATCGGCGAAATAGTAAAGAGATCATATTTAAGTGTAAGTAACATCATAAATCATTATATAAGTACCGGTAAAGTAAAGCGTAAGAGCCGATCTGGTAGTGCTAAAACACTAACGCTACATCAGGAGTAGATTGTAGTGCCTGCAGTTACTCAAAACCCTTAAATTTAGCTGTTAAATTGTGCCACGAAATACAGCAACGGTTTTAAAAAACTTTGATGCTCGACCACTTCGCAATACACTTAATAAAGCTGGATATACGGTACGAGTTTCTCGACGCAAGCTATAAATTTAAGCTTCAAATAAAAAAAAGAGGTTGGAGTTCCCAAAACCCTACGTAAATGAGCCGGATTCATCTTGGGATTGTATTATATTTAGTGATGGATCTAAATACTATTTTTTTGCATCATATGGCACTCAAAACCGTTTAAGAAAACTGAACAAAGAGCTGTAGGAAAAAAGCATAATAAAAACAGTGAAATACAGTTGAGGAAATCGTATGATTAAGGGCTGTGTGGGTGTGTCTGTAGTTAGGAATCTCATTTTTATTGATGAGAAAATGGATAAACACCTTTGCTTAAATATTTTAAATGAGCATTTGACACACAGTGTTGAAAAATAGGGGCTAACTGGGATACAATATTAATTTCAACAAGATAACGACCCTAAAAATTTGTCTTTTATGTTGCTGGAATGGCTTATCTAGCTCTGAAATCAGCTTAAAACACCTTTGCAATCACCCGATATGAACCCCATTCAGCATATTTGGAACTTACTAGAAAAAAATACGAAATCTCATATTACATACTTCTAAAAATACACTCAAGGATGCCATACGCACCGAATGGTCAATAATACCATCAGAGAAGACATCAAATTCTGTAAGAATTCGAAGACGTTAAGAGGCGATAATTTAGGCCAAAGGAGGTCTAGCCAAATATTCGAGGACTTGAAATTTACTCAGTCTGATAAAATCATAATCACTTGTGCCTAAACTTTTTTGGTGTCAAAATCATGTTTTATTTTAGTTTTGTAACATTTAATATGAATTAAAATTGAAATGGAATTGTTATTGTGGTGTGAATACAAAATAAAATGTTTATTTTTTAAATGCTTGTACTTTTCTTTTCTGCAAGTGTACTGGAAAAAGTTGTACTAGCAAATTTAAACTCATAAGTGCTGTGTGCCTAAACTTTTTTGATTCACTGTATATTCTTGATTAGCGTCACCACGTGAGTCAAGCTATCTATGTCCGTCCGTCCGTCCGGCTGTGTGTTGTCCGTATACACAGGATAAGAAGAAGGAGTTGAGATAATTGGATGAAACTTGGTACACATGATCACATGAATCCAAGGATCTGCACTATTGAATATTTTTGGAATCCGCTCACGGGCACGCCTACCTCCCATACAACGGAAAAATTGAAAACTGCATAACTTAGCTCATAATTAGCCAACAACAATAAAATTTGGTATGTATGTGTTTTGTCTCGAAACAAAGATGTTTTCATCCCCCACGGACACGCCCACCTCCCATACAACCCAAATATTTTAAAACTCAATAAATAAGCCCATGTATAACCTACAGAGATAAAATTTGGTACATATTTATTTTACATCAAAACACAGATGTCTTCGAAAAATAGTTGTCATCCGCCCATGGACACGCTTACTTCCCATACAACCAAAATTAAAAACTCAATAAATAAGCTCATGTTTAACGTATAGATATAAAATTTGGTGCGTATGTATTTTATGTCAACACAAAGACGTCTTTGAAAAATCGATGTCATCTGCCCACGGCCACGCCCACATCCCATACAACCCAAAAGTTTAAAACTCAATAAATAAGCTCATGTTTAACCTACAGAGATAAAATTTTATACACATGTATTTTACATAAAAAAAAGATGTCTTAAAAAAATGGGTGTCATCCGCCCACGGACACGCCCACCTCCCATACAACCAAAAATTTAAAAATGCATAAATAAGCTCATAACTAACCTACAACAATAAAATTTGGTGTGTATGTGTTTTGTATCAAAACAAAGATGTTTTCGAAAAATGGGTGTCATCCGCCCACCTCCCATACAACCAAAAATTAAAAACTCAATAAATAAGCTCATGTTTAACGTATAGAGATAAAATTTGGTGCGTATGCATTTTATATCAACACAAAGACGTCTTTGAAAAATCGATGTCATCTGCCCACGGCCACGCCCACCTCCCAAACAACCCAAAAATTTAAAACTCAATAAAAAAGCTCATGTTTAACCTACAGAGATAAAAGTTTATACATATGTATTTTACATCAAAACAAAGATGTCTTCGAAAAATGGGTGTCATCTGCACACGGACACGATTATGTTTATCGTACAGAGATAAAATTTGGTACGTTTGTATTTTATAACAAAACGAAGATGGTTTTGAAAAATGAATGTCAGCCAACCACAGACACGCACACCTCCCATGCAACTAAATATTTTAAACTCAATAAATAGGTTTATGTTTAACCTACAGAGATAAAATTTGGTATGCATATATTTTAAACCAAATATAAGACGCATTCAAAAATTGGTCGTAGTCCGTCCACGAACACGTCCACCTCCCATACAACCCACAATAGCGGAAATACTATGAAGGCATTTACAGGTGAGCTACAGAAGATGTGAGCTACTAAAATTGAAATGCATATAAAATATGCTCTAAATCCGCTCACGGATACGCCCATTTTATTATTGTATTTTGAAAAAGTAGGTTTAGGGTATTTCATAGTCGGGCTAGACCGACTTTAGACTTTCTTTACTTTTTTTTAATTGAATTACGTTTTGATCAGGGCACGAAAACGCTACGTAAGTCGCAACTCCCGTTTCCGAGAGATCCAAGACTGTTTGTTGAAATATTTGTCAAAAAATAAAAGTGTTTGCATTCAATATAAGACCTAAATTAACAATTTTCTGCTTGTTTGTGAAAAGCTCCCAACTCGGCTCTTGGCCGAAGATCAAAAACAGGTCATGATAAGGACCATAAACAACAAACTTCGACACGAAAACTTACGTGATAAGTAACAGTAGGCAAAAAAAACAAGCACACGATAAATACAATTAAAAAAAGCTGTTGTTAAGTAGAGATGGGATATTGCGTGGAATATATCAATTATATCAAAACTGAGTAGTATTTCACATTTAAAAGCTATTTCCAAATTTTTTAAATGTATTCTTGCAAATATGCTTCCATTAAATCCTTTAACCGGATCTTTTAGGTGAAATCCGGGACATATTAAGGTTAGACCGGGACAAACAATAACAAACCGGGACATGTCTAGGAAAACCGGGACGTCTGGCAGCCCTATTCTAATGCTATTGCTACGTGTATTTATCAAGTAAATGCAAAAATTTTGAAACTTTTTCTATTTAGCAAACTTTGACAATTTTTTAAGACATAGTTTCCATAAAATACCACATTTTTAAATTAATATTCCGAAAGAACTTTCTTTAGCGAGTGCAGTGAGTGCGTGTTGTACAAATCGGCTTATAATTATAATCACTTATAATCACTAACTACCGAGGCATCGCCAAATTAAGCGCAATCCCTAAATTATTTGAGAAAATCATAACTGAACAACTAACCCACTTCGTATCTTCTTCCATTTCTGTCACTCAACATGGTTTTTTAAAGGGTAAATGAACTTCAACAAACCTTTTGGAGTTTACAACTCGTGTAATAAAAGGTTTTACTTTGGGAAAACAGACTGACGTTATTTATACGGACTTTAGCAAAGCTTTTGACAGTGTCAATCATAATCTTCTATTGAATAAACTTAAGCTAATTGGGTTTCCTGTAAAATTGCTGAATTGGATAGAATCTTATTTATCGCGACGTTTTCAAAAAGTTTTATATAAAAATTCTCTTTCACAAAATATAATGGTTACATCTGGTGTTCCGCAAGGAAGTCATCTTGGACCGGTTTTATTCTTACTATTTATTAATGACCTTCCCTCGGCAATTAAACATTGTGACGTCTTAATGTATGCTGACGATGTGAAACTTTTTCTTACCTACAAGTCACTCGACGAACAACACCTTTTACAATCTGATTTAAACAGACTAGTGGATTGGTGTAACTTCAACCTATTAAACCTTAACTTAAAAAAATGCAAATCAATGACCTTCTCACGTAGAACTGCTCATAGTACAAATTACACTTTAAATAACATCCACTTAGAAATTGTTCATAGGTTTGTTGATCTTGGTGTAATTATGGATCCAAAACTTCGCTTCAATCTCCACGTTTATTTGGCTGTAAATAAGGCTAGAGGTGTCCTTGGTTTCATTAAAAGATGGGCGAAAGAATTCAATGATGCCTTCACTACTAAATTACTGTATATATCTCTCGTAAGGCCTATTCTTGAATATGCTTCCGTAGTATGGAACCCTCAATATATCGTCCACATTGATGCAATAGAATCGGTTCAAAAACAGTTTTTACTTTTTGCTTTACGTCATCATCGTTGGAACCCAGATATTATTCTTCCTTCGTATGAAACCCGCCTTAAGCAAATTTTACTACCTTCCCTGAGAAGCAGAAGGATGGTGCTTAATGTCAGCTTCCTATATAAATTACTTTGTGGTGAAATTGACTCCCAATATATTCTCTCATCTCTTAACTTTAACATCCCAAGAAGAGGATCTAGACATTTTGTGCTTTTTAAGTTGAGCCAGTGCACTTCAAATTTTGCCCTTCATGACCCTTTACGATGTATGTGTAGTGATTTCCACAATAGCTACAACTTAATTAACTTTTGTGATTCGGTGTATGCCTTGAAACGGAAAATTATTTTACATTTAAATAATTGATACATTTTAGAATTTTGTTTCAAACATTAACTCGGTTAATAATATTGTTATATTCTGTTAAAATGTTGGCTGAAGTTATTCCATATATTCGAGACCGTTTCAGTTGTTTTTCCTTTATAATATTGCGTTTGATGAAGTAAACACCATCGAATACGATATGTATGCTTAAACTTGATTGTTTTTAATCAAAAAATTTTAAAATTTTTCTTATTCAGTTCACTTATTAGTTACTTAGTTTGGTGCGCAAGAGTTTATCTCTTTTCCATGCAAGTTTATGCCTGCGTTGGCCCAAATACATATCCAATTAATAACATTAGCACGGTGTTCCAAAATTACATAGTGACCCGTATATATATACACATATATGTTTGTACATATTTACACGTATATATCTCCGTTATATTTGAAAGTGGTTTGCTGTTTAAGAGTTTACTCTCTTTTCCACGTAGGATCTTGGGTTGGATAGTTGCCGCAAACTTACTAATATTCATATTATTTATAGTTACTTTGGTCTCTTTGTTTTAGAGTTTTATGTAAAGTTTACTACTTATTTGATGTTGTTTACTTTTTCAAATTCATAAATTCTTAATAAATTCGTGTTTCTGTATAAAATTTTTAAGTTCCGCTGAAAAGCCAATTAATGTGCTTAGTGGAAATTCATACTTCGCCAACTGGTTGTGTGTTTTAGTACGTAGGTGCATTCTATCTTTCCGGTTAATCCGGCCTGTTGTAGAATGTAAGTCGTGCATGCGTATAGTACGGGCTATACGTATTCATGAGATTTCACACTCCCTTGGCGAATCCAAAAAAAAAAAAAAAAAAAAAAAAATTGACGAATTTATTGAACGTTTTTGAAAAACAAATAATATTCAGAACGTCACACGGCACTGTATTTTGTGTTCCTCACTTTTGTATGGGCTCAAAGTTCTGTGCACCCGGCGCGTGTATGTGAAATAGTCAAAATAGCTTTATCTGACAGTGCATTTCTATCAAGATCAAAATAAAATGTAAAATATTAACGCGTGAGCTCATAAATACATTCAAGTTATCGGCTGTTATATTATTTTTTACGTAATGTGTGATAAACACGATCATTTTTGTTACGTGTGCGGTTTACTTGTCGACAAGAAATATCGTTTTAAATTAAGAAAAAAAGCTGTTGTAGATTCACATAACAATTCTTTTTGTTGAAAATCGTTGGTAAGAACCAAAATTTGCTTGTTCGACTTGCTCTGCAGAAGTTAAAAAATGGAAATCTGAAAACAAACATTCTTTGCCTTTTTCAAGCCCTATGGTTTGACATCGTCAAGTGATCCATAAATCAGAAGATTGCTATTTTTGAGAAACAAATATCAAAGGTCATCGTTATAAAAGTCGCAACCACACACAATATGCTGACGTTTCAACTGATTCTAAAACAAGTGTGAGGGATAAGCTTGCTGTGCAGCTGTGCAACGGCAGGGCTCCTCGATATCTTATGATGAAGACGCAAATATCATGGAAGGCGATAAACCGTTCATTCCATTAAAATTACTTTTTACAGAACGGCATTTGGTATCAAATTAAGATTTTGATGATATCGTACGTGATGTTGGACTGTCACTAAGGCAAACAGAAATCTTGGGATCTCGGTTAAAGCAATGGAATATTGTAGAATCTGACTTCAACATCACATTATCTCGGAAAAGACACCTACTATCTGATCGCGAGTACCGATCAGAAGCTTGGTGTTTATTTATCGATGGTTCATGCAAAAGTAAGTTTGTGAAAGTGACATTTGAAACGAGTTTTTGATTCACATTTTTCGTAGGTTTAAAAGCAGTACTAATGCAGAACAATAATGACTTCCAATCCTTACCAACAGCATACGCTACTTATATGAAGGAAACATATGAAACGTTGGAAAAAATTTTAACGTTAATCAATAACAAGAAAGACCAATGGCAAATTGTCTCTGATCTCAAAGTCCTAACGATTTTATGTGGGATGCAAGGTGGCTACACTAAATTTCCGTGTTATCTTTGTGAATGGGACAGTCGTGGAGAAAATCCATGCCAAACATGTGATTGGCCAGCCAGGAAATCGTTTCAAATAGAAAAGAAAAATGATGTCAACCTTCCGTTGTCGCAAACTGATAAAATTTTTTTGCCGTCTTTGCACCTAAAGTAAGGCTACATAAAATAGTTTGTGAAATAACTGGGCAAGGATGGCGAGGCTTTTGTATATCTTAAGTTTTTCCTAAATTGAGTGACGCAAAAATAAAAAAAGGTACTAGCAATGTTGCATGCTTATATAAATGAAATAATGCGCGACTAACACTTTCCAAAAATATTAAGCAAAAATATTAAGTTGAGAGAGCAAGGAGAAATGGAATGTCGAATGTCGATAAAAACTCATTTTCCACATGCTCATTTGGATTTCTTCCCAGAAAATCTCGGGCAATTCAGCGATGAACATGGTGAACGATTCCACTAAAAAATCTCTAAGATCGTACCCCGAAACCAAGGAAAAAGTTACTAGTAAGGTATGTGTTCGACTTGGCCGAAGTTAAAATACCCCCACGGGCGATTCGTAATGGTCATAAGAGCTGTACAATTTTTAACTGAAGCTTTTTTTATAAGATTTAAAAAAAAAAATACTATTTTAATGACGTCTAAAATACATTCATATCAAATTTTTTTCCTGCAAGGTAAAGACAAGCCTCTTCATAAAGTTTTCAATTTGGGGTTGTATGGGAGGTGGGCGTGTTCTGAATGGTTGACGCCAATTTTTATAACACGCCTCAGTTTTGATATAATATACACAAATACCCAATTTCAGTTCAGTAGCTTAAATATTAGGCTATTTATAGAGTTTTCACTATTATGGGTTGTATGGGAGTTGGGTGTGTTCTTAGGCGGATGACGCCCACTTTTCTTCCACAATTTAGTTTTGATATAAAATACAAACGCATCAAATTTTTTTCCCTGTAGCTTAAAGAGAAGCCCTTGTATAGAATTTTAAATTTTGGGGTTGTATGGGAGGTGGGCGTGTTCATGGGCAAATGATGCCCATTTTTATCACATGTCTTAATTTTTATTTAAAAATAATTAATATATAATTTTACTTTTGTAACTTAGACAGAAGCCTATTTATATAGTTTTCAATATTAGGGTTGTATGGGAGGTAGGCGTGTTCATTGGTTGATGACGCCCATGTTTCTTAAACGTCTTAATTTTTACATAAAAAGTATATGTATCTAATTTTGATTTTGTTGCTTCGACAGAAGCCTATTTACATAGTTTTCAATTTTGGGATTGTACGGGAGGTGGGCGTGTTCGTGGGTGGATGATGCCCATTTTTCTAACATACCTCAGTTTTGACATAGATTACACAAAGTTAAGTTTTGTAGCTTATATATTTGCTTCTATATGGAGTTTTAATTATTGGGGTTGTATGGGAGGTAGGCGTGATTTTCATCCGATGTAGCCTATTCTCGAACTTGATGTTAGTTTTTTAGAAAAAAGCTAAAATATCGAATTTCAGCATGATAGCTTCGAAATTGCGGCTGTAATCGTGTCCACAGACAGACGGATAGACAGACAGGTGGACAGACAGACGGACATGGTTAAATCAACTCAGGTGGTGATGCTAAACAAGAATATATATACTTTTCTATGCCTACCACGCCTCCTTATGGTAAAATTTATATACCCCTTACGCAGTACGCGTGGGGGTATAAAAATAAAATTATAGCCAATGGTGACTTCAACGGAAAACTGAAAATTCATCGTCAGTTAATTAATAAAACGCAGGCGATCAAACAGGCATTTCTAAGTTAACGCTTAGTTTGAACGCAGGTGATCAAACAGGCATTTCTAAGTTAAAATGTATCGAAGTGCGCTGGTCAGCTCGAGTGACAGATTAAAAATATTTAGTTTCGAAAAAGTTCCATAAGTTTGAAAAGTTTTGGCCAATTTGGTATTTGTAAGAAAACGTTATTTCAGAGACAAAGAACTACATCAAAATTTTAAAAGAATATATTTATCAGTCGGAATTCAACATGAAATATTTTCTCAACGATCATGAGTATTCAGCCTTTACAACGAGACAAGCAAACACTTTTAAACACTTACTATTACCACGTTTATCCGACGCTTCAAGTCGATATGATCGAAGTCGCTTCGACTCAAACCATTGCATAAACGGAACTTCAAACCGTCTTGAAAGTTTCAAAGCGATTCAATAAGACCTCATTTTAAATCGGTTCTTAAAATTTCAAGTCGCTTTGAAAGTACACATAAACAAGTTTTTATTTTGCAACCGTTCTGAAAATGCTTCGCAGTGTTCTAGCTGTCAAACTTTGTTGAGCACAGTGACAGAATGTATATTGACTTGTCAAATTGTGAAAACGCTTCTACAATCGCTTTCGCTGAAACCGACTCAGTATTTGTGTATAAACACTCTACTTTTAACCGTACTGTGACAAAACGAAATAAATGAATGCGCCTTAACGTGCCGGATAAACGTAATATATGAAATAATTATCATAATAATAAATAAAAGAACTAATTATCATAAACGCAAAGAAGCAAACAATAGGGTATTCACGATGTGGTGTATTTTTGATAAATTTTAATAAAATTTACAATATTTACAACACATTGTGAACAAACCTTCACTAAAGTCTGGGTAGTTCATCATTTAGCAGTACGAGAAATAAAAAGAATTGAAACGAAGCACTGAATTAAATTAACTTTTATTAAATAAACACACAACCCAGCCAGTACCTTCATCCACGCTGAGTCAAAAAGTTTTTGTGATCAGTTGATCAAATATACAACGATATTTACAAAGAATACAATAGGGTTTCGCCATTGTATTTTTGCTACAGGGTTGTATTTTGAACACTGTACATTATGTTTTTGTAATTTTACTTTAAATATCAAATTTATCAAAAATACACAATACAAGGGCAAATACACCACATCGTGAATACCCCTATTAACAAAATGCAATAACTATTGGAAGATAAAAATACATACAAAACAGTAAGAGATGATCCCACGCCCAAACTACAAAGACAGAACAACATAATAATTAGCAATTTATTCAAAAACAACTACAAAGACAATAGGGAAGAATATAAACTTTCATGTTCTACAACAACAGCTCCCAGACTTTATGGACTTCCAAAAATTCACAAACCAACCTCACCAATAAGACCAATTTCATCGTCGTTCGATGTTCCATGCATACAAACTATCGATATATATAGGAACTATTTAAAAAACATAACTTCGGAAAAATATAACATCAAAAATTATTTTGAACTAAAAGAAAAAGTCAAATATGTCGTCTTAAATGATGGCGATAATTTAGAATCCTAAGACGTTATATCCCTTTTTACTAATATACCGACTCTCATAGTTATAAAAAAGTGTTAAATTTATGAAACAAATTGAAAAACACACAAAAATTCCGAAACGAAATGACCTTGGAATTCTATTTAAGAGAAAACAATTATTTCAAACTAGCAGGCCATAGTCGTCCGAGGCTTCGCCACGGACATTTTCTCTTTATCAATACTACCTTTGTATATTTGAAAAATTTCAATAATAAAAAAAGGTAAAATATTTGCATATTATTTGTATTTGGAAGCAAATTATATTAAATAGTATAATTATAATAAAGTGAAGATATTTCCAATTTAGTTATTTAATACTTCAGTATTAACAACGTGTTTTGATTCATTGGCATTACCAGGAATAAGAAAAATCTGATTATCTGCTGTACCGACTCGTTTACCATAATCTACTTGTACGTTTTTCAAAGTTTTGCATTAAATATTTATTATACTCCACAATAATTTTGTCACGAAATTTTTTTACGACCATGAGTCGATTAAGCCATGTTCGTCTGTCTATCTGTTCATTAGTTTGTCCACACGATTACAGCCGTGTCTTTATTGCAAATCTGTTTAAAGTCCATAATGAAATAATTTTCATGATTTGAGATTTGTCATACAGTGGTGCTCCAGCTTAACGAAAGATATAATGTCCAGGGTCGTTCGGTAAATCGAAAAGTTCATTAAATCGGTAATACGATTTTCGAGTTTTTTATCATATAACAAAGCAAATAAATTTGTCAACTTGACACAAATATCCTTACATTTTTTGTCTGAATTATGCACTCCAATAAAGTTGAATTTTTGAACTTGTTTTAGGTATTATTAATTATTATTATTAAATATTTGGTTAAAAAGGAAAGCTGGTGGTTAAATCTGTTCACACTCCAAATGAAAAATCCAAGAATATGTCAATACATTCCTATTATGTTTTTAAAAAGGAAACCCTACAATATATATATTAACCCGAGGGGATTATTTGAGAATTAGATAAGTAAATACATATTAATGTTATTACAAATTCAAAAACAAACGAAGCGAGCTTAGAGAAGCAAATGTTGTTAAATAGAATAGCTACAATTTTAAATGTTCGCAATATAGAGTCAACAACATTAAATAAGGGTTCGTTATATTGAAAGTTCGTTAAATCGGTGTTCGCTAAATTGGAGCACCACTGTAATGCTTAAATTTGAAATTTATACCCTGCAGTTGAAATTCAACAAAATTTTGTGAATACTTCCATAGAAAGTGACGTCACCAAAATATCAAAACCTTCATAATTTATACAAAAATTAATGTGTTGAATTGAAAGATCATACATAAGTCTTGTTTTCTTGATAAATAAAACGTCTCTGAGTTTGAAATATGAAAAATTGGAAAAAAAATATAAGACTTCGTGCAAGTCGAAGATAATTTTTTAATGGTTTTATTTTTTATTTGTCTTTTATTCATCATTAAAGTGATGAATTTAAGTATGTTCCTATGTATATTTTCCTCACTTTATATTCCATAATGTTTTTTAAAAAAGCTTTTGTACTTCAAATATTCATCTTAAGAAGTGCTCAAACATGCTAGTATAGTAGACATTTCATCCAATATCCCAGCAAAATTTTTCGTTAGGTCTTGTTTTTTAATCGATTCTAAAATGCATTACATAAATGCTAATGCAAGAACTTAAATTTAATCCGTAATAAATTCACGGCAATGCATTCACATCAACTTGAAAGTTGTTATTCAAATATTAATTTCGTGAAATCAATTATAAACCAACCGTTTTAAGCGCTTAATCTTTTCAAGTGACAGGCTTTCGATTACCTCTTATGACTGGCTATATAAAAATAATGGGTTTAGTAAGCGAGAGGGTAAGCGATGAATGAAATTTTCTGAATTACTTTTTCGATTATATGTAAGCGAAGATTTTGCTGGGATGTTCTCCAGCAATACATTTCTCCAGAGCTTTTTAGAATAAAAATATACTTTATAACTTAATAAATAATACATCGACAAACAAACCTTATTTGCAGCTCTTAACCTGCTAGAACACAATTTTTAATAGTAATATATTTTTGGGTGTCCTGTTACATAAAACAATTTAAAAGCTCAATTTATTACTTACTTCAAAATTTCTAAAAAAAATTAAATTGATTAAAGTTCATTACATTTTTTGTTTAAATTAAATAAATGGCGTTTTATAACAATTTTATGGCGTTCTGATGTTTTTTTAATTAGTTACATCAAAATTTCTAAAAAAAAATGAAATTGATGAAAATTCATTACATTTTTTATTTAAATTAAATAAATGGCGTTTTATAACAATTTTATGGCGTTCTGATGTTTTTTCAATTTATTTTGAAAATGTCTATTTAAAACTCTAAGATGTTTTCCTAACTCCTTTAATTTACTAAAATACATAATTATTATTCTGTTCAAATCAACTAACAAAAACTGTCAAAAATACAGTTTTTAAAAAAAAAATATTCTAAAAATTATTCTAATTTTCTTGACTCTTGACCTTGTTCTCCCAGGGCAAGTTTGCTTTGGGAATTATGTAGATAATGACTATGAAACAAATTTCTGATATCAATTTCGTATCACTGTGATATTGTGATATTTATGGTCGAGGATAAGGCAGTCAAATGTTACAGACCTCAGTCTTGTCTATTAAAGTCGAAGCTAAAATGTATAAAGAGCACTATAAAGAAATTTATAAAAATTAGGAAAAAAGTTTATAAATTAATTTTAATATTTTGTTCTAATTTTCACTTAACTTTTATATGGAAGACGTGGATTGATTTCGAAAAAATATTTAAATTGATAGTTATTCAGGGTCACTGAGGGAAAATTTGTTAACGTTTTACTTCCCGGTCCTATTTTTTCCTCAATTATGCAAAATTTTTCAAAATAGATCTTTGGGGATTTACTCACTATTGCTAGTCAAAATTTTACGTAAACAAATTATTTTTGAAAAATTCCTTGATTGCGGAAAATTTTTCAGTTTTGTATAAGTTGATTGTCTTTCAAATGATATCAAATATATTAATATCGATGAGATTAATTTTGTATATTGCTACCTACTTTTATAAATAATACAAAGAATTTTAATATATCTGTTTACTCATTTGCACTTTAACAAAATAATCATAACAGCAAACTATTATTTCAAAAAATTATATTAATTTCGTAGTACTTTTTAAGCATTGCTTTTATAAGGTTAAGTATAACCTTCTTAAAGGGTGCACAATTTAGTTTTGGCCCCGGATGCCAGCAACCCTAGCTACGCCACTGCTTCACTCCAATCGCAGTCGTGTAAGCAAATAATTGCATGCATAATTTACCAACAATATTCTATTCGCTGCTCTTGCTCTCCTAGCGCGGAGCATCGCTCTTGCATTTTCTGTAAAACTTGTTAAACTTGTTTTACGTCGAGGCATTTATTTATTTATTTATTTATTTATTTATTTGGCCAAGCAAGGCAATTTTTTATTCTTACTTAAATTAATCTATCTTATGATAGTTTTTTTTTTTTGTTTTTTTTTTTTTTTTTGTTTTTGTATTATGGATTGTATTACAAAGTGGGCGTATCCGCCCACAGGATTGACATTTTGTTTACAAAACTTTGTCATAAATTAATTCTACTCCTGCTAGAATTGGGGTGTTGAGACAAGGACTTGGGGTTATTAGGCATGGGTCGTGCGTATTCAGGGTGATGATGGAGATGACAAAAGAAGGGACATTATTAAAGATGAGATGATTATAAAGGGGAAAGAAGGTTAAGAGGACGGAAATAGGAACTTGTAAAGATTTGTTTTAAAGGAGAATTTCGATATGGATGGTGAATAGCTATCGCTGATATTATTGAATTCTTTACAACATCTATTAATTGGCTCATTATTGGCGTATATTGTATGGTGCTGATACTCATATAACATTCGTGTGTGTCTTGTACGTCTTGAGGATTCGTTGAACTTTATCTTATTTGATATATATTCACTGTCTACAGTTCCGTTGAGAACATCAAATGTGAAACATGAGGTAAGTAGTGTTCTTCTGGTTGATAGGGGCATTAAGTTAAGCAAGCTAAGCCTATGCACATAGGATGGCAGGGTATTGTATTCACGGGGGTTGTAGGTGTTTCTTAGAGCAAAAAGCACGAATTGCTTTTGAATAGATTCCAGTCTCTCGCTATGTGAATCGAACGCAGGATTCCAAATAATGCATCCATATTCTAGAAGTGGGCGTACTAAAGAACAATATAGCGTTTTGGTAACCCATACATTTTTAAACTCGTTTGCGCGTCTTTTTATGAAACCGAGTTGTTTGCTGGCTCTTGATAGGATTTTATCATAATGCAGATTAAATCGCAATTTATTATCTAAAACGACTCCAAGATCAACAATATGATTGACATTTTTAAGTTCTTTACCAATAAGTAAGTAATTGCAATTAGTTATAAGATTTTTTCGGGAGAAAGTTATTCTATAGCATTTATTGACGTTTAGAAATAGCTTATTCTGACTGCACCACTGCTCTAAATCAAGTATTTGGATTGAAGAAATGTAACATCAAGTTCAGAATTGATTACATGGTACATTTTTAAGTCATCTGCGTATAATAGATGTGGGATATTATACAAAACGTCGGATATGTCTGATATAAAAATATTGAATAGAAGTGGGCCAAGATGACTTCCTTGTGGGACACCGGATGTGACAGAAATCTCCTTGGATAGGATACCTTGAAATTTGACAAATTGGGATCTACCGTGAAGATAAGACTTAAGCCATTTGAGAAGGGACCCTGAGATACCAAACTTTTCCAGTTTGTTAGCTAGGATATGATGATCAACGCGATCGAAGGCCTTGCTAAAGTCAGTGTAGATTGCGTCAACTCGATGTCCTTTTTCCATTTTGCCTAATACATCAGAAATCATAATCATAAGATTAGTGGTAGTTGATCTACCTTTACGGAAACCATGTTGCTGTTCATTGAGTAATGGATTTATGAAATCTGTCAGTGTTTCGCATATTATTTTTTCGAATAGTTTTGGGATAGAAGATAAAATGGCAATACCCCTATAGTTCTCGACCGACCTTTTATCACCATTTTTAAATATTGGTGTGAGATGAGATGTTTTCCAATAAGAAGGAAAAACACCGTGGTTAAGTGATTTATTGAAGATTATTTGTAAGAGCAAGAGCAGCGAATCTACGCACTGAATAAGAAAATTGGGTGGAATTAGGTCAGGGCCTGGTCCTTTCTTTGGATCTAGCTCAATTCTAGCTGCAAATATTTCATCACGTGTTAATTCTATGTGATTGATTTGAGGTGATAAATTTGTGAAAGGAGGGGGATTGTAAGATGTGTTTGTAGAAACACAGAAAACTTCCTTGAAATGATCTGCGTAAAGATTGCAAATCTCTTGAGTGTTAGAAGATGTAACATTGCCTTTGAACATGGAGGAAGGGTATCCGTTTGATTTGCGTTTGACATTCACATACTCAAAGAATTTCTTTGGCTCTACAGCAATTCTTTCTCCAATGAGATTAATATAAAGATTAAATGCTTCCTTGGATTTTACAGAAAATACTTGTGATATATCTTCATACTTCGTTCTCAATTCATCGGTGACATTGATGGTGGATTTAATGACTTTATATAATTTGTTTCTCTGATTTCTTAGATGTCTGAGATTTTTATCTAGCCATGGTTCAGAAAGTTTATTCTTTTTCTTAATTTTTGGGACATATTTATCTACAATTGTGAGGACGCGCTGATAAAAAAGTGAGACTGCACTATCGAGATCAAGTGCTAATAAATCGTTCCAATCAATAGAATCGAGACAGATCTTTATGCTATCATAGTCAGCATTTAGAAAATCGTATACTATAGCGTTATTATATGAGTGTACGAAATTTATATTGGTGGGAAAAAGCTCTGTGGATAGGGCTGAGTGGTGAGAGTTGTTAGAAAATAAGTGTTCAGCGGCAGGGGTTGGAACAACGTTTATTTCATCATAGGTATTAGTAAAGACAAGGTCCAGCCATTTACCATTTTGGTTCGGAAACCTGTTAACTTGCTGATGGTCGTTAACATAGAAGGTACTGAGTAAAGTATAATCAATCGAGTTGGAGAGGTCAACAGGAAGAAGGTAGTTGTCATTCTCATCAATAACAAATGAAATATTTGGACGATTAAAGTCACCGAAGATAACGATTCTATCTTCCTCTTTCAATGTCGTGGTAAGTGATGAGATATTTTCGCATAGATCCCTATATGTGGTTTCCGCGGAATTAGGAGGAATATAAATGACACCAATATAGATATATTGATGATCTTGAGAACTAATCCGAACTATTTGGTGGTCATAAAGTTTGTGAGAGGTAGTTTCTATTAATTGACTAGTTAGGGAGTTATGTATGGCAATTAGAACACCACCAACACGGGACTGACAGGTGTATGTATAATCTCGATCATTTCGGTAGAGTGTCCAATTGCTATCGAGGATTTCTTCGTTTTTGAAGGAGTCATTTAACCATGTTTCTGCGAATATCAAAACATTATAGTGACACGACTTTGCGTCTACGAAAAGTTTATTTAGTTTGCCACGCATACCACCGCAATTGTGATAAAACATTTTTAGGCTATTGTTTTTTGAAGGGGGTAGACAAAAATCTAGGGGAGTGTCTAAGTGGTGTGTGACGCATAAGCTGATAAGTCCTTTTCTACTTCAGCTGGTGAGATATTAAAACTCTCGTGGTACTGAATGTAAATTTTTTTAAGTTCAGCCGGTTCGGTTGGAAGTCCTTCCTGTTGTATCATTACCATGACGCTTGTTCTAGTTGAACCGTCGATACAAGTGGAGTCAGCTTTGTTATGTAGGTAAGCCAAGTAGAGACGCACGTTTTCATATAGCCTCCGGTCTCTAAGGCGGGACAAGACAAAGCGACCTTCAGTGCTAGTTTCAGCGAGATTTTTAGTTAATTTGGCTATTGGCGGAAGCAGAGGATCGAGAAAAGATGGTGCTGTGGTAGGCTTAACTGCGGAAAGCGTGGTTGAAACAGAGGGTTGTGTGGTTGTAAGACGATCAGCGGTATTTACTGGTGTGGTGGGTGTATGTATGGAAGAAATAATAGAAGTATGAGCAGGGGGAACAGATGCATTCCGTGGAGTGAAGGTGGCAGCATCCTTATTCAGAACGATTTTAAGTACAGAAGGATTTAGTACAGGTGATCGTATAAAGTTTGGGTAACTTCCAAAACCCTTATTTGATGAGTGATTGTTATATGATGTATTTGAAGGTGATAAATTGAATGAGACGCGTTTATTTTTAGGTTGAGATTTTTGTGAGAATTGTTTTGAAGGCATATTAGTCTTGGATGGATGTGATGAATTATGTTTTGAGAAGGAAAATGGAGATTTATGAGAGTTTAGTGAGAGTGGCTCTGATGGTTTATAAATCTTTGATGGATGTGAGGGATTATATTTTGAGAGGGAAAATGGGGGAAATATATTTGTTTTAAGGGACCAATTAGGATCGTGGGATTTTGTCTTACTTTTACCCTGCTTATTTCTAGTGGTCGTAAATCTATTACTCCTAGACTTGGGATGACTGGTTTGAGATTTCCTATTCGTCCACTCGGATATTCGTATGTTTCCATCTTTATAAACTCTTTGTGCTCGGGACAGGAACATCCAACTGTATTTTGTGGGTATACTCACTTTAAAGCTGCTCACTTTTTTTGCTTTTGCAGAAGAGGTCCTCTGGCAGTCAAGAATGTTTATGTGGTGCTTTTTAAAGTAATTATATACCCAACTTTCGTTCGCCTTGAGTGGAAATCCTTTGATGAAAAGAACAGTGCTGCTTTCATCATTGCACTCTTTTATACGTTGCATCCTTTTTTCCCACTCCGCATTGGTCCATAATGTTCCAAAACGTTCGATTGCTGGTGGAGAGGCTGCGATAGGTGAGGTAGACGTAGGTATTATGGGAGGTGATGTGACGGGAACTTCCTTTGAAATTTTCGAAGCTACCAACAATTCTTCAAAGATAGAAGAGGTATCGAGATGGGATCGCTGTAAATCTATGTTTTCGTTGACTCTGAGTGGTTGTTGCATCACGACATTTACTATCTCCTCTAGTGTAGAGCGGAAAGCACTGAGTTCGTCGCTGATTTCACTCATTCTAGCAAATAACATATCTACTAGAGGGGAGTCAGGTAAGTCGTTGTGAGGATGCTCTGCTTTGTTTGACGTGGTTTGCAACATGGCGTCAAGGTCATTCCGGATTGCGATCATATTGTCATGGAGTTGACGATCCGGTTCATAGGTTTTTATTTTTTTGACATTTTCTAGTATCTCCATGTACATTTTTTTAGTGCCGGAATTTTTAATTCCGGAACATTTGCAATCTTTGTTCACCGTATCTCTTATTGACTTGATGCTTTCTGACATCGATTTAAGTTTCAATTCAATGGATTTTTGGATGAATCTATGGCCTCGATGATGTCATCGCCTATCTGGATCCCGCCATCGGGTCGTGTGAGCTGCTTTGTGGTTTTCTTGAAAAAAGATTTATTTTCTAATGATGCCGCATTCAAAGAGTCACTAATGCATTTAATGGCAAGCATCACATCAGAAAGAGATATCTTCTGGCACTCGTCACAGTAGAATACAAAATTCTTACTCATTTCACGTGTATACGTGAGGCATCTCCTCGATAGCCCAACACAGCAGTCATGAAATGCTTTCCCACAAATACCCTTACAGGTGAGAATAGGAATTGTTTTGTCTTCAATGACGCAGGTTTGTTTATCACATGTTGATTCCATTGTTAAAATTTTTATTATTTTTTTTTCACTGTGACGCAGAAAGTAGGTGGCTTTTTATTTAAATGTTATTTGATTTGGTAGCACTTTTAAATTTTATTATTTAATCAGTTTTTATAGTTCACTGCACTTGCTTCAGTGGGTCAGGAAATCCGCAGCGTAAGCACTTTATTAAGTTCTTTTGGCACTTTTTATTTGCGGTTAAAATTGGGTAAATTTATTATTTTTTTTTTTTTTATTTTTTTTTATTCAGTTGCACTATTTTATTGTTTTTATTGTTTTTGCAGTCTTTGGAGTTCACTGTGCTTGCTTCCGTGGGTAATGAGCAGTGTTAGCAATTTATATTTCTTTTTATTTTTTCTTAACGCACGCTTATATTTTTGCTTGTTAATTTAGGTTGTTGAGGAAGGTCAGGGAAAAATTTTAATTTGGCGGAGCTTATTAAAAACACGTCCGAACGGTATATACAAAATATGCTATAACACCTGTGAATGACACATTTTGAAATATTAAAATATCTTTCTTTCTCAAGTATTAATTAAAAATTTGGAAAACTACAATAAAACTAGTAAGGTATATCTTCGACTTAGCCGAAGTTAAAATACCCCCACGGGAGATTCGCAATGGTACAAAATCTTAAATTGCAGCTCTTTTCATATGAGATTTAAAAAAATTTACTATTTTGATGACGTCTAATTAATCTAAATCTAATCTAAGTCAATTCATATCAAATTGTTTTCCTGCAAAGTAAAGACAAGCCTTTTTATAAAGTTTTTAATTAGGGGCTGTATGGGATGTGGGCGTGTTCTTGAGTGGTTGATAACAATTTTTCTAACACGCCTCAATTTTGATATAATATACACAAGTACCCAATTTCAGGTCTGTAGCTTAAATATTAGCCTATTTATAGAGTTTTGAATATTATGGGTTGTATGGAAGATGGGCGTGTTCCTCAATGGATGAGCCCATTTTACTAACACATCTTAATTTTATTATAAAAATAATAAATATCTAATTTTACTTACACTGTATTTTGTGTTCCTCACTTTTGTATGGGCTCAAAGTTCTGTGCACCCGGCGCGTGTTTGTGAAATAGTCAAAATAGCTTTATCTGACAGTGCATTTCTATCAAGATCAAAACAAAATGTAAAATATTAACGCGTGAGCTCATAAATACATTCAAGTTATCGGCTGTTATATTATTTTTTACGTAATGTGTGATAAACGCGATCATTTTTGTTACGTGTGCGGTTTACTTGTCGACAAGAAATATCGTTTTAAATTAAGAAAAAAAGCTGTTGTAGATTCACATAACAATTCTTTTTGTTGAAAATCGTTGGTAAGAACCAAAATTTGCTTGTTCGACTTGCTCTGCAGAAGTTAAAGAATGGAAATCTGAAAACAAACATTCTTTGCCTTTTTCAAGCCCTATGGTTTGACATCGTCAAGTGATCCATAAACCAGAAGATTGCTATTTTTGAGAAACAAATATCAAAGGTCATCGTTATAAAAGTTGCAACCACACACAATATGCTGACGTTTCAACTGATTCTAAAACAAGTGTGAGGGATAAGCTTGCTGTGCAGCTGTGCAACGGCAGGGCTCCTCGATATCTAATGATGAAGACGCAAATATCATGGAAGGCGATAAACCGTTCATTCCATTAAAATTACTTTTTACAGAACGGCATTTGGTATCAAATTAAGATTTTGATGATATCGTACGTGATGTTGGACTGTCACTAAGGCAAACAGAAATCTTGGGATCTCGGTTAAAGCAATGGAATATTGTAGAATCTGACTTCAACATCACATTATCTCGGAAAAGACACCTACTATCTGATCGCGAGTACCGATCAGAAGCTTGGTGTTTATTTATCGATGGTTCATGCAAAAGTAAGTTTGTGAAAGTGACATTTGAAACGAGTTTTTGATTCACATTTTTCGTAGGTTTAAAAGCAGTACTAATGCAGAACAATAATGACTTCCAATCCTTACCAACAGCATACGCTACTTATATGAAGGAAACATATGAAACGTTGGAAAAAATTTTAACGTTAATCAATAACAAGAAAGACCAATGGCAAATTGTCTCTGATCTCAAAGTCCTAACGATTTTATGTGGGATGCAAGGTGGCTACACTAAATTTCCGTGTTATCTTTGTGAATGGGACAGTCGTGGAGAAAATCCATGCCAAACATGTGATTGGCCAGCCAGGAAATCGTTTCAAATAGAAAAGAAAAATGATGTCAACCTTCCGTTGTCGCAAACTGATAAAATTGTTTTGCCGCCTTTGCACCTAAAGTAAGGCTACATAAAATAGTTTGTGAAATAACTGGGCAAGGATGGCGAGACTTTTGTATATCTTAAGTTTTTCCTAAATTGAGTGACGCAAAAATAAAAAAAGGTACTAGCAATGTTGCATGCTTATATAAATGAAATAATGCGCGACTAACACTTTCCAAAAATATTAAGCAAAAATATTAAGTTGAGGAGAAATGGAATGTGGAATGTCGATAAAAACTCATTTTCCACATGCTCATTTGGATTTCTTCCCAGAAAATCTCGGGCAATTCAGCGATGAACATGGTGAACGATTCCACTAAAAAATCTCTAAGATCGTACCCCAAAACCAAGGAAAAAGTTACTAGTAAGGTATGTGTTCGACTTGGCCGAAGTTAAAATACCCCCACGGGCGATTCGTAATGGTCATAAGAGCTGTACAATTTTTAACTGAAGCTTTTTTTATAAGATTTAAAAAAAAAAATACTATTTTAATGACGTCTAAAATACATTCATATCAAATTTTTTTCCTGCAAGGTAAAGACAAGCCTCTTCATAAAGTTTTCAATTTGGGGTTGTATGGGAGGTGGGCGTGTTCTGAATGGTTGACGCCAATTTTTATAACACGCCTCAGTTTTGATATAATATACACAAATACCCAATTTCAGTTCAGTAGCTTAAATATTAGGCTATTTATAGAGTTTTCACTATTATGGGTTGTATGGGAGTTGGGTGTGTTCTTAGGCGGATGACGCCCACTTTTCTTCCACAATTTAGTTTTGATATAAAATACAAACGCATCAAATTTTTTTCCCTGTAGCTTAAAGAGAAGCCCTTGTATAGAATTTTAAATTTTGGGGTTGTATGGGAGGTGGGCGTGTTCATGGGCAGATGATGCCCATTTTTATCACATGTCTTAATTTTTATTTAAAAATAATTAATATATAATTTTACTTTTGTAACTTAGACAGAAGCCTATTTATATAGTTTTCAATATTAGGGTTGTATGGGAGGTGGGCGTGTTCATTGGTTGATGACGCCCATGTTTCTTAAACGTCTTAATTTTTACATAAAAAGTATATGTATCTAATTTTGATTTTGTTGCTTCGACAGAAGCCTATTTACATAGTTTTCAATTTTGGGATTGTACGGGAAGTGGGCGTATTCGTGGGTGGATGATGCCCATTTCTCTAACATACCTCAGTTTTGACATAGATTACACAAATGCCGAATTTAAGTTTTGTAGCTTATATATTTGCTTCTATATGGAGTTTTAATTATTGGGGTTGTATGGGAGGTAGGCGTGGTTTTCATCCGATGTAGCCCATTCTCGAACTTGATGTTAGTTTTTTAGAAAAAAGCTAAAATATCGAATTTCAGCATGATAGCTTCGAAATTGCGGCTGTAATCGTGTCCACAGACAGACGGATAGACAGACAGGTGGACAGACAGACGGACATGGTTAAATCAACTCAGGTGGTGATGCTAAACAAGAATATATATACTTTTCTATGCCTACCACGCCTCCTTATGGTAAAATTTATATACCCCTTACGCAGTACGCGTGGGGGTATAAAAATAAAATTATAGCCAATGGTGACTTCAACGGAAAACTGAAAATTCATCGTCAGTTAATTAATAAAACGCAGGCGATCAAACAGGCATTTCTACGTTAAAATGTATCGAAGTGCGCTGGTCAGCTCCAGTGACAGATTAAAAATATTTAGTTTCGAAAAAGTTCCATAAGTTTGAAAAGTTTTGGCCAATTTGGTATTTGTAAGAAAACGTTATTTCAGAGACAAAGAACTACATCAAAATTTTAAAAGAATATATTTATCAGTCGGAATTCAACATGAAATATTTTCTCAACGATCATGAGTATTCAGCCTTTACAACGAGACAAGCAAACACTTTTAAACACTTACTATTACCACGTTTATCCGACGCTTCAAGTCGATATGATCGAAGTCGCTTCGACTCAAACCATTGCATAAACGGAACTTCAAACCGTCTTGAAAGTTTCAAAGCGATTCAATAAGACCTCATTTTAAATCGGTTCTTAAAATTTCAAGTCGCTTTGAAAGTACACATAAACAAGTTTTTATTTTGCAACCGTTCTGAAAATGCTTCGCAGTGTTCTAGCTGTCAAACTTTGTTGAGCACAGTGACAGAATGTATATTGATTTGTCAAATTGTGAAAACGCTTCTACAATCGCTTTCGCTGAAACCGACTCAGTATTTGTGTTTAAACACTCTACTTTTAACCGTACTGTGACAAAACGAAATAAATGAATGCGCCTTAACGTGCCGGATAAACGTAATATATGAAATAATTATCATAATAATAAATAAAAGAACTAATTATCATAAACGCAAAGAAGCAAACAATAGGGTATTCACGATGTGGTGTATTTTTGATAAATTTTAATAAAATTTACAATATTTACAACACATTGTGAACAAACCTTCACTAAAGTCTGGGTAGTTCATCATTTAGCAGTACGAGAAATAAAAAGAATTGAAACGAAGCACTGAATTAAATTAACTTTTATTAAATAAACACACAACCCAGCCAGAACCTTCATCCACGCTGAGTCAAAAAGTTTTTGTGATCAGTTGATCAAATATACAACGATATTTACAAAGAATACAATAGGGTTTCGCCATTGTATTTTTGCTACAGGGTTGTATTTTGAACACTGTACATTATGTTTTTGTAATTTTACTTTAAATATCAAATTTATCAAAAATACACAATACAAGGGCAAATACACCACATCGTGAATACCCCTATTAACAAAATGCAATAACTATTGGAAGATAAAAATACATACAAAACAGTAAGAGATGATCCCACGCCCAAACTACAAAGACAGAACAACATAATAATTAGCAATTTATTCAAAAACAACTACAAAGACAATAGGGAAGAATATAAACTTTCATGTTCTACAAACAACAGCTCCCAGACTTTATGGACTTCCAAAAATTCACAAACCAACCTCACCAATAAGACCAATTTCATCGTCGTTCGATGTTCCATGCATACAAACTATCGATATATATAGGAACTATTTAAAAAACATAATTTCGGAAAAATATAACATCAAAAATTATTTTGAAATAAAAGAAAAAGTCAAATATGTCGTCTTAAATGATGGCGATAATTTAGAATCCTAAGACGTTATATCCCTTTTTACTAATATACCGACTCTCCTAGTTATAAAAAAGTGTTAAATTTATGAAACAAATTGAAAAACACACAAAAATTCCGAAACGAAATGACCTTGGAATTCTATTTAAGAGAAAACAATTATTTCAAACTAGCAGGCCATAGTCGTCCGAGGCTTCGCCACGGACATTTTCTCTTTATCAATACTACCTTTGTATATTTGAAAAATTTCAATAATAAAAAAAGGTAAAATATTTGCATATTATTTGTATTTGGAAACAAATTATATTAAATAGTATAATTATAATAAAGTGAAGATATTTCCAATTTAGTTATTTAATACTTCAGTATTAACAACGTGTTTTGATTCATTGGCATTACCAGGAATAAGAAAAATCTGATTATCTGCTGTACCGACTCGTTTACCATAATCTACTTGTACGTTTTTCAAAGTTTTGCATTAAATATTTATTATACTCCACAATAATTTTGTCACGAAATTTTTTTACGACCATGAGTCGATTAAGCCATGTTCGTCTGTCTATCTGTTCATTAGTTTGTCCACACGATTACAGCCGTGTCTTTATTGCAAATCTGTTTAAAGTCCATAATGAAATAATTTTCATGATTTGAGATTTGTCATACAGTGGTGCTCCAGCTTAACGAAAGATATAATGTCCAGGGTCGTTCGGTAAATCGAAAAGTTCATTAAATCGGTAATACGATTTTCGAGTTTTTTATCATATAACAAAGCAAATAAATTTGTCAACTTGACACAAATATCCTTACATTTTTTGTCTGAATTATGCACTCCAATAAAGTTGAATTTTTGAACTTGTTTTAGGTATTATTAATTATTATTATTAAATATTTGGTTAAAAAGGAAAGCTGGTGGTTAAATCTGTTCACACTCCAAATGAAAAATCCAAGAATATGTCAATACATTCCTATTATGTTTTTAAAAAGGAAACCCTACAATATATATATTAACCCGAGGGGATTATTTGAGAATTAGATAAGTAAATACATATTAATGTTATTACAAATTCAAAAACAAACGAAGCGAGCTTAGAGAAGCAAATGTTGTTAAATAGAATAGCTACAATTTTAAATGTTCGCAATATAGAGTCAACAACATTAAATAAGGGTTCGTTATATTGAAAGTTCGTTAAATCGGTGTTCGCTAAATTGGAGCACCACTGTAATGCTTAAATTTGAAATTTATACCCTGCAGTTGAAATTCAACAAAATTTTGTGAATACTTCCATAGAAAGTGACGTCACCAAAATATCAAAACCTTCATAATTTATACAAAAATTAATGTGTTGAATTGAAAGATCATACATAAGTCTTGTTTTCTTGATAAATAAAACGTCTCTGAGTTTGAAATATGAAAAATTGGAAAAAAAATATAAGACTTCGTGCAAGTCGAAGATTAATGGTTTTATTTTTTATTTGTCTTTTATTCATCATTAAAGTGATGAATTTAAGTATGTTCCTATGTATATTTTCCTCACTTTATATTCCATAATGTTTTTTAAAAAAGCTTTTGTACTTCAAATATTCATCTTAAGAAGTGCTCAAACATGCTAGTATAGTAGACATTTCATCCAATATCCCAGCAAAATTTTTCGTTAGGTCTTGTTTTTTAATCGATTCTAAAATGCATTACATAAATGCTAATGCAAGAACTTAAATTTAATCCGTAATAAATTCACGGCAATGCATTCACATCAACTTGAAAGTTGTTATTCAAATATTAATTTCGTGAAATCAATTACAAACCAACCGTTTTAAGCGCTTAATCTTTTCAAGTGACAGGCTTTCGATTACCTCTTATGACTGGCTTTATAAAAATAATGGGTTTAGTAAGCGAGAGGGTAAGCGATGAATGAAATTTTCTGAATTACTTTTTCGATTATATGTAAGCGAAGATTTTGCTGGGATGTTCTCCAGCAATACATTTCTCCAGAGCTTTTTAGAATAAAAATATACTTTATAACTTAATAAATAAAACATCGACAAACAAACCTTATTTGCAGCTCTTAACCTGCTAGAACACAATTTTTAATAGTAATATATTTTTGGGTGTCCTGTTACATAAAACAATTTAAAAGCTCAATTTATTACTTACTTCAAAATTTCTAAAAAAAATTAAATTGATTAAAGTTCATTACATTTTTTGTTTAAATTAAATAAATGGCGTTTTATAACAATTTTATGGCGTTCTGATGTTTTTTTAATTAGTTACATCAAAATTTCTAAAAAAAAATGAAATTGATGAAAATTCATTACATTTTTTATTTAAATTAAATAAATGGCGTTTTATAACAATTTTATGGCGTTCTGATGTTTTTTCAATTTATTTTGAAAATGTCTATTTAAAACTCTAAGATGTTTTCCTAACTCCTTTAATTTACTAAAATACATAATTATTATTCTGTTCAAATCAACTAACAAAAACTGTCAAAAATACAGTTTTAAAAAAAAAAATATTCTAAAAATTATTCTAATTTTCTTGACTCTTGACCTTGTTCTCCCAGGGCAAGTTTGCTTTGAGAATTATGTAGATAATGACTATGATATTGTGATATTTATGGTCGAGGATAAGGCAGTCAAATGTTACAGACCTCAGTCTTGTCTATTAAAGTCGAAGCTAAAATGTATAAAGAGCACTATAAAGAAATTTATAAAAATTAGGAAAAAAGTTTATAAATTAATTTTAATATTTTGTTCTAATTTTCACTTAACTTTTATATAGAAGACGTGGATTGATTTCGAAAAAATATTTAAATTGATAGTTATTCAGGGTCACTGAGGGAAAATTTGTTAACGTTTTACTTCCCGGTCCTATTTTTTCCTCAATTATGCAAAATTTTTCAAAATAGATCTTTGGGGATTTACTCACTATTGCTAGTCAAAATTTTACGTAAACAAATTATTTTTGAAAAATTCCTTGATTGCGGAAAATTTTTCAGTTTTGTATAAGTTGATTGTCTTTCAAATGATATCAAATATATTAATATCGATGAGATTAATTTTGTATATTGCTACCTACTTTTATAAATAATACAAAGAATTTTAATATATCTGTTTACTCATTTGCACTTTTACAAAATAATCATAACAGCAAACTATTATTTCAAAAAATTATATTAATTTCGTAGTACTTTTTAAGCATTGCTTTTATAAGGTTAAGTATAACCTTCTTAAAGGGTGCACAATTTAGTTTTGGCCCCGGATGCCAGCAACCCTAGCTACGCCACTGCTTCACTCCAATCGCAGTCGTGTAAGCAAATAATTGCATGCATAATTTACCAACAATATTCTATTCGCTGCTCTTGCTCTCCTAGCGCGGAGCATCGCTCTTGCATTTTCTGTAAAACCTGTTAAACTTGTTTTACGTCGAGGCATTTATTTGTAGCTGTGTTTGTAGTTTAAGGTAAATACGAACACTTCATTTTTCGAAACTTTTAATTTATCTTTAATCTATACAAAATATGCTATCACACCTGTGAATGACACATTTTGAAATATTAAAATATCTTTCTTTCTCAAGTATTAATTAAAAATTTGGAAAACTACAATAAAACTAGTAAGGTATATCTTCGACTTAGCCGAAGTTAAAAAACCCCCACGGGAGATTCGCAATGGTACAAAATCTTAAATTGCAGCTCTTTTCATATGAGATTTAAAAAAATTTACTATTTTGATGACGTCTAATTAATCTAAATCTAATCTAAGTCAATTCATATCAAATTGTTTTCCTGCAAAGTAAAGACAAGCCTTTTTATTAAGTTTTTAATTAGGGGCTGTATGGGATGTGGGCGTGTTCTTGAGTGGTTGATAACAATTTTTCTAACACGCCTCAATTTTGATATAATATACACAAGTACCCAATTTCAGGTCTGTAGCTTAAATATTAGCCTATTTATAGAGTTTTGAATATTATGGGTTGTATGGAAGATGGGCGTGTTCCTCAATGGATGAGCCCATTTTACTAACACATCTTAATTTTATTATAAAAATAATAAATATCTAATTTTACTTTCGTAGCTTCGACAGAAGCCTATTTATATAGTTTTAAATTTTAGGGTTGTATGAGAGGTGGGCGTGTTCGTGGGTGGATAACGCCCATTTTCCTCTCACGTCTTAATTTTTATATTAAAATAATATATATATAATTTTATTTTTATAGCTTCGACACAAGCCTCTATATATAGGTTTCAATATTTGGGTTGTATGGGAGGTGGGCGTGTTAGTGGGTGGATGACGCCGATTTTTCGAACACAACTGAGTTTTGTCATAGACTATACAAATACTGAATTTAAGCTTTATAGCAGAAATATTCGCTTCTTTATGGAGTTTTCATCATTGGGGTCGTATGGGAGGTAGGCGTGGTTTTTATCCGATTTAGCCCATTCTCGAACTTGACCTTAGTTTTTTGGAAAAAAGCTTAAATATCGAATTTCAGCACGATAGCTTCAAAATTACGGCTGTAATCGTGTCCACAGACAGACGGACAGACAGACAGACGGACAGACAGACGGACATGGCTAAATCAACTCAGGTGGTGATGCTGAGCTGAGCTGGTGATGCTGAGCTGGTGATGAATATATATACTTTTCTATACCTACCACGCCTCCTTATGGGCGTTACACAAGTCGTGACAAAATTAATATACCCCTTACGCAGTACGCGTGGGGGTATAAATATGTGTAACGAAATTGTATGCGGCGAAACAAATATGCACACATTGGTTTACAGCTCATCATTCCACAGCAACCACAACACAGCAAGCTTTATTCAACTTGTATTCCCATCACGTCAAAGAGCGCCAACTGCTTTTGGTTACTCTTCGAATGAGTGTGGAGAGCGAGATCAATAAACTTTAAAGAGAAGGGTTGATAGCAACATGTTCTTGAAACTCTCGTAACACAAATGCGTGAAAAGCAAACGACCAAGCAATGCTTAGCATAGGTGGTAATTTCCTAAAAAACTTTACAACTGAATTAAATATATTTATTGTTAAATTTTCTTAAATAAACCCCACCTATGGCATTCTGTAGCACAAATATGATATTTTAAAATTTTTTTCATAAAAATCGGTCCAGTTGTTTTGGAGTCTCTAGCGCACTTAATATTTCCACTTCAATTTTATATAATAGTATAGATTCAACAACCAAAACTTCAAACAAATATTTGTAATGCCAATGGGCAATACACTTTCCCCAACACTTGCAAACATTATATTGGACACTCTTTTAGACTACACCTTGGATGAATTGAAGAAAATTAACATCGACATCAAGCTCATAATGAAATATGTAGATGACAGTTTTGCGGTAATAACAGAAACGGACATAAAAATAATACTCAAATGTTGTTTTTTCTATAACTATTGTTTTTGCTTTTGTTGCAGTTTTTGTTGTTGTAGTTATTGTTGCTGTTGTTGTTGCTATAACTATTATTTGGTTTATTGATGTTGTTTTCGTTGTAGTTATTGTTGTCGTGTAATTGTAATATTTTGTTGTTGTTGTTTTTGTTGTTGTTTGTGTTTTTTTGTAGCTATCGTTGTTATAGTAGTTGTTTATGAAGGTTATAGTTGTCACTGTACTGATGTTATTGTTGTTGTGGTTGTTGTAGTAAAAATGTTGTTGTATTAATTGTTACTGTATCTATTGTTGAGTTGTTGCTACCACTGTTGCTGTTTGGTTTTGGTAGCTATTGTTGTTGTAGCAATTGCTTATGAAGGTTGTAGTTGTTGGTGTTGGTGTATTTATTGTTGTGTAGTATTTGTTGTTGTTTTCGTGGTTGTTGTTGGTTTTATTGTTGTTATAGTTATTGTGGATGCATTGTTGCTACCACTGTTACTGTTGTTTTCATAATGCCGAAATCATTTTTGGGTCGAGCTGTTAGTTTTGACGAAATAAATTCAATTTTCGGGGATTTTTCTTGTTTTTCAGAAAAATTTCAAAAAAAAATAGTTGCAAATTTTGTTAAGAAATCAAAATATTTTGTCTTTTTTGATATTTTATACTAAAACCTCTTTTTTACGAAAAAAATAAGCTATTGTTGAAGAAATTCTATTGAGAAATGAAAAAGTTGTGTTTAATGGAACGAAAGCACCCAAATTATGATATTGTCATAAATTTTATTCTCATTTAAATAAATTCGCTAATTGTAAGATAATTTTTTATTTTCCATTTTTATTGTTCATAAGAATCAAATCGAGTCTTTTGCAAAAGAAAAGATACGAACGAACAGGCTGCAATAAAAACAGGTACACTCACGACTGAGATTGCAACCGTTGAAACCAGCTAAACACCTGATTTCGACACTTATGGCTAAAAGAAAGAGAGCAGAGTCAGTCGTGAGCCTACTTGTTTTTATTATACCATGTGCACTGAGAAAACAAAAAAAAGTAAAACGCACATTTTAAAAATGGTTAGTAAAATGTTCATTTTAAAAACATTCTATGCCATACAAAACAGAAAAAAAAAAAAAAAATTGACCATTTCAGCCCTTGAAAGGACTTTGACCGAGCTTCTTATGATCAATTGTGTTGTGTGTGTTATTAAATGTTTGCACACAATTGATCGAGAACTGGACCTACATGTTTTATGCCGACTCCGAACGGCTAAAGTTCATGTTCTCAAGAAGCTTTACATGGCATTATTTACTCTCTGAGGTTTGCCATTGTCTGCAGAGAGGTGGTGACCGATCAGAAAAATTTTTTATTGAAAAAAACTTTTCGCCGCGGCTGGGGATCGAACCCGGGCTCCAAGCATGCTAAGCCACACACTTAACCTGCATGCCACGGTCACCATAAAAATGAAAATCCTTTCTTTAAAATACAAAAGTAAAATGAAACGTTTTAAAAACAAAAACGAACGTATAACTATGATATAGTTAGCATGATGCCAAAACAGCGTTTTTTGGATAAAGTTTTTTTTTACTGTTGAAGATGGTGAAGATATATAGTTGTAGCAATGTTTGTTCAGGGACTTGGCTGTCATTTTTATTTGTGGTATTAAATTTAGAAGCTATTTAAAGGTTACTTTCGATAAAACTCAATTTGAGTGTTTAAACTTACCAATTTGTATAAAAAAAATTCTAAAAGTTGAAAATTGACTGTCACGTCCATATTTTGGTAGGACATTTTAACTGTCAATTCTGACTTTTGGATGTCAAAAATGCTGATATTTTTAAAAAAATAAGAAAAGCGACATCTTCTGAAGCTGTTTCTTGCTGCATTTATTTGCTGAACAAAAATAAGATTTCATTACCTTTTCAAAAACGTTTTTTTTTGTTAAAAATGATTTTTAAACAAAAGAGATATTTTAGAAAACATGTTTCAGGAAAGTGTTTTTTTTTAAATTTATGTATAACAAAAAAAATTTATAAGTTTTTCTCGTTAGTTATTCTCTACGCTATAACTTTGCACACTCAAAACTTTAAAAATCATTCCTTGCTTTCACTCGAATTTTTTAAGAGCTGCGGCTTCAATTTCAGCTAAACGTTATGCGTTCCAGTACATTCTATTTTGGATTGCAGTCAAAGTATTTTCTCCCCAATTTTGTGCCCTCCTTGAATTTAATGCTTGTTAAGTCATTTTCTACCAAATCGAAGATATTTGGTGTAAATTTATTTGAACGCCCCTTGATTTGTTGAAACCTAGTATATATTTTCTCGTTATGAGACATATCCTCATTTCTTTTTGTCATTACAAAAGTACCCTTTCAGTTCATATTATTTAAAAATGAATAGACATCATCAAGCAGTCTACATAAATATTTTTTTTTATGTTTGAATTTTAAGCCAAAATTGAAGTATCTTTAAATAACTAAAGTAACTGGATTTAAACAGTTTTAAAACTGTAGTTAAAAACATACAATATTAAAAATTTAAATTCCACATAAGATATTATTTGATCAAGTATACATAAATTTACACAGTGAGATCAAAGATATTATTTGATCAAGTATACATTAATTTACACAGTGAGATCGTCCACATGAGCCTAAAACAACATTTAATCCAACTTTGAGTCTACTTTATGCCTCATGTTGAGCAAAAACAGTTGGTTTTTCTAGTTGTTTTTAATTTTTTTTTTCAAAACCTTACTTCATATTAATGTTAATTTCTCAACAATGGTAAGGAAAAACTTAAAGCCACTCGGTGAATTTTTTAAAAATCCATCAATAAAAATTAATTTATGCTTAATTTTTGTGATATTTATCTGCTTAATATTATTAATATCTGCTTAATTTATTATGCTTAAATTTAGATATCCATTAGATAAACATGTGTTGTTTAGACGACTCTTTCTGATTCCTTCAAATATTCATGGCATTTTATATATAAAATTGCAATTTTCTTGCATTTTTTAAAACAACTATTTTTATAGTTTGTACTTTAAATTTTGCAGTATAAAGTATTACTCTGTAAAAAATATATCCTTTTTAATAATACAAAATTATAAAATGTTTGGTTTTCGTACAGGAAAATGGATAAAGAGATTAAAAACACAACACCTCAAAAAAAAGAGATTTTTCAAACATCTTGTTATCAGGCACCCTGTAAGCAAGGACATTTTGGAGTACCATTGTATTGTGTCTTCGAATGTAATTCAGGGTGAAGTGCTGACAACAGAGTACGAGGCTGACGACCATGTAGCATTTCAGCGGGGACTTTCCCATGAGCGGATTTGGGGTTGAGCGATACGTGACCAGATATTTGCACAATGCGACTTCCTTGCTGACATTTTCCTTCATTGCTTTTGTAAATGACTCTTTGAATGTCCTCACGAATCGTTCCGTTAACCCATTCGATGCGGGATGAAATGGTGCGCTCGTAAGATGCTCGATAAGATTAAGCTCGCAGAACTGCTTAAATTCTTCCGATGAGAATTGGGGTCCATTGTCGCTGACAATATTTTGTGGTAACCCCTCAATGGCAAATATTTTCTGTAGAGATGAAATTGTTGCATGGGATGTTGTTGTCGACATCTCGAGAGTGTATGGAAATTTGGAGTAAGAGTCTACCACAATTAGAAACATGCTTCAGAAAAAAAGGGCCCGCAAAATCAAGATGAATACGTTCCCAAGGTTGCTTAGCCTCAGGCCATGGCGAGAATTTTCGTTTAGGGCCGCTGGACATTGATAAACAGATTGAACAGGACTTGCATATTGCCTCAATAGCTTCGTCAATCTTCGGAAACCATACATATCGTCTTGCCATCTGCTTCATGCGACTTTTGCCCCAGTGAGCCTCGTGTAGCATATCAAGAATTTTCTGCTGAAAATTTTTTGGCACAACCACTCTTGTATAATCCGTATGTAAGAGTATGACCCCACTCTGTAACGATAAGATAAACGGCGATCAAAGAATGGTATTAAGCTACCTTGAGACTTTAGCAAACTCGGAGGCCAACCATCTTCAATCATTTTCTTAACAATACTAAGGTCACCGCTTTGTTCTGTCTCCTTTGCGATCATAGCTGCGCTGATTAGAAAATTGTTGATGGTGGATTCATAAACTTCGTAAACGTTGGACAAGGTACTCTCTTCATGATCAAACTCCAAGTCTTCCCCAACTGGAAGTCGTGAGAGAGCATCAGCGTTTGCATGTTGAGTTGTGTTTTTATAATGTATGGTGTAGTCGTAGGCTTGCAGCAAGATAGCTTCTGCTATCTCTGCAGCCTGTGTAACGTCATGACCGGCAACTTCTTTTGAGGATTAAATATGGTTGTCAGCGCCTGGTGATCTGTGGTTAATTCGAACCGTCTGCCGTAATTTTCAAGTTGAGAGTAATTCAACTGATTGCTATTTAAAGTCTTGGATGCAAAAGAAATTGACTGTTCTGTTCCATCTGGGTATCTGTGGGAGATAACTGCACCAATCCCATTATTGGAAGCATCAGTCGCAAGGATTATTGGAAGCTTGTCGTCATAATGAACAAGCTGTGCAGCTTCTACGATGTCATTCCTTAATGTCTTAAAAGCTGTGTCTTGCTTTGGACCCCACTCAAATTTAACTTGTTGACGCCTCAAAAGATTTAAAGCTGAGGCTTTTGATGAAAAATTTTAGATAAATTTGTTATAGTAATTTATTTTTCCAATAAATGCTTCCACTTTGCGAACGCTTCTGGGTCTAGGCATCAACTAAATCGCTTCCAACCTTTTAGTAGATGGCTTTATGCCTTTTGAGTCAATTATGTGGCCCACATACTCTATTTGCCCATTAGCAAACACACATTTATCTTTTCGGCATTTAAGCCCGCTGCGCTCTAAGCGTTCAAAAATACCGCGGACATTCGCTTGACGCTCTACATCATTTTCTCCTGTAATGATCACATCATCTACATACACGGCAGCTCCGGGTACCCCAGCTACAAGCTTCTCCATGACTCTCTGAAAAATTCCTGGAGCGCTAGCAACACCAAAGGGCAATCTCTGAAACTGGAATAACCCAAAGGGTGTATTTATAACCAAAAATTTCTTTGATCCTTCTGATAATTCTATTTGAATTCTCAGATCTTCTCGCTAATGTCTATTTTTGTAAAATATTGACCTCCTTGAAGTCTATGAAAAAGCTCCTCGATTCGTGGAATAGGATATTGGTCGATTTCGATTTGTGAATTCAAACCTACTTTGAAATCAGCTCACACTCGTAGCGTGCCGTTGGGTTTCTTTACCACAACAATGGGTGCTGCCCACTCACTTGAGTTTATTGGCTTTAATACATTTTTAATTACAAGAGTATTTATTTCAACGCACGCGTCATCGTACTGCGCGAATGGTAAGTTGTAGGGCTTGCAGAACTTGGGCTTGGCATCTGGCTTAAGTGCAAAATCGGCTTTAAATGTTGTGCATCGTCCTAGAGCATTTTTAAAAATGGCTGGATACTCATTTGTAAGGTTGGCGAGCGAAGAAATCAAATTGTTGTTTGATGCCTGACCTGTCGAAGAGAAAACACAGTGATTAGATTCAAAATTTTGCGGAATCTTTATTTAAAAATTAAAAATGTTGAACCAGTCCAGGCCAAAAATGTTTGAAGCATTTTCGCTTTCCACTACGATCAGTGATAAAATTTTCTCGACATCATCGCAGCAGACCTTTACCATAGCAGTTCCTTTTAATGGTAGATGATGACCTCCATAAGCTCTTAGAGTTTTATTTGCAGGAGCACATAGCGGTTCTCCGAGTTGCCTATATCCAACAGTACCAACCAATGAGCAGGAGGCTTCTGTGTCTACATGAAAATCTAGAAGTTTTCCATTTACATTGAGTTTTACCATAATTTTCTTATCAACAATGCCAGATGAGTGGACGACATCTACCATACTGATGTTCTCAAATAATTCGTTGCGGATTGAATTAACGTGGACATGTTTTGTTACTGCTTTGCGATTTGATGTTGAATAACACACTGATGCTATATGTCCTGACTTCATGCATGCATTGCATTTTGTTTTCCTTTTGTAATGATAGCAAGCGGTTCTTGAATGTGATACCCCGCACCCTGGGCAAGATTTAAACGAAGCATCTGGCGCCTCACGGCTTTGACGGCGCCCTCTCCATTTTCGGCTTTCAAGCCTAGTAGATCTATGCCTCTCTGCTGCCGACTTATTAATTACATTCACCACGGAAGCGTCGCCATCCTTCATTACCGAACAAGTTTTTACGGTAGTCTCGTAAATAGAAGCAATTTGCAACACCTCTTCTAATGTTGGATTTGTTTTCTGCAGAGCTGCAGTCCGTACTTTCTCGTGAGGTGTATGCATAACGATCATATCCAGAATTTTGCTGTCTTCATATGACTCATCACAACCCAACTTAGAACATCTAAACATTCAATCGTTAGCGGCACCACGGAGCTCGGCTACCCAGTCGCTGTATGACTGCTCGGACTTCATTGTTGTCCGATAGAATTTAAAACGTGCCGCACATGTTGCTTATCAGTGAAGTGGTCACTTAATGTGGTTATTATTTCTTTAAATGTTTTTCCTTTACTTTTCCATCAAAAAGCTTCTGAAAAAGTTCGAGACTATCAGCTTCGATCCAGCTGAGTATACTGCTCGTTTCGTCTGCTCAGCCGTTACGCCGTTTGCCACAAAATGCTGATCAAGTTGAAGTAGATAAGAGCTCCACTTGTCGCTGGCTTCTTGACCACGTTAGCTAAGAATGTTTGATTTGCTGATTGCAGCTGTTGCAACATTAGTTTTAATGTATCGGCATCCATGTTGACAGAATGAGGTTATACGTCACCTCTGTTAATCTTACAATCCTCGTTGCCACAACATGTTGGGGAGGCAAGTTCCGAAATTAAAAACTCAACAATTTAACTGAATTCATTATTTATGAATTCAACAAACATTATATACTAAAAAAATACGATTAAGTTTAATCAGCGTGCAACGCCGTCAAAGGTACAAATTAAAAAGTGTAAGTAATATAAAAAAGAGAAAGAGAGTAAGTAAGATAAAGTGATGACAGATATTAAAGGTTGCCTGATCTTTGAATTGCTACAAAAAGTATTCATTTAATTATTTAAATTCTAATTTTAATTGTTTCATTAACTCATTAGACAGAAAAAACCCTCGAAATAAGTTCGCGCTTACAATCTTAAAACCAATCTATCAAAATTTATCAAAAATAAATGTGTTTTAAATGAAAACAAATTCTTGCAGGTTTCGTCAGGGATTGAACCCTGGACGCTTGAGTATTAAACTCAACTTGAACTTTTTAAAAGGTGTTTAAGTTTAATATAGTACGTGTAGGCAAGCGAGGTAATTAAAAGCTCTTTTAAAAATTTTCATTTGAAAATATCAAAGGAACGTTTCAAAAGGTCTTTTGAAATTGTTTATTTTAGAAAATCAGACCAATGTTTAGGCATCTCATTTTAAAATGTTAATTGCAGAAAATTAAGCAAACGTTTTAGAAGCTCTCTTTAAAATGTGCGTTTTTAAAATAAAAATAAACGATAGAGGCGCAAAATCTGGTTCAAACGTTTTCAAAAGTAGCACATTTCTAGTTTTGAAAATGTAGTTTTCTCAGTGTAAAAATTAGTATTTCGCTTTTTTTTGACAGTTTCGGCGGTCGCGCTCTCAGTCGTGGACCTACCTACCTTTTATTTTACCATATCTGCAGCGCTTTCGAGCTGTATTAAAGCAAAAACAATCTTGCATTATACCAAAAAACGTGACAAACAAACGCACGCACAATTTGTAACGAAAGAACATAATAAAATCAAGATAAACTTAAAAATAAAATGAGAAAAACACTGCGAGAATTCCAGTGTAAAAACGACCCAAATATTTTCTGCTACGAGTGTGGTGAATTTACTTTCGATTTACTCAATTTTACGAACTTAACTGCGAATTTCATATCTTCTGTATTTATGTCTTGCGCGGAGAACATTGGTGAATCATGGACGCCAAGGATTTTTTTTCAATTGTGCAAATTAATATTGTCTGAATGGAGCTCGGGTAAAAAACAATACATGAAATTTGATGTTCAGATGATCTGGAGACAACCGTTTTGCCACCTAAGCGATTGCTATTTTTATCTGGCCAAAGTGACTGGCGCTGGCAGCCACAAACGAGTGATATACGCCACTGTCCCGACTGTTTCATTGCCAGTATCTCATTTTGATGATGTTCCATATCCTACTTGTCCCGATTCAACGCGTGAAAACAATCGAAAATCCGTAGATTCAGTTGAGTCGGGAGGAACCACAGGTGGTAGTACTATTACAACTGAAAGCAAAAATCACGTTTTATCGCAAGCGCAGCTGAATGATTGGATAAGAGATTTGGAACTGTCAAAATAAAAATTGGAATTGCATGCTTCTCGTATGCAAAAATTCAACTTTTTGAGACCCGATGTTAAAGTGACATACTACAGAAATCGTGAAATACCGGTTGCTATGCACTTTACTAAGAAGTACAATATCTGCTATTGCGAAGACATTCCTGGCTTATTTAATACCTTCGGTCAGTCATATGTTCCACTTAAAGAGTGGCGTTTGTTTATTGATGGCAGCAAGCTGGGCTTGAAGGCGGTATTACTGCATAAAGGAAACAAAAAGCCATCGATTCCGATCGCACATGCAGTCAACACAAATGAAACAATGGCGAAGCTATTGACATGTATTAAATATAAGCAACATGACTGGATAATATGTTCCAGGGATGGCATTTTACGCACAATTGTGCTTTTTCGAGACTACACGGCACTTTAAGCACGTGTTTTTTCATTTCGGCACAATTTGAAAATCCCAAAATTGAAAAAAGTTTGAAAAAAGAAAATTTAAATTGCCCCAAAATTTTTATCAACGGTGATATTTGCCACAATTTAAGTCTTTCGTCTGAAGCAGCAGCTGCAACAATTTCGAAAGCTGTCGAGAGACTTACAATAAACATCAATGAACATTTTTGTCATAGCGTTAGCAGAAAAGAAGACTTCAGCGAGCTTCAAGCAGATTTTGGCTTCCAGCTGCACCAAATTATGCGATTAGCTCCAGCGCGATGGCTCTCCCGACAGGTTTTATAATCCATTTATAAAATATGGATTGAAATATAACAGTTTTTTGTATCATTTAGAATGCAGTGGATAGAATTTTGGAGCAGTGGACTGCGCTTGACTATTATTTTGGACTAACAGATTTTGAAGCACACTATGGTAACGAAAAATTTTTTCCATAAGTGAAAACCTCAGAGACCCGTTGATAAAAATGTATTTCTTTTTTTTATCCTATATTTTAAAAATTATAAACGATGTGAATATTGAAATGCAGTCAGACGCCAGAATTCGCATACTTTGTTCTAGATGTAAATACTTATTAACACAGATTTGCCGAAATTTTATTCACAAAACAAAATTTTGATTTATTTTCTCTAAGTTCGTTGAATTTAAATAATCATATCCCTGTGGAAGATGTTTATTGTGAAACAACAGTCGAAATATTTTACAAATCAAAAAACAACAAAGTTCAAGAATGTTGCACTAAATTTTATATTACTTCTTGTACAGACTTCAGAAAAAGAATTGATTTCAATAATGAAGTATTAAAAATGATTCCATATTTTTCTCCACAACATGTAGTCTTAAAAATAAATACAGAATTGTCTAACGTCTAACGTCTAATTTATATTGCCACACTCATCTGCTTGACTAGAGTGAATATTTTCTATTCAAAATCTCATAAAGATTAATATTTGAAATCTCATATACATATAAATATTATAAGCATTTAATGCATACAATGTACTATTCTTTATTTAAGTTTAAAAAAGATCTCAAATAAAATTTCAATAACATGAAAATTTTTTCATTTGAAATTTGTGTCAAGACATTTTTTTACTTTTTAAATTTATCTCCCATTGAGGAAGTGAGTTAAAGGTGTTCGCAAAACCGTTATATCAATACAAATAAGATCATCTTGAAGTAAGCAATAGAGCTCTCTAGGGCCATTCCACGAAAAGCGGTATATTTTAGCAAAAACAAAAATAGCAAAATTTCTAATTCTTAACAACAGGGCAGTGAACCTACATGAGTTAAGTCCCTTATGGTACAATATCTTTTTTCTGGTTCATCACTGCAATGATAAATATATATATATATACTTATGATATCGTCAAAGAGATCAATGCTAAAAATTTACTCAAAGTTTTTCTCAATTTTTCTTTTGATATATGTAACTTATTGTTTTGTAATTGATTTTATTCAATAACGCATATCGTGTTGTTACTATCACAACCTTCATTTCTCCAAGGAATTGTTTCATTTGAATAAAATCGATAACATTATAATTGGCAAATTAATGTCGTTTACGTCACGCTTAAAAGATATATATTGTCATCACTAGAGTAAGAGTGAAGGTGGAATTTTTTCACATCACTACTAAACAGACAAAGAGTCAACAATTGTAAAACTACTGAATGTCCAGTAGTTTTTCATTTTTAATGTATTTAAAATTAGCAGTTAATTATTTGTCGCGTACGTCACACAGTTAATGGAAGTTTTTGCGTAAGGACAGTATGGAAAAACAACAAAAGTTGCAGAACAAAGTGGTATCAATTCTAGATGAATTATAAACGCAGATTTTAAAAATGGTATTCGTTTTTCATCATCAGTTCGAACTTAGGAGTTATAGGCAAAAATCTGAAAATTTTTCCTTTTTTCAATAATTGCACTATATCTTTTAAAGGCGGGGACGGATTTCGATCGAATTTAAATTTTTTATAATTAAAATATAAGTTATTTCAATTTGTGAACCCAAAGTTGAATTATCTTTTTTAGTTTGCGAAATATGTCCCTTCAAAGCTGAAAAATATTAAAATTTTAACATATTTTGAGACTGTAACTTTTTATCCTCTCTTAAATTTTCAAAATTGTTTTTTATATGGTGGAAAACTCTTTTTAAAAACTTTATAGAAAACTTTTTATCAAAAATATATATTTTTTATCTCAATTTTTAGCAGTTTTAGAGATATTTTGAAAAATGTATCAATGTACCAAATAGCTACCCTTGAAAAAATATAAACCAACTTACAGAGTTTTTCTAATAGTGACACGCCCCTATGTGAGTCCCACCAACTTTCTTAATCGTGATTTGTAATAATTCTACCCACACCTTCACCGAATTTCAGCACCCTAGTATGAATTTTAATTGAAAAAAAGTACTTTTGTTCAAGTGCCACGCCCTATGGATAATCCTTCCCACTTTTTCGTCGAACGTTGTACTGAATCTTCCTACCCCTGTTTCATTTCAATTTCAGTACCCTAGTGTCAATATTCACCGAGATACAGAGTTTTTTAATAGTGACAGGCCAATGAGAAATCCGCATGGATGCCTATGCAAACCATCACAGATATATGAACTTTCACATTCTGCAGTGCATTGGAGACGAAATTCACACACAAAGATACAACATGGATGATGAAACACCAATATTAAAAGTAAAAAACACCAATAAAATAGTTTAAATTCGTACGTGTCGCTTACGTCACACAGTATGTCGTGTACGTCACGCTTGCTTTTTATACATTTCTACATTTTTCTTAAGTTTAATTTCCAAATTTGACTGTGTATAATTATCTTCAAAATGCATATTTTTATTATTATATCCATATTTTGTTTTTGCATTTCCGGTTTAGCTGAATTTTCGTGATTAATCGTTATAACATTAAAACTGGTTGATTCATTGTCGGGTACGTCACTCAACATTTGATCGTTTGTTTCTTTTAACCATCAAGAGAAATTTGCTTAAACTTATTTCTAAAAGTGTAAGAGGTCTTAAATTATTAAAATAATGCAAAATAATAATGAATAATTACTTAAATTTTTAGCAAGCTCCTTTGAAACATAGCAAAAGTCGTGTACGTCACGATGGAATGCCCCTCTAGTGATTTTTTCTGTATATTTTCCTTAAAAATGATAAATTTGAGTTTTGGCGGTTATTTACGAAATGAGCGCGATATGCTAAAATTCGGCACTACTTTTTTCTAAAAAGCACTATTTTTCTACATTGGGAAGCACTACATTGGGAAATTTGGCGCCATTTTGAGGCCAAAAATCAATTTTTCAAATTGTTTGAATCTTTCTATTTTTGGTTTTATCTAGCAGGGAATACTCCAAGGCATACAAATGTAAACTCTGTTTTTAGATAATGTGTTTTACCACTGCGTTGTTTCGAAATGAGTTAAAAATTTATGTTTTTTATGTAGTTTTTTATATCGTGTTCAGATGGATGTACCTCAAAATCTAACAGCAGCTTAAGATAACTAAAACATGGAAAAAACTACTGATGGCTTGTTCAATAATATATCAATTAAAAATTCCTATTAAATGGAATGTTTCTGATAGAGAGTGAATTAATTATAAGTGACCTTTACGAGAAATTGTATAATTTTAAAAGAAAACTTTAGTTAGTGTTTAAAAAAAAGTCCAAGAGAGTGCAAGAAAAACTCATCATACATCGATAGAGCAATCATGTATGTGTTTAGCCACAACATTTCATATTACGATTTTGTGCGATATTAAAAAAAAAATAATTTTTCTAACCTAAAAATTACAACATTTAATTAACATTTTAACGCTTACCTGTAGAAAAAGTGGGCGTGGTAAGTCAATTTTTGTATTGGAAGCTTACTTATTCGAGCCCAAGTGCTGGATCAAAATTCAAGCTGATAATTCAACTCTATACAACATTTTTGTATTTTGTGGAAGACTTGTAACATCGCGGTGAGCGGTCGCATTTTTTCGAGCTCTTCCAATATCAACGCAAAATACACTAAAACAATAACATTACATGCTTGAATTTAAGCCTAAATATAGCAAAGTATGTTGTATTAATCTATGTTGATTCTGCATTTATTTCAGTGTGGTTGATGATTTTAAATAATAAATAAAAACTTTGAACTTTATTTCTTCATGTTTGCATTGATTTATTTTCGTGAAAAAGCGCGCATAAACGTACAAACATAATCACTCGTGTAACAACATATATGTGACTAATTCGTCTCGGTTAACCTCACCATCTTTGCGCTGTGCTCTGCCGCTATCGTGATCCATTTATTTTTATCAACGTTGTGGTTCCACTCTCATTCGTTAAACTACTCAGTTTGGTATACTTATGACGCCATCTCCTATGCTGACGTGCCAACAGCGTGGCAACAACAAAACTGAAAACACACCGAACTTGGTAAACAGCAACTCAGGCTCGTTATCTGCTCAATTGAGTGCTTTAGAAGAACGACTCAAAGCTAATGCCAAAGAAGAAATAAAACTATTAGAAGACCGTCTTCGGCAGCATTCCGACAGCTTATTTAACCGTCTCTTTATTGACATTGTAAACAGATTTGAACGTATAGAGAGTGAAGTGGAGTCAACTCAAGAGAAATTGAGTCAAAACTTGACGAACTTTGAAAAGAAAATTCTTTTGCTAGAAGATCAGCTAAGTGCTCTTAACATCCGCTGCAACGAGCTTTCTGAGCAAGTAATCAATAATAAGAACAGCAGTAGTGCTAACAATAGCAACTGCAACAGCAACAACAACAACAATAACAATAACAACAAAACCATTCCGGACTATTCCTCTGATGTAGTTCTTTTTGGAATACCATTTTCACCGGTGGAGAACCTTAAGAGCATATTTAATCTAATCTGCCGGTTCATTGAATTTCAATCGCCTCCCATAAGAGATGTTTTTCGTGTAAAGGCAAATTCCAAAAACATTAACCCGGTAGTAGTGGTTAAATTTCATACACCCTACGATCGTAGCCGTGTTTTGAAGGCCTTTGGAGATTTTCGGAGGAAAACTAAAAAAGCGGTCAATCTGCGCGAAGCTGGTATCGACTCAGATAACAATGTTTATATACATGAGAGTCTTACCATTGAAACCCGGAAAATACTCCAAACTGCCATCACTCTTAAGCGTCAGAAAAGAATTTTTAACGCTTTTACACGTCGGAGTGGCGTTTACATCAGGCTTCTCAAAGATGGTGAAAGTCTTCTAATACACAACAACGAAGAACTCCAAACAATTGTTGGTGCTGGTGATATTGGAGATGGCTTATAAAGCAGCTGCCTTAATTTTATATTGTTTTTTATATTTTTATTTATTTTCTTTTATGTTTTTAAAATTACTTATATAATTTCTGTTTATTTTTATCTATCTTTTTACCTTTCTTCTCCTCTTCTTTCCTTCTACGCTTTTCTATTCTCTACCGTTCCGTATTATAAATGCTTTCAGTTCGGTTTACATATACCTCTATTACTTTTATTACATTTATGTCTGTTGTAAATTATACTGATTTTGACGTTAACGACAATCATAAAACTATGATTGAAATTATGTGTAGGCAGCATGAAGGCCTAAAAATCGTGCACTTCAACGCAAGAAGTTTCAATGATTTTAAGTTGGACTGTGCAAATCATGTATTCGCAAATTCCTCTGTTGATATAATTTGTGTCTCAGAGACATGGTTCCATGAAGACGTGATTGACTCTTATCTTAATATATCTAATTATCAGCTTTTCCGCAATGATAGATTGGACAAGCGAGGTGGTGGAGTTGCAATCTATTGTAAAAACCACCTTAAAGTTAATACCCTAGATAAATCTAGTCAATCAGATATAGAATTTATACACATAGAAGTTTTAGGCAATGGCGCTAAAGTTTTTATCTCTAGCGTCTACAATCCAAATTGCAACTGCAACTTGGATCCCCTATTCTCTTCATTATCAAATTTTGCCATAGACTATGACCATTTTATTCTAACTGGTGACTTTAACTTAAATCTTTTAGCCAATAGCAATTCTACCTGCATCTTCCTAGATCATATATCTGAAGTTGACCTCACTGTCGTTAACACTTCTATGCCAACTAGGTTTTCGAACAACTCTCCACCGAGTCTACTTGATATCTTCATTATCTCCGATGCTTCATCTTTACTGTTTTTTGACCAAATATCGTTCCTATCTGATCATAATTTGATTTTTTGCACTTTAAATATTGATCTTGCACCCATTGAATCTGAATCTTAAATCTCATACCGCGATTTTAAGTCAATTGATAAAAACTTTCTGTTTCAAAACCTAGATCTAATTAACTGGTCAGATTGCTAGTTTTTACAATCAGTTGATGACAAGTTAAATTTTCTCATCGATAAGATAAACTATCTTTTTGATTTACACGTTCCCATGCGTACGCGGCGCGTCTTAAATAACACTTTTCCCTGGTTTACGCAGTCAGTCAAAAGAGCTCTTAAAAATCGCACGAAGGCACATAGGAAATGGAAACGCAACCCACTGCTTTAAACTGTAGTGAGTACAAAAATGCTAGGAACGAAGCTACTTCTACTGTTAGGCTGTCCAAAGTAGCATTTTTTAGATCCAAATTGGAGAAATTTAAAAGGTATTGGCATTTGCAAAAAAGACTCTGAAGCCTGTTGCCTAGATCCAAACCAATTGAATGATTATTTTGTTGCTGCATGTGAATCCGACCAAATTCTCACCAATGATGATGATAGCATGAATGAAATAGATGTGGTTCGTTGCATTAGGAAAATTAAATCAAATGCATCTGGTGAAGATGGAATTTCCATTAGGTTTATAAAACTTATTTTACCACATGTCCCTAGTCCGATTGTCCACATCATCAACCACTGTTTTACAACCTCGTGTTATCCGCAAATTTGGAAGGTAGCGACTATAATTCCTGTAGCAAAGAAAGTAAATGCCTGCAACCCATGCGATTTTCGACCAATAAGTCTTTTGTCTTCGGTGTCCAAGATATGTGAGTCGTTAATGGCGGAGCAGATATCCCATCACTTAAGTGTATTTAACCTCATGTCACATCATCAGTCTGGCTTTCGCCCTGCTCCCAGCTGTTCCACTGCTGTGGTCAAAATACTCGATGACATAAGAGTACCTTTTCATATGGACGAATTGACATTGCTCTGCTTGCTGGATTTTTCTAAAGCTTTTGATACCGTCAGTCACTCTATCCTCTGCAGGAAACTTGCTCTTAATTTTCGTTTTTCAAAATCTGCGGTCTGTCTCTTACGAAGCTACTTGGTAAGTAGGTCTCAAAGAGTACGCGTTGGTCAAAATTTTTCTATGCTAAAAAGCACTACTAGTGGAGTACCCCAAGGCTCAGTTCTTGGCCCTCTGCTGTTTACTATGTTTATTAACGATATTTTCAGCATATGCCACCATGTTACTATGCATGCATATGCTGATGACCTCCAATTGTACTTGTCCAGGCCCTTAAGCTTAGTTGAAGATCTATGTGCTAGAACTAATGAGGCTAGAACTTCACGCGCGCCGTCTCCAATCTCTTTCACCAAGCGCGGTAAGGGCTTCCTCGGCCTGGTCAATTCATCGGAGGCATGGTCTTCCTCTTCGTTGTCGACCCTCGGCTTTCGCCTCAAACACCTTTTTCGCTGGAGCTTCTTCATCCATACGAAAGACATGACTGAATTTTTATACGCTGGACTATGTCAATGTCGTCGTAGAGCTCGAACAGTTCGTGGTTCATTCGAATGCGATAGTCGTCGCCAACTCGAACAGGACCAAAGAATTTGCGAAGAACTTTCCTCTCGAACACTCAAAGAGCGGCTGCAACTGTTTGCGATACCACCCATGCCTCAGCGCCAAAGAGAAGCACAGGTATGATGAGCGTCTTGTAGAGTGTTAGTTTTGTCGATCGAGAGAGGGCTCTGGAACCTAATTGCTTACTTAGCCCGTAGTAGCACCTATTAGCAATTGTTGTTCTTCGCTTTATCTCTAGGCTGACATTGTTGTTCCTGTTTACGGCGGTGCCAAGGTATGTAAACTCCTTGACAACTTCAAAGTTATATTTGCCTGCTGTAACATGGTAGCCTAGACGCCGCACTTCCCTATTTGCAGACAGCATATACTTTGTTTTGCCCTCGTTCACTATCAAACCCACTTTGGCTTATTCCTTTTCGATAGCGGCGAAAGCAGCGGTTACATCTCTCTTGGTTCTGCCGATGATATCGATATCATCAGCATACGGACACGTTTGCGTCGATGTACACCTTCCTTTCGTAGGATCCCCTCCATGATGAAATTGAAGAGATCGCATGATAGCGGGTCGCCTTGCCTGAAACCTCGTTCGGTATTAAAGGTTTCGGAGAGTTCATGTCCTACCTTGACGGAGCTGCATGTATTGCTCAACGTCATCTTGCAGAGCCTTATCAACTTTGCAGGTATACCGAACTCAGACATTGTTGCGTTCAGGCAATCCCGAATCGGGCTATCGAACGCAGCTTTGAAATCAACAAAGAGATGATGGGTGTCGATTTGGTTTTCGTGGGTTTTCTCCAAGATTTGGCGTAGTGTACAAATCTGGTCTATGGTGGACTTGCCAGGACGAAAGCCACACTGATAAGGTCCAATCAGTGTTTTGGTATGCGGCTTCAATCTTTCACACAATACGCTCGAAAGAACCTTGTATGCGATGGAAATAAGACTGATACCTCTGTAGTACGCGCAGATTGTCGGGTCTCCTTTCTTAAGTATAGGACAAAGCACTGAGATTCCAATCGTCGGGCATGCTTTCCGCTAGCCATATTTTACTGATGAGTTGATACATGCACCTTATCAATTCATCGCCGCCGGTTTTAAACAATTCAGCAGCCAGGCCGTCAGTACCTGCGGCTTTGTTGTTTTTGAGTCGCTGGATAGCAACTTAAACCTCGTCATGGCTAGGTGGTGTTATTTCCACTCCATCATTGTCGATTGGTGGTGTCAGACTGTATTCTCCAAGGGCGGAATTGTTGGTATCGTCGCCTGCAAGCAGATTGGAAAAATGCTGTCTCCATAATTTCAATGCGCACTGCGTATCTGTTACCAGATCACCATTCTCATCTCTACAAGTGGATGCTCCGGGCTTGAAACCTTTGGTTAGACGCTTAACCTGCTGGTAGCATTTACGAGCATCCTTCTTGCCCTTGTACACCTCAATGTTTTCTCGCTCACGCTTTTCCTGCTCTCTTTTTTTACGTCTGAAAAGGCACCTCTCTTCCTTCCTCTTATCACGATACTTTTCGTGCATGGCTCGCGTTGCAGCTGACTGCAGCGTCTTTTTATATGCTTCGTATTTTGCTGCTGTCGCGTCGCGACACTCCTGGTCATACCATTGGTTGCGAGATTGCGGGCGCCGAAAATCAATGACTTCTTCAGCAGCAGTGCGCATGGAGTGGGATATATGCGCCCAAAGTCCGCCAGCGTCGTCGAGGCAAGAGTAAGGTTGGTTGAGCTTAACCGAGAGTTGATCGGAGTAGGCCTCGGCGGTCCGTTGTGATAGCAGCTTATCGACATCAAGCTTTCGTTACAAACCTGTGCGTACATTCTTCGCATTGCACAATCGCATGCGGACCTTGGCTGCAACAAGATAATGGTCGGAGTCAATATTGACCCCCCGAAATGTGCGCACATCCAGTACACTTGAAGCGTGCCTTCCGTCGATCACAACATGATCAATTTGGTTTCGCGTTTTTTGATCCGGGGACAGCCAGGTTGCCTTTTGGATATCGGGGTGTTGGAATCTGGTGCTACAAACTACCATGTTTACCAGTCTTAGACCGTTATTCGAAGTGGTCTCGTGGAGACTGAACTGACCGACAGTGGAGCCAAAGATGCCTTGTTTTCCGACCTTCGCGTTAAAATCGCCGAGAACTATTTTTACGTCGTGGGCCGGGCAGCGATCATACACGTCCTCTAGGCTCGCGTAGAAGGTGTCCTTGACAGCATCGTCCTTTTCCTCCGTCGGGGCATGTGCGCAAATAAGGCTGATGTAGAAGAATTTCGCCTTGACGTGGATTGTCGCCAGCCTTTCGTTCACAGGTGTGAACCGGGAAACAAGTTGGCGTGGTTTCCGACTTACGACGAATCCGCATCCAAATTCGCGCTTCTCCGCATGACAGCTGTAGTAGATATCGCAGTCTGCTCTCTTAGAGCAGCCTTGTCCTTTCCATCGCTTCTCCTGGAAGGCGGTGATGTCAGCCTTTATTTTTTCGAGGGCTGCCGCCAGTTGGACAGTGGCACCTTCCCTATAAAGGGTCCGGACATTCCAGGTGCATATCCGTAAATCATTATCCGTTTTTCGTGTGCGGTGGTCGTCAACGTAGTAGGGGTTCATATCCGAGGCTGATTTTGTTCATTGGGAAGTTTTAATGTGGTTGGGACCCAAACCCTACGCACATTCCATTTTTAAGGTCTTGAAGAGACCCCTCAAGTTTATAGTCTAGAGGAGACCTCGCCGCTCAAATTAGCCGCCAAAGTTTATCGGGTGATGTTTTTTGACGTTTCCAGGAGACACCACGCGGAGGTTTTGAGTCGACTTGAGACGATTTCGCCATGGATAATGCTGGCCTCGCCAAGTTGAGGCAATCAGACACGTTGCCATGTGAAGATCGCCCCCTTGTCTCCCATATGTATTACCAATATCTAAAAAAACCATTTTATTATGAGGATGTACCAACAATTCTTCTGAACAGCGTGTAGCTGAAGCTAGTTAATACTGTCACCAATCTTGGCTTTCGAATCAACTAATCTTTATCATGCTGTGATCACATTAATTCTTGCATAAAAAGAATATACTATGTGCTCCGTAATCTTCGAATGACATCAAGCTTTGTGCCCGTTGAAACAAGGAAAAAACTGGTATTGCAGTTGTTGATGCCTAAAATAACTAACTCTGAAGTTGTGTATTACAATCTTGATTCACGGTCATCCCACAAGCTCCTGGTCGCCTTTAATAATGCTGCTCGATATGTATATGGCCTAAGAAAATTTGATCATATCTCCATTTATAGCAAAAAGCTACTTGGCTGCTGCTTACTGAAATACCTTGAAGCGAGACATTGCATTTTCTTCACAGGATTATCTACACTCGTAGTCCTACGTATCTTTTTGAAAAAATAAAATTTTGCAGATCCAATAGAAGAATGAACTTCGTGGTCCCTAGATATAATTTCGTTAACTCTAGTAGATTGTTTTTCGTCAGTGCTATAAGGTCGTGGAATTCACTTCCTTATAGTATCAAATCCGTTTCCGACAGGCAAAACTTTAAGCATTTAATATTCGAATACTTTTCTTAACTTCCTCTTTTTGCGCATTCTTACTATTTTCTTATTTTTCCTTAAATAAAATCTATATTCTTTGGTCTTTAATAATTTTTCATTGTATAAACTCGATTCATATTAAGTATCTAAATTGTGATAATTTTTAATTTGTTATTTTACATTTTTGATGTTGTTATTTCCATCTTGAAAGCGGCAAGCAAAAGATTTATTCTTATTTGTCAACAAATTTTTGTTAAATAAACATAAAAAAACATAAACATACCTCTCACCTATAAAAAAGTGGGCGTGGCATGTATATTTTTGTTAGGCAAGCTGAATACTTCTAGCTTAAGTGATGGATCAAGTTTTAAGATGATACTTCAACTTTTCGAATTATGGCCACAAAATAGGGTAAAATTTCCCATAGTGGACTGGAAGGAAATGTATATTTTCGCTTTTCTTGACATCGAAAAAGCCTTCAATAATACGTCATATGAGTCCACGAGAAGGGCACTTAACAACCTTAACATGCCACCAGTAATAAGCAGGTGGATTTTGATGACACTAAGTAGTAGAGTTAACCACACTTGTCTGGATAACACTTCCCTCAAAGCAACTACAACCAGGGGATGTCTGCAAGGAGGCGTCCTATCACCCCTGCTTCGGTCCCTAGTAGAAGATAGCCTCTTAGTTGAATTTAAAGAAACTGGGATATATGTGGTTGGGTATGCCGATGACGTTGCAGTCATCATACGAGGGAGCTTTGAGAGTGAACTGAACAAAGTACAGAGATGGTGCCTTAACGAAGGCCTCTCTGTTCGGCCAAAGAAGACAGTTATTGTTCCTTTTACAAAACGGGGCAAGCTTAATCTTACTTGCTCGGAACTCTGTGAGAAAAAAAATTTTTCCAACTCAGCAAATTATCTTGGAGTGATCCTGGACAGTAAACTGTCCTGCAACCACCACATTGACCGCATCATAAGCAGATCAACAGCCCCATTGTAGACCCGCAGAAGAATTTGCGGCAAGAACTCGGGAATAAGCCCTAAGATGATGTACAATCTATGCACTTTGATCGTCAGACCCACACTATCATATGCGTCTGTAGTGTGGTGGTCGAAAACCCTAGAAGGATCAAGTACCAAGTTGTTAGAACGAGTTCAAGGATGTGCAGGGATATGAATGACAGGCTTCGCTAGGTCCATGCCTACAGTGGCCCCCAATGTCATATAAGGGCTTACACTTATCCACATTCACATCCACATGGAGGCGAAGCTCAGCCTGCACAGACTCTTCCATCTGGGTAGCATTGTCCAAAACAAACCCCTTAAAGGACACCTCTCCTCATTTAAAACCCTAAAGCAAGAAAGGGAATTCAGAATGCCCCTAGATGTCATGCTTTCCAAAAGCTGCTTTAACAAAAACTTCATCGTACTTATCCCCCCCAGATCTAACTGGGAACACGAGAAGCTGAACCCATCCGAAAACAACCTTGTCTGGTAAACGGACGGTTCCAAAAAGGAGGAAGGCACGGAAGTTGGAATCCTTGGAGGACACTCCAATGAGAGCCACTTCTATAGTGCAGGTAAGCTCACCACAATCTTTCAAGCGGAAATCCTCGCCATTAATAGATGTCTCATGCTGAAATGTCTGAATAATGTTAAGGACAAAACGATTTTCGTCTTCTCCGACAGTCAAGCTGCCCTTAAAACTCTGACATCACTCATTAACAAATCCAAGCTTGTGTTAGAGACCCTGCCCACTGTGACTTTGACGGTAATGATAAAGCAGACACTCTAGCCAAACAGGGAGCAGAATCACCATTTACAGGACAGGAACCGTCCTATGGTTTTGGTAAGAATATCTTTCAGCCGCACGTCAAAATAACTTCATTCCGCGAATCTCAAGATTCTTGGAAGAACTGTTTTGGACAGATATGACTAAACTGAAATTCCCAGAACCTTCACTAAAAAAATCAAAATTCCTTATCAACTTAAGGAAAAAAGACTCAAAGGCGACGACCGGAATTATAACTGGACACTATAAACTAAAGAAACATCTTTAAAAAATGAAACTCGCCACTGATTCACTCTGTAGACTATGCCTCGAGGATGAAGAAACCTCCAGACATATTCTCACTAAATGTCCAGCTCTTCTCCATATCAGGAAGAGAAACTTAGGTAGCGAATTAGTCACACAACGACATCTTGCTAATCTAAACCTCAAAAATATACAATGTTTTCTGAAAAAAACTAAAGCAATTGAACTGCTTTAAACAAAAAGATATGACACAAAAGGCATCACATGAAGCCGCAGTGTCAGAGCTTATTATCACCGTAAACATATCTATCTATCCCTGAACACCCGCGTATACCAATTTTCATCCCCGTACGATGATTCTTTATAGTTTTGGCCATAAAATGTGCTCAATGAAACCATAGTGCATTAGTCAAACAACAGAGAACTATTTAAATTTTTCAATATCACCAAACGATTCGACATCACGGTGTGACAGTCATTTTCCACTTTTACAACACGGTGTGACAGTCATTTTCCACTTTTAAATTGACCTAGTCTAGATCGTAAGTCTGTTCCAGTGCACTGGGAAACAACGAATGAAATTCGCATGACACCCTGAAAATTTTGATAAACCGTTAAAAAACCGGTATTGCGTACTTTCACTAACTTCTAACCCAGCAACTCCATCTGTCATATAAAACATTTTTTTTTTTTTTCTTATGCTATTGCTACGTGTATTTATCAAGTAAATAAAAAATGTTGAAACTTTTTCTATTTTGCAAACTTTGACAATTTTTTGAGACATAGTTTCCATATAATACCACATTTTTAAATTAATATTCCGAAAGAACTATCTTTAGCGAGTGCAGTGAGTGCGTGTTGTACAAATCGGCTTATAATTGACGAATTTCTGGAACGTTTTTGAAAAACAAATAATTTTCAAACGTCACACGGCACTGTACTTTGTATTCCTCACTTTTGTGTGGGCTCAAAGTTCTGTGCACCGGGCGCGTATTTGTAAAAAAAATAAAAAAAAACCATCTAACAGTGCATTTCTATCAATATCAAAACAAAATGCAAAATAATAACGCGTGGGCTCAAAAATACATTCAAGTTATCGGCTGCTATATTATTTTGACGTAATGTGTGATAAACGCGATCATTTTTGTTACGTGTGCGGTTTACTTGTCGACAAGAAATATCGTTTTAAATTAAGAAAAAAAGCTGTTGTAGATTCACATAACAATTCTTTTTGTTGAAAATCGTTGGTATGAACCAAAATTTGCTTGTTCGACTTGCTGTGCAGAAGTTAAAAAATGGAAATCTGAAAACAAACATTCTTTGTCTTTTTCAAGCCCTATGGTTTGACATCGTCAAGTGATCCATAAGCCAGAAAATTGCTATTTTTGTGAAACAAATATCAAAGGTCATCATTATAAAAGTCGCAACCACACACAATATGCTGACGTTTCAACTGATTCTAAAACAAGTGCAACGGCAGGGCTCCTCGATATCTAATGATGAAGACGCAAATATCATGGAAGGCGATAAGCCGTTTATTCCATTAAAACTACTTTTTACAGAACGGCATCTGGTATCAAATTAAGATTTTGATGACATCGTACGTGATGTTGGACTGTAACGAAGGCAAACAGAAATCTTGGGATCTCGGTTAAAGCAATGGAATATTGTGGAATCTGACTTCAAAATCACAACCCCTTCCCAGTTAATGCCCAGTGATTAAAAACTGTGCGAACAATTTAAACCGAGAAAACACGATCTTTTTAGAGCCGCGGAAATACGAACTAACCGAAATATATATATATAAAAAGCAAAACATAAAAGTGCAAATAAATAAATATCGCCTCTCTTGCATTCCATCACATACTGCAGTGTTAACTCTTTACTGTCCGCAACCAAACTGATGTTACGAGCAGCAGCATCTCGTTTGCTTTCCTGTATTTACTTCGTCTCTAAGCTCCATGCTCTGTCCGTCTATTTTATCTCTGCGTGCATCACATACACACACATCTTCACTACCTGTTTGTATTTTTATGAGCTAATGGCGCCCTCTCCAATGTTGACGAGACAACAACGTGAGCTTGGCACAATTAACCAACTTGCTCCTAAAAGTACAACAAAAGCAGAAAGCACCCCAAAACAGGTTTCTATAAGTTGCAAAGATGCTAATTCGATTTGTGCACAACTCATTGCTCTAGAAGAGCGTTTAAAAGATTACACTAGGGAAGAACTAAAGGTCTCCGAAGAACGTATCCAGCATCACACGGACAGCCTCTTCAACTCTCTCTCCGCCGACTGCGCCAATAACTTTGTTCATATAAAAAGTGAAGTCGCGAGAATCAGCAACAAATTTATCGAGTACGATAATAAAATACTGCAACTTGAAGAGCAAGTAAGTGCTCTTACCAAGCGCTGTGACGAACTAGCTGAGCTTGCCAAAATTAATATTAACAGCAACAACAACAACACAAACAACGACAACAATGTAGTGTTCTCATACACACTACATATACACACACACTACATACAGATAGCACAAACACATACATACAATTCCAAATACACTTTACACTTCTAACTTGCTTAAAATTTAATGTTTTATTTACAAGTAATCAAAAATTTTGTATTCAAGTTTTTCAATTTTTATCTTCAGTTATGAAAATATTTTGTAGTAAAAAGTTTAAAAAATAAATTTATATATATTGTATAAAAAAAAACATTTTTATTTGTGGACATACACCACAACTGGCAATCCTACTAAGAGCAACAAAGTTGCAAAGCATTTCTGCGACTTCATCAACTTCAGCAGCAGCAGCATCTACAGCAGCAGGAATATCAAACTACTCTTCACGTTTTGAAAAATTACGCGCATATCGTAAAGACGCAACAACAAAAGCTCATTTACAAACTACACCCTACAATAACAAATCATTACCAGCGTCATCAACATCAATTGGAGCAGCAGCAGTATCAGCAACAGCAACAGTAACTAACGAGCTATTTAGTGGCTGCGTAACACAGCGAACACGCTCAGAAAACCGTCTCACCCGAAGAACCAAGCACAAGTCGTTACAGCAGCAACACCTCACACGCTCTCGTCTATTCGTCGCACGCTCACCTAAACACCAATACCGGTGTACCGTCAAGCAGCTATCACACCAATACAGAAACAACAACAGTAAACATTTGCATTGACTCGGCGACACCGCAACGCAGTAAAAGCAGCTTGTTGAATTATTATCGAAAAACTCACCAACTCAGTCATAATCACAGCCGCAACTCAACAACGTCAAAGAAACTTGCTACTAAAACAACAACAGCAAATACATTAACTAGCGCTGCTGACTATTATAGCTCCGATAACAGTGACGTGAACAGCGACATCAACCAGCGACGCCAACAACGGCCGTAACGCTAACAGCAACAGCGGCAGCAACGCCAACAGCGGCAGAGACACTAACAACGACAGCGACGCCCACAAAGGCAGCGACGCCAACAGCGGCAGCGACGCCAGCAGCGACAGCGACGCCAACATTGGCAGCGACGTCAACAGTGGTAGCGACGTCAACAGCGGCAGCGACGTCAACAATAAGCAGACGTTACTTAAATAATACGTAAATATAATAACACTACACACTTAGCTTCATACACGGTTGGCAAACGATCGGGTCGGAGGAAATCGATCATTTTACTCCGTAGGCACTACACCATACCTAGGGACACATTTCAGATACACACAACTTGATTATACGAAATGATTACCAACGCCTCTTAAAATAAAAACTATCACTTACAGTGGACAGACAGAACCTTACATACATTCGCATGCATGCATTTGCAACAATCGAAGATAGTTTTGCTACGCAAATACTTATTAAATAGTAAAGCAAAACTATCAATTGCTGTTGATGCATCCAATACAATAGAAGACGGAGCAGTAACACAAGAACACACATGGTATACTTGGACCATTAGGTTTCTTTTCAAAACACTGACTCCCGCAGAAACAATATACAGTACATTCTATCGAGAATTACTTGCTATCTTTTTAACAATTGAACATTTTAGACACCACTTAGAGGCCAACATTTAACATGGACAGATTCAAACCAATTTCCATAAGCACAGACATTGCCAAGACATTTTCCTCGCCACACAAACCACAAAAGTCCATTTTAATTTACTAGCGAACACAATTAAACATTATGGGGGGAATAATGTAGTGTTCTCATACACACTACATATACATACACACTACATACAGATAACACAAACACATACATACAATTCCAAATACACTTTACACTTTTAACTTGCTTAAAATTTAATGTTTTATTTATAAGTAATCAAAAATTTTGTATTCAAGTTTTTCAATTTTTATCTTCAGTTTTGAAAATATTTTTATAGTAAAAAGTTTAAAAAATAAATTTATATATATTCTATAAAAAAAACATTTTTATTTGTGGACATACACCACAACAACAACTGTCCAATTGATTATAGCTCGGACGCGGTTCTGTTTGGAGTGCCATTTTCTGAGGGAGAGAATCTGAGAAGCACTTTCAACCTCACTAGCCGTTCAATCGATTTTCTCTCTCCACAACTCAAAGACATATTTAGAGTAAAAAGCAAGCAGAACACATCGACCCCACTGGTGATTGTTAAGTTCTACACTACATTCGACCGCAATCGCGTTTTGAAGGCCTTTGGTGACTACCGCAGGCGAACAAAACAAGCCGTTAATCTACGTAACGCAGGCCTTGACTGTGACAACAATGTGTATGCACATGAAAGCCTTACTATCGAGGCCAGAAAAATTATTCAAGCTCCGATCGCCTTCAAGCGGAGCAAAGTTATTTTTAACGCCTTTTCTCTGCGTGGCTCTATCTTCATTAGACTGCATTAGACGATAGCCATAAAACTATGATCGAAATCTTATGTAAACAACGTTCTGGCCTAAACATAGTACATTTCAACGCGCGAAGCCTTAATGAATTTAAGATGGACTGCGCTAATTATGCCTTTGAAAACTCTGCGGTTGATATCATATGTGTGTCAGAAACGTGGTTCCATAAGGAAGTTAATGACTATTACCTAAATATCAGTGGCTTTAATTTGTTCCGGCATGACAGACATAATAAAAAAGGCGGCGGTGTTGCAATCTATTGCAAAAAATACTTAAATGTTTAAGTGCTTGCTAAATCATGTGGTTCTGAGGTTGAATATTTAATTGTTAAAATTCATAATAACAAAACTAAAGTCTTTCTCTCGTGTGAGTATAACCCGAATCGTAACTGTAGCCTTGATCCTCTACTCAATGAGATCTCAAACTGTGCAATAGACTTCCAACATTTCATTGTATGCGGTGATTTTAATGTAAAAATTTTAGCTAACGATAACCTTTGCTTCGACTTCATCGATAAACTGGCTCAGTCGGGTCTTAATATAGTTAATACAAGTACTCTTACAAGGTTTGCCAAAAATGCGTTCCCTAGCTTATTAGATCTTTTTGTTATATCTGAGCTGTCCACAGTTTTGCTTTTTGATCAATTGTCTTTCGTCTCAGATTATGACTTAATTTTTTGTACGTTGAACATTAACCTCTCATCTGCTGCTGTGGATAAGACTTTTTCCTTTCGCAATTTTTAGTCCATTGATTACGGTTCGCTGTCTGCTGACTTGGGTCTTATTAACTGGACTGACTGCTGGTTCCTACACACGGTTGATGACAAATTAAATTTCTTTATTGAAAAAATAAATAAACTATATGATAAACATGTTCCAATTTGCACTCGTCGAATCACAAACATTTCATGCCCATGGTTCACGCCATCCGTGAAAATGTCCTTAACAAAACGTAACAAAATGTATAGCAGGCGGAAACGAAACCCAACAGCACAAAACTGGGAAGCATATAAGATGTTAAGAAATGATGCCACCTCAGCCGTCAGACTGTCAAAAAAGAAATTTTATTTGTCCAAGCTAAGTCCCACACTGCCGTCGAAACAACTGTGGAACAATTTAAAAGGAATCGGCATCTCCAGTAAAGACGTGGAATCATGCCAGATTGATCCAAATCGGCTCAATGATTTTTTTTGTTGCAAATTCGGTGTCCATTTAATCTGTAGAATCCACCTATAATAATAGTTCTGCCCCTAACTGTCCTTCTCTTTTTGAATTTAATGCGGTTAGTGAAGTAGATGTCGCAAGATGCATAAAGAGAATAAAGTCGAATGCCTCTGGTGAAGACGAAATTTCCATAACATTTGTTAAACTTATACTGCCTTATGTGCTAAGCCCAATGGCGCACATAATCAATCATTGCTTCACAACGTCATGTTATCCTGCAATCTGGAAGGTAGCAACAATTATCCCTATCTCAATAACATCAAATGCTCGCGAACCAGCTGACTTTAGACCGATTAGTTTGCTTTCCTCACTTTCAAAGGTATGTGAGTCACTAATGGCTGAACAGATCTCAAACCATATAAACACTTTTGGCCTCATGTCAGATCTTCAGTCGGGTTTTCGTCCTGGGCATAGCTGCTCTACTGCTATCGGTGAAATCCTGAAAGATATAAGAATACAATTTAATAAGGGACATTTGACCTTGTTCTGCTAACTGGACTTTTCCAAGACATTTGACACCGTCAACCATGACATCTTATGCAAAAAACTCAGGTTCAACTTTGGATTTTCTAACAGTGCAGTATGCTTACTTAATAGCTACTTAGGCGGAAGATCCCAGAGAGTAAAAGTAGGGTCAAACTTTTCAACATATAAGAATACTTGCAGCGGAGTTCCCCAAGGCTCGGTCCTTGGGCCACTGCTGTTTTCTATGTTCATCAATGACATTTTCGATAAATGCAACAACGTCACAATGCATGCCTATGCAGATGATCTGCAATTATATTTGTCAAGACCGGTTGGGCTCATTGAGGACCTAAGTGTCAGAATCAATGAAGACTTACACACAATAGTAGAATGGGCGAGTACTAATAAACTTAAACTAAATCCCTTGAAATCTTACGTCTTACCGATCTCTAAAACACATTTCTCAAATTTAAGTTTTCCTCCATTATACATCAACAATGTTGAATTAAAAGTTGTTAGTAAGGCTTCCAATCTTGGGTTCCAAATAAATTCTTCCTTGTCGGGTGTAGATCACATTAATTCCTGCGTTAGCAAAGTATACTTTATTTTAAGAAATTTGAGAATGACTGCTAATTTTGTTCCTCTCGAAACGAGGCGCAAACTAGTCTTGCAATTGTTGATGCCAGTTTTAACTTACTCTGATGTCGTATACAGCAATCTAGATTCGCGATCATCACACAAGCTATTAGTTGCTCTGAACAATGCTACACGGTATGTTTACGGTTTAAAAAAATTCGATCATGCATCATTTTTTCGGACCAAAATACTAGGTCGTTGTCTATTTCGCTATCTTGAAGCAAGAAATTGTATATTTCTGCACAAGATAATATATACGCGGCGTCCACACTACTTGTTTGAGAAACTTCAGTTTTGTAGGTCTAATAGAAGTATGAACTCTTGATTCCAAGTCACAATTACTTACACTCTAGTAGACTGTTTTTCGTCAGCGCAGTCCGATTGTGGAATTCACTACCAAACAACGTGAAATTTGTTTCTAATCAAAGAGCCTTTAAGCGTTTAATTCTAGAATACTTCACATAACTACTCTATCTTCACTCTATATTGTAAGTCTGCTCTCTTAATATTTACTTATTTGCAATAATTGTCTAAATGTTATAATTATTCTGATATTCTAATTCTAATCTAATCTAATTCTATTTACTTTGTTTCTCTGAAAAAAAAAAAAAAAAAAAATTCTAAGTTAAGCTTTAATTACTACATATATTAATTTATAACGATAAGCATTTTCATATATTGCTCAATACTTGGATATGCAATTTTTAATTCCTAATTTTTATTTGTATTAAATTGTTATCTTGTATTTATATTATATTGTTTTTCATTAATCTAATATTTTATGTCATTTTATTATCTAATTTTTGTTATTCAATTATGTTGTTATTTACTTTACTGCATCATGCAAAAGTTTATTACTTATATGCTAACATTCTTCATCGATAAATAAATTGAAATTGAAATTGAATGTCGAGGCTTTTGTATATCTTAAGACTTTCCTAAATTGAGTGACGCAAAAATAAAAAAGGTACTAGCAATGTTGCATGCTTAGATAAATGAAATAATGCGCGACTAACACTTTCCAAAAATATTAAGCAAAAATATTAAGTTGAGGAGAGAGCAAGGAGAAATGGAATGTCGAATGATTTCGAGGGTTTCTTCCCAGAAAATCTCGGGCAATTCAGCGATGAACGTGGTGAACGATTCCACTAAAAAATCTCTAAGATCGTACCCCGATACCAAGGAAGAAGTAAAAATAAAATTATAGCCAATTATTGCTGGTGACTTCAACGGGAAACTGAAGATTCATCGTCAGTTAATGAATGAAACGCAGGCGATCAAACAGGCATTTCTAAGTAAAAATGTATCAAGTGCGCTGGTCAGCTCGAGTGACAGATTAAAAATATTTAGTTTCGAAAAAGTTCCAAAAGTTTGTCCAATTTGGTATTTGTATAAAACGTTATTTCACATCAAAATTTTCAAAGAATATATTTATCATTCGGAACTCAACATGAAATATTCTCTCAACGATCATGAGTATTCAGCCTTTACAACGAGACAAGCAAACACTTTTAAACACATACTATATCAAACAAAAGATATTCACGGGCAAAAAAAGATAACTTAAGAGGGGGATATCTACTCAAATTGGGAATTACCTACAATGAAGATTTGTCTACAAACAAAACTAGTATAGAGTTTCCAGAGGAAAGCAAATGGCTTCTCTCATTGAGAAAAAAATTTGCGCTACTAATAAATTCCAAAAACTTCTCACAAATACATTCAATAGCGGACATTGAACAATGCATACAAACCATAGAAAAAGACACTGAAAAAGAAGTTGCCATATCTAAGGTCACAAACCAAGTGGCAACTTACAAAAGAACAATTCAAAATACGACGAAAGAAAAATTTATAATGAAAATATACAAAATAATATATGAAATAATTATCATAATAATAAATAAAAGAACTAATTACACAGTGTGACGAAAAATGAAAAAATTTTTATTACAAGAACCATTTGTAAAAATTCTCAAAGACGATCCTTTTGTGAGTGCAACGCACCTAGTGTGACCTCTCAATGTCGTCACAATTTTTTTTAATTGATTTTTAAAAATTATGACTTCGAATTTTGCTGCACCAACATTCAATGACGTTTTGCAGTCATTTGCTTTAGCGGAAATGAAAAAAACAAAATCCACTTATATTCAGTAGAATTTATGGTAGAATAAGAATGTGCAAAAAGAAATCCGAAAAAAATCCAAACGGAGCGTGGAGCGAAGACAGTTCTTGTAGTTTTTGTAAATTTCTCAAAAAAAATATGTGTTTCTTTTAATTTTATTTCAATAATATGCCAAGAAGGACATTTGTATTTTCACAAAACTAACCTGCACTATAAAATACCTTTCGATTGAATCCAATAACATAGACATCGGTTGAGAATTCGCTTAACCCATTTTGGTCAGGTACCCGAACGCGTTGGAATTTTCTAATGAAATTTTCAGGCTTTGCTGTTTTTGATCAAATTAAAAAAATTCCAGAGTTTCAGATTTTTCCCATTTTCCGTTTTCCGGCTACAAGGTGGTCGAAAAATCGAACAATGGCCCAATGTGTATACAAAAATTTAAAAATTTAGAATAAATTATTTTAGCTTTAAATTCAGCATAATATGCCTTGAGAGTGTTCCTGTGAAGTTTGGTACCGAAAGAACATAGGGGCGTGGCACCTTCCACCTTCCAGAATATTCCTTTGAAGTTTGGTACCGATAGAATATGGGGGCGTGGCACCTTCCATGCAACTCTTATTTTCGATATCGAATAGCTTTGGAATTACATGTTTTACAGCCACAAAATTCGGTATTCAAGCTCAATTTACACGTATTGTTTCAATGGCAATATTTTATAGGCGTTAGACAAGGGGCGTGACACTTTTTGACACACATTCAAACTTTTCGGTAAAAATTTCAAAATATAAGGTCACACATCAAAGAATTCGAAACGAATATAAAATTTATTATACAATTCAAATGTTTAACATCGAATAGCTTAGTACAAATGTCGCATAACATTGAAACTCAGTATAAAGATACTTATTGGTCATATCTTCTACCAGAAAATTAATACGGGCATTAGAAAATAGGATGTGAAGGAGTAGTAACGCGCGTAGGGACTCACTAGTATAAAATAAATAAGTTATTATTTACATTTATTTATTTATTGGACATACTTTTTATGACTTTGATATTCATATTATGATATTGTCCAAAACATTTTGTGTGCAAATGTAAATTGCATTTTTTGCATATAAGTTTTTCTAAATGGTATGCTTGTGGCATACAACGCATCTCCGAGGCTTTTTCTCTAGTTGATATCAATGATGTGCTCAAGTTTGTTAACTTGAGGCAAACCGGCCGGTCTTTCCTATTCATCTATATCTGAGTCCACTTCTGGATCCGCCACTTATAAGTTTCTTTCGATCTAAACTGTAACTGTAATATTGGCTTGTGTTTGTTTATTTTAGCCACAAGACATTGCACTTTCCATGCATTCACTTTCGAATTGCTGATAGCGTTTACCCACAATGACCACACCATTTCCTACTGCGAATGTAAACGCGATATTTTGCGACCCCATTGAAGTGTAAATCGAATCCACCCATATTGATATTATAGTTATATTCGTTTGAGTTATAACGACGTACTTCTTTCTCATACTATTACATCGGAGAGCAGACTTTATTGGCACAATGGAATCGTAGTTACTAGCAATTGTTACTTGGGTGGTGTTGTAACAACGCACGAAGTTGAGTTCATTCCTCTTGCCAAAAATGATATTCACTTCCCCACCTTTTGCTGGGTTTGTCAACTCAGCGCCATATACCCGATTTGAACGTTGCCGATTGCAACTGAACGTTTGAACCGATTATATAAAATTTTCGAACGTTTGAACCGGTTACATAAAATTTTCTCTCATTTAGCAAACAGAACAATTGTTAAGAGGTAAAAAAGTTGTCGAAGAAAACAGTGTATCTTTCTGGATGGTCAACGTTGTGAATAAATCTCAAAACAACATATGCGCCAAGTCCAATGCCCATGTTGTAAGCTTCAACTGTACCACTCTACGGTATAAAGAAAAACATGCACCCATCGCTTGAACACCAGTATTTGAATCTAAAATGGATTGATTTTTCTATAAACATTTTACATGAAAGTTTCCCAAAGTTGGGTACCATTTGTTAGTCAATTGACAATGCGGGCCTAAAAATTCCATTAAATTTATTACATGTGAAAATGTTTAAATAAAGTATACAAATTAGGCCAGTGGTCGAAAAATCGACCACCAATATTCCAACAAAAGTAGCACGTAGGTAAATTAACTTGAGATGTCCAAAACCAACTGATTCTCATAATTTAGTCTTATGGCTGTCTGCTTATGTAAATAGTTTTATTATTCATTACATTTATTAGATTTTTTTTATTTTTTCAAAAATGGTCCAAAAAAGGTGTTTTTTTTTAAACGCTTACCTGAGTAGGTAAAATGGAAAATTTGTAAATTGTTATTTTTTTCTGAATTTGCATTTAACCAAATTGTGTTAATGCGGAAAGAGTTTGAAAAAATTTTGAATTATGTTTCCAGAAATAAATTTTAAAGTAAGTGGTCGAAAAATCGACCAGCTGACCAAAATGGGTTAATGCCAGCAATTTAAGCGTTTTTTTTTACCATAAAATACTGATTCCCATATAAATCTGCTACCAAACAAAGTGGTCAAATAAGTGGCTACCAAACAAAGTGGTAATATATACTCAAATATTAACCGATTTTGGTCATCTTTATCTCGTTGGAAAGACAATATGCAACAGAATAGAATTTTGAAAAATAAAATAGTTACTATGGTACGATTTGTAATATTTTATTTTTGCGCACAGTGCACACTGGAACAGTATGACTTTTTCAAAATATTCATATTGGAATGCATTTAACATTACAGAAAGTTGTATGATTAAGGCTAAAATGGAGTGGAAAAATTACATGTACAAGTAAGTTAAGTAAAAGCTGTAAAATGTCGGTGCAGTATTACGAAAATGCTCTCACGATTTTCTGCACGACCACGCTCGTAGTTATACTTTTAGGCGAGACTTGCGCCTAAAAACCATTTTCTTACAACTTTCTGCATTGGTAAATGCATTCCAATATTCTTAATTTGAAATAGTCATACTGTTCCAGTGTGCACTGTGTGCACAAATAAAATACTACAAATCGTACCAAAGTTACTATTTTGTTTTTCAAAATTCTTTTCTGCTACATATTGTCTTTCCAACAAGATAAAGATGACCAAAATCGGATAATATTTTAGTAAATGGGACCACTTTGTTTGCTAGCAGATTTATATGGGAATCAGTATTTTATGGTAAAAAAAAACGTTAAAATTGCTGGCATTTAGCGAATTCTCAACCAATGTCTATGTTATTGTATTTAATGGAAAGGTCTTTTATAGTGCAGGTCAGTTCCGTGAAAAAAGAATGTCCTCCATGGCACACTTTTTAAATAAAATTAAAAGGAAGACATGTTTTTTTGAGAAATTTACAAAAATTACAAGAACTGGCTTCGCTCCCCGCTCCGTTTGGCTTTTTTCGCAGTTTTTTGTTGCACAGTCTTGTTTTACGACAAATTCAACTGAATAAAAAGGGATTTTGTTTTCCATTTCCAATAAGGCAAATAACTGCAAAACGTCATTGAACGTCAGTGCATCAAAATTCGAAGACATAATTTTTAAAAATCAATTAAAAAAAAATTGTGACGACATTGAGCGGTAACACAAGGTGCGTTGAACTCGCAAAAGGTTCATCTTTGAGAATTTTTACAAATGGTTCTTGTAATAATTTAGCGGTCACACTGTGTTATCATAAACCCAAAGAAGGATACATTAACAAAATGCAATAACTATTGGAAGATAAAAACACATACATAACAGTAAGAGATGATCCCACGCCCAAACTACAAAGACAGAACAACATAATAATTACCAATTTATTCAAAAACAACTACAAAGACTATAGGGAAGAATATAAACTTTCATGCTCTACAACAACAGATCCCAGACTTTATGGACTTCCAAAAATTCACAAACCAACCTCACCAATAAGACCAATTTCATCGTCGTTCGATGTTCCATGCATACAAACTATCGATATATATAGGAACTATTTAAAAAACATAATTTCGGAAAAATATAACATCAAAAATTATTTTGAAATAAAAGAAAAAGTCAAATATGTCGTCTTAAATGATGGCGATAATTTAGAATCCTAAGACGTTATATCCCTATTTACTAACATACCGACTCTCCTAGTTATAAAAAAGTGATAAATTTATGGAACAAATTGAAAAACACACAAAAATTCCGAAACGAAACGACCTTGGAATTCTATTTAAGAGAAAACAATTATTTCAAATTCAACAACCAAAACTTCAAACAAATATTTGTAATGCCAATGGGCAATACACTTTCCCCAACACTTGCAGACATTATATTGGACACTCTTTTAGACTACACCTTGGATGAATTGAAGAAAATTAACATCGACATCAAGCTCATAATGAAATATGTAGATGACAGTTTTGCGGTGATAACAGAAACGGACATAAAAATAATACTCAACTGTTGTTGTTCCTATAACTATTGTTTTTGCTTTTGTTGCAGTTTTTGTTGTTGTAGTTATTGTTGCTGTTGTTGTTGCTATAACTAATATTGGGTTTATTGATGTTGTTTTCGTTGTAGTTATTGTTGTCGTGTTATTGTCATATTTTGTTGTTTTTGTAGTGTGGTGACCGTGGCATGCAGGTTAAGTGTGTGGCTTAGCATGCTCGGAGCCCGAGTTCGATCCCCAGTCGTGGCGAAAAGTTTTTTCAATAAAAAATTTTTCTGATCGGTCACCTCTCTGCAGACAATGACAAACCTCAGAGAGTAAATAGTGCCATGTAAAGCTTCTTGAGAACATGAGCCGTTCGGAGTCTGCATAAAACATGTAGGTCCAGTTTTCGGTCAATTGTGTGCAAACATTTAATAACACACACAACACAATTGATTAGAGGTGGGTAATGGCACAATTTTTGGAGTGTTGACACACTAGCACATGTGCACCCATGGGTGTCAACACTCTGTGTTAGCACAATTGTGCCAAGACACATTTAAAAAATTCCTTTAATAACGCCGTTCAAAATATCAATACAATATAAAGTGCTAACAACCATCGCTACTGATTTGTGAGATGAGTTTATTTGGTAGTAAATTGCTAAATAAAAGTACACTCAAAAGTGTCAAAATTAGATTTATGAAATTTAATTTAATTTTAATTTATTGATATCTATAAATATGTATGCAATTTATACATATACCAATATGCAGAAATTTAAGCAAACATTTCTTACTCATAGAGTCGTATAGCAACACAATCAGCAATGTATTGCACTGCACAATAATGTGCTAGCGAAGTTGATAAGCACAGTAGTGTGTTATATATCCTTACAGAACACAAAAGTGCTTTAACACTCAGTGTGTCTTGTTGTGTGTGCGTCTAAGCGCTGCTTCCATTTTGTGTGCTACTGTGCCACTGTGTGTGTTAACATAGTGTGCTAGCACACTAGGCACACTACTAAGCGTCAGCACAGTGTCGAAGCACAGCACAGTGTTACACACCTCTACAATTGATCATAAGTAGCTCGGTCAAAGTCCTTTCAAGGGCTGAAATGGCCAATTTGTTTTGTTTGTTTTGTTTTTGTTGTTTATGTTTTTTTGTAGCTATTGTTGTTGTAGTAGTTGCTTATGAAGGTTGTAGTTGTTGCTGTACTGATGTTATTGTTGCTGTGGTTGTTGATGTAAAAATGTTGTTGCATTAATTGTTACTGTATCTATTGTTAGTTTTATAGTTGTTGTAGTTATTGTGGATGTATTTAAATTGTTAAATTAAAAAAAATAAAAAAAAAAAAAAATTAATAAAAAATGGTTTGTGCTAAGCCTGGCTGCTCCACTAAAGGTGAAAATGAACGATTTTTGCCATGCTGGTTATGTGACAATATTGTTCACATCAAGTGTGCAGCAGTGTCAGGTCGAGTGGCAGATGCCATTGAAGAGGGTAAAGGGTTGCGTTGGTCTTGTGAGAAGTGTAGGTTGGCCGACATTAACTTTTATAAACTTTTTAAGCAAACGAAGCAAGGTTTCTCGGAAATAAGTAGAGAACTTTCTTCACTTTCTGATAAATTTTTAAAATATCAAACTCTTTTCAACGAATTTAAATATATTGATGAGCCAATTCCTTCACCAAAGCGAAAAAAGAAACATCTGACCCTTCGAAGCAAACAGAAAACTGACTCGACACCAACACAACCTTCTATAGAACAAGACAACGTTGATGACATGGACACGGATGCTCCTCCTCCTATTTTTTCTTCTTCGGCAAATTTGTCTATGTCTGCTCCTTTTCCACTATCAGCTCCACTATCAGCTCCACCTCTCGCTTTGCCTGAAATATCGTATGCACAAGCTGCTTCTCTTGCTCCTACTGTTGCTGATGTCCAACAAATTGCAATTACTTCTGACATTTCTGTTCCTAAACCTTTGATTGCTATTCCTCCAACTAAATCAATCTTTGTTTCGCGCTTAGCATCTGATACAACAGATAATGATATAGATTTTTTCATTAAATCAAAGTTGAAATGTTCATCGACTCTTTCTATTTCTATTCATAAATTCAAATATGTAAACGCACGTCCGACTACTTCCTTTAGATTGACAGTTCCAGAAAATTTATTTAATACTATTGTTGATGTAAGTTTCTGGCCACGAAATACAATCGTACGCGAATTCGAATTCAAAAATAATCCGCGATTAGTAAATGTAGTACACTTGCCTCGCCCGCGAGATAGCCCGCAATCTCATCCAAAAAACGATTAACAGATCGCAAGTCTAAATTAGAACTTGTGTATCAAAACGTAAGGGGTCTTAACTCCAAACTTTCTGCAATGTTCATTAACAGTTTTGATTTCGAATATAACATTATAATTTTCACGGAGACTTGGCTTCGCTCTAATATTCTAAATTCTGAAATAATATGTAAAAATTATCAAATTTTCCGTAAAGACCGTTATAATAAGATCGGTGGTGGTGTTCTGATAGCTGTTCATATCTCGTTTGCATCTGATGAATTAACAATTCTCGACACTAGTGAACTGGAGTTTATTTGTGTTTCAGTTAAATTAAATAATTGCATTGCTTATCTTACCTGTTCTTACATTCCTCCTAATTGTGACATATCAATTTACTTAAGACATATAAACGCCATCGAGCAAGTTCATAATATGTTAAAAAATAATGATGTTCTTATTGTGTTGGGCGATTTTAACCTACCCTTTGTGTCTTGGAATTCGACAGATGACTCTTCATTTCTTACACCTGTTTCCACTAGTAATTGGATAAATGATTTTTTAGATAAGTTATCTGACCTATGTCTTCAACAAGTCAATAATATTTTTAATAAAAACCATAGAACGCTGGACCTTGTGTTTGTAGACAGATGCACTACTGTATATCTCAATCGCTCAAACCCTGTATCTTTTCCGGAAGATGAACATCATCCAACTCTTGAAATAACAGTTTTACTTGCTCATGAAAATGAAAATAAACTTACACCTGATAAGCGAAATACTAAAATATATAATTTCAAAAGTACAGACTATGTTAAACTCAACGCCTTACTCTTGCAGACTGACTGGTCACCGATTCTATCTATTAAACCACCGTATTCATATTATGACGTCGAAACCTCGGTACAGTTTTTTAATGATACTTTGCAAAGGTGCTTCTTATTGTGCGTCCCAACAAAGCAAAATAATTCTAAACCCTTAAGTCCACCCTGGCTAACAAGTGAACTTAAGTCACTAAAAAATTTAAAAAATCGCTTATTTAAAAAATATAAAAAATCTGGTTCTAATATAGACTTTGCTTGTTATTCATCTTGTCGTTGCAGATACCAGCTATTAAATAAACAGTGTTATACAGCTTATATAGCCAACATTAAATCTCAATTTAATGATAATCCGAAACGCTTCTATACTTTTCTTAATTCAAAACGTAAGGCTTCCAACTTTCCACCCCTTATGAGATTCAATCAAGAGGAATCGTCTTGTGACAATGTTATTTCCAACATGTTTGCAAGCTTCTTCAAATCAACTTACTCCAACATACCATTTAATATGTGTTCTGAGCATCCTTATTTACCTCCAGTTAGCTCTTTTGAAACTCCAGTAATAGACTCAATTATTGTTATGCACAACCTTCGTCAAGTTAAATGCTCTTTTTCGACTGGCCCTGATGAAATTCCGAGTTGCATTCTAAAGGAATGTGCTAGCAACCTGTGTGCTCCTCTATCATACATATTTAATATATCCCTGCAAAGTGGACATTTTCCCATTATATGGAAAGATTCATATATTATACCCCTTCATAAATCTGGCTCTAAAATTGATGTCACTAACTACCGAGGCATCGCCAAATTAAGCGCAATCCCTAAATTATTTGAGAAAATCATAACTGAACAACTAACCCACTTCGTTTCATCTTCCATTTCTGTCACTCAACATGGTTTTTTAAAGGGTAAATCAACTTCAACAAACCTTTTGGAGTTTACAACTCGTGTAATAAAAGGTTTTACTTTGGGAAAACAGACTGACGTTATTTATACGGACTTTAGCAAAGCTTTTGACAGTGTCAATCATAATCTTCTATTGAATAAACTTAAGCTAATTGGGTTTCCTGTAAAATTGCTAAATTGGATAGAATCTTATTTATCGCGACGTTTTCAAAAAGTTTTATATAAAAATTCTCTTTCACAAAATATAATGGTTACATCTGGTGTTCCGCAAGGAAGTCATCTTGGACCGGTTTTATTCTTACTATTTATTAATGACCTTCCCTCGGCAATTAAACATTGTGACGTCTTAATGTATGCTGACGATGTGAAACTTTTTCTTACCTACAAGTCACTCGACGAACAACACCTTTTACAATCTGATTTAAACAGACTAGTGGATTGGTGTAACTTCAACCTATTAAACCTTAACTTAAAAAAATGCAAATCAATGACCTTCTCACGTAGAACTGCTCATAGTACAAATTACACTATAAATAACATCCACTTAGAAATTGTTCATAGTTTTGTTGATCTTGGTGTAATTATGGATCCAAAACTTTGCTTCAATCTCCACATAAATTTGACTGTAAATAAAGCTAGAGGTGTTCTTGGTTTCATTAAAAGATGGGCGAAAGAATTCAATGATGCCTTCACTACTAAATTACTGTATATATCTCTCGTAAGGCCTATTCTTGAATATGCTTCCGTAGTATGGAACCCTCAATATAACGTCCACATTGATGCAATAGAATCGGTTCAAAAACAGTTTTTACTTTTTGCTTTACGTCATCATCGTTGGAACCCAGATATTATTCTTCCTTCGTATGAAACCCGCCTTAAGCTAATTTTACTACCTTCCCTGAGAAGCAGAAGGATGGTGCTTAATGTCACCTTCCTATATAAATTACTTTGTGGTGAAATTGACTCCCAATATATTCTCTCATCTCTTAACTTTAACATCCCAAGAAGAGGATCTAGACATTTTGTGCTTTTTAAGTTGAGCCAGTGCACTTCAAATTTTGCCCTTCATGACCCTTTACGATGTATGTGTAGTGATTTCAATAATAGCTACAGCTTAATTAATTTTTGTGAGTCGGTGGATGCCTTGAAACGGAAAATGATTTTACATTTAAATAATTGATACATTTTAGAATTTTGTTTCAAACATTAACTCGGTTAATAATATTGTTATATTCTGTTAAAATGTTGGCTGAAGTTATTTCATATATTCGAGACCGTTTCAGTTGTTTGCCTTTATAATATTGCGTTTGATGAATTAAACACCATCGAATATGATATGCATGCTTAAACTTGTTTGTTTTTAATCAAAAAAAAATTTTTAATTTTTCTTATTCATTTTGACTTATTAGTTACTTAGTTTGTTGCGCAAGAGTTTATCTCTTTTCCATGCAAGTTTATGCCTGCGTTGGCCCAAATACATATCCAATTAATAACATTAGCACGGTGTTCCAAAATTACATAGTGACCCGTATATATATACACATATATGTTTGTACATATTTACACGTATATATCTCTGTTATAATTGGAATTGGTTTGGTGTTTAAGAGTTTTACTCTCTTTTCCACGTAGGATCTTGGGTTGGATAGTTGCCGCAAACTTACTAATATTCATATTATTTATAGTTACTTTGGTCTCTTTGTTTTAGAGTTTTATGTAAAGTTTACTAATTATTTGATGTTGTTTACTTTTTTAAATTGAAATATTCTTAATAAATTCGTGTTTTTGTATAAAATTTTTAAGTTCCGCTGAAAAGCCAGTTATGTGCTTAGTGGAAATTCATACTTCGCCAACTGGGTGTGTTTTTTAGTACGTAGGTGCATTCTATCTTTCCGGTTAATCCGGAATGTTGTAGAATGTAAGTCGTGCATGCGTATAGTACGGGCTATACGTATTTATGAGATTTCTCACTCCTTTGGCGAATCCAAAAAAAAAAAAAAAAAAAAAAAAATTATTGTTTTCACTGTTGCTGTTGTTTTTTTTTAAGCTATTATTGTTGTGTTGTTACTACTACTGTTGCTGTTTGTTTTTGGTAGCTATTGTTGTTGTAGCAGTTGCTTATGAAGGTTGTGGATGTTGGTGTATTAATTGTTGTGTAGTAATTGTTGTTGTTTCTATTGTTGGTTTTATTGTTGTTAAAGGTATTGTGGATGTATTGTTTCTACCACTGTTAGTGTTGTTTTTGTTGTAGCTATTTTTGTTGTGTTGGTGCTACCACTGTTGCTGTTTTTTCTTTGTAGCTATTGTTGTTGTTATTGTTCAGTGCTTCCGCTGCTGTTATTGATTCCTTGTTTTCTTTGTGATTCTTTCATGATTTTGGCTGTTGTTATATATATTGTTGTACATACACTTCCTTCCACTTGATTAGACGCACTTGCTTTTATAACAAATAATGCTCTGCTCTCAATCTTGGTTAAAAAAATTACAACAGCAACTACTTGGAATAAATGCTCATTGAGTGTACTTACCAACAACAATAAAAAAGCTCCACTTTCTTCAACAAAACGGTACCTAATAACAAGTTTTTAAACAGATATCAAAAACATTGTAATTCAAACTCCTTCATTAGATTAGACGCAGTTTATAAAGAAACGAAAAGGATTTAATAGTGAGTATTGCCTCCATTTTTTTAAATCACTTCAAAAATACTGTTTTTCATGGACTCGTTCTAAGACTTTAAATAATCAAGGGATATGTCTGCCCACTCTGTCTTAATTGCAGCTATTAAATACTTTAATTTTCTTGAAAGCCAGCCCCAAACGTTTTCAATAATATTTAGATCTGGCGAATACTGCGGCCAACCTAATAATACGACATTTTAGCTTGTAATGAATGCTTTTACAATTTTCGCAGTATGTATAGATGCGTTATCTTGCTGCAGGATCCATGACAAAGGACCGAAAATGTCAGAAAGCTTGGTAAATGCTGAATCCAGGATACATTTGTAAGAGTAAGCTGTCATTTTTATGTATACAAACTTCAATTCAATGGCGCCATAATAAGTTATTGCTCCCCAAGCCATGACGTCACTCCTGCTATGGTGGTGGCTCAAATAAACTTCTTCTTTCCTGATATCATGGAAATAGTATTAATACCCATCCGGGCCATCTAAATTAAATTTTTTTTCGTCAGTCAAAACAATAAGGTGCCAATCATTTACTCTCGTATCTTTTTGCACATCCCAACTCATAAAATCTTTCGAAAATTGGAGTCGCTGCTTTTTACGGACTGCATTTAATGGCGGCTTTTTTCTAAATTTTAAGCGTTTCAAGTTTTTTGCTTGTCGAATCAGCCGACGAACTGTTGAAATACTGGCCTGTACATTGGCTTGGAGCATTATTTTTGGAACGGTTAGTGTAGAGTTCGATGCTATGGCGATGATTTTGCGCTTGTCTCTCGGGATAGCATTGAGTCTCTCTCATAGCAATCGGGATTATTCAGATAACGGTCAACTGTTCTGAAACTTCGACCAATTTCACTGGCTTACAGCCAATATGTACAATGAATGCCACTTTCCTTTTCTCATGTAAAATTTGTCGCTTATTTCGAAAAAATCTTTCAATTTTTTTCTGTCACTCCGTTTTCGAGATATTGCACACTGTAGGGTTTTCAACGAAAAAAAATTCATTCTTAATTTTTATTGTTCTTTAAATAATTTACATTATTTTTTTCATTATTTAAATTGTATATGATTATTCATTCATTAATTAATCATTCAGAAATTCAAAATGATTAGGATTCTTGTTTTGTCGTTCATTCAATATGGGATCGGTTTCCCTGATGAGAAACAAAGAATAGTCGCCCATCATTCTTTCGTCCCAAAATCCTTGGTACCGATTCTTAATTGCCTTCATCTTATGGTGGAATCTTTCCCCATGTTCGTCACTCTCGACACCGAGATTCTTTGAAAAAAATTCAAATGGGAGTGCAGAAAGTGAATTTTCAGAGACATATTTACACGGTTAAAAATCTTGGACTAAATTTTAAACTTTTTTGGATTACATATAGGACACGACCAAAAAAAGATTACTTTTTAATCCAATGAAAAGTTTTAAATGTTTCAATCCAAAAAGGATTTATTTTTAATCCGCAAAAAGTTTAAAATTTCTTAATCCAAAAAGGAATAATTGTTAATCCACAGAAAGTTTAAAATGTTATAATCCAAAAAGGATTAGATTTTACTCCAAAAAAGTTTAAAATAATGTAATCCGAAAAGGATTACTATTCCACGGATTACATTACTGTTTGTATGTTTACTGTTATAATGTATATAATAATATTTTGGTTCAGATTTTAATAAACAATTTGTTTCATTTAATTAAAAATAAATTTTGGATGCTTAAACAACATTTAGAATTATATTTAGCTTAAATTTCGTAGCAGTAGTAGTTTTCAATCTTATACCTGAATTACAATGCGGCAGTGGCAGCGTCAGTGGCAGTGTCATTGATCAACTGTTATTTTAGGAATACTGTTGTTCAATGGTGAAACTTACATAGCAGCAGTGGCAGTAAGCAGTACTGCCGAGGTTAGCCCTATTTCTAAATTCACTGCCAACATGCAAATAATTAAACTACTAAGAAAAATTCCACATTCACTGCTTTTGATGCTGACGCTAGATTGTAATTTGCAGGCAGTAAAATACTTAACAGCTGATCACTGCCGCTGCCACTGCCAGTGCTGCTTTGTAATTTAGCTTTTAAATAACATAAATACTTTTTCCTGAAAAAACTACCTTAATGCAAATTTGTAGTCCAAAAATAGTCTTAAACTTAAACTTTTTCGGATTAAAAAAAATTAAACTAAAATATGGAATAAAAAATAGTACTTTTAGGATTAAAAATTCCTTTAAACCAAAGTTTGGATTAAAAACTAGTCCAAAATTTTTAACCGTGTACGCCCATTTTTTAAAAAGTTCCTGAGCAACTCGTTGACTATTTTCTCATTAGATTAACTTTTATTGCTCCCGAGGAAGCTAGAAACAGTCGTCCTTAAAGAATCCCACGCCGCTGCCTCAACTGGTGACTATAGTTCTGTGAATTGAAGATCGTTTACCACCTTTTTTATTTGAGGTAGACACCAACGAAGACACCTTATTTTATCTTGGCGTCAGAAAGATTTGGAAAAATTGTTTTCAAATGTGTGAATGCTTCACTTTCTTTGTCTAGCGCCTGGACAAAGTTTTTCATAAGTCCAAGTTTGATTTGCAGCGGTGGGAGAATTATGTTTTTCTTTTTGACGAGTGGAACGTTTTTGACGTTGCTTTCTCCAACTTTGGACTCAATTCTTTCTGGGCAGTCCTTTTTGTAATAGTGGTGTTCACGTGCTGCTCACATGATTGCTCTATCGATGTATGATGAGTTTTTCTTGAACTTTTTTTTTAAACTCTAACTAAAGTGTTCTTTTAAAATTACACAATTTCTCTTAAAGGTCACTTATAATTAATTCACTCTCTATCAGAAGGATTAAATTTAATAGGAATTTTTAATTGATATATTATTGATCAAGCCATCACTAGTTTTTTCCATGTTTTAGTAATCTTAAGCTGCTGTTAGATTTTGAGGTACATCCATCTGAACACGATATAAAAAAATAAATAAAAAAAATAAATTTTTAACTTATTTCGAAACAACATGCTTGATGTACCATAGCAGTGGTAAAACACATTATTTAAAATCAGAGTTAACATTTCTATGCTTTGGAGTATTCCCTGCTAGATAAAACCAAAAATAGAAAGATTCAAACAAGTTGAAAAATTGACTTTTGGCCTTAAAATGGGGCCAAATTTCCCAATGTGCAGTCGATAGATTTTTTTAATAGTGCTTATGCGGTCATTAAGTGCTGAGGCTGTTGATTTACCCGTTTGATAGCCATGTTCTGCCTTACAAAGGGGGATACATTGACAAGCCATTCTCCCTAATGTATTTGTCAATAATTTTCTCCATGCTTTACAGTATGAAGGACTTAAGGCTGATAGGTCTGAAAGATTTTGGATTACTGTCCGAGCTTCTGCCAGCCTTCGGAAGGTATTTTACTATTACTTTTCTCCAAGCTCCAGGTATATAGCCGTAGGCTAAGCTGCAGCTGAGTTGTTTGATAGTAGGGGTGTTAGATGTTCTGAGCCTTGTTGCAGAAGAGCTGGAAAAATACATACACATGCAAGTATTTCTTGAGTTTGAAGTGGCATGCGACCACTTAATTTGTCGGACTTGCTTTGTCTTCGTCTTAGTTGTTTTTGTTCTGCAGTTATTTTATCCACTTTTCCTCTTAAGCTGTTAATTTATGCAGCCTGTCAAAATTATCTGTTTTGAAAGGAGATTATGTTTTAATAAATATGAAGAAGAGAAGTTTCTAAGACAAGTCGCTAATATTTTGGTTACTCCTCGGCACTATGAGGTGAAAACCATGGCACTGACACCAAAATAGATGTGCTTTAAAAACTACGCCCTCCAGAACAAATCAACAAGCGTGGCGTGTTCTCCATAAATTAACTTCACTTAAAGGTTTAATTTTTATTCTTTTAAGCATTCTTTTTCAATCCTATCCAGTTTATTTTATACATTTAAACATTTATTTTAGATTTTAGATATTACCATTGATTTCTTACTTTATGCTTCGTTACTAAAATTAATTTTGAAAAAGACAAAAAATGCATCAAATGTCATCAAATTACTTAAAAAATAAAAATAGAAACCCTCAAACTTAAGGTTTAGATATCACAGTGTAACATTTTGGAGGTCATGGAACTGAAACAATTTTTGACTGTTGTTCCTGAAAGTTGCGCACGTAAATAGAAAAACCCTATCGGGAATTTGCTAGTTTGGCTACCGATCCTGAATAATTTATTTATAATTATTATATTATTATAATTATTAATAAGTATTAATAATACTAGCAATTTTCTTGTATATTGTGATTTCTGTTGCACAATGAATTTATGGAAGTGTTAATAATACAAGTGAATTTACATATATTATTTGCGAGTTTAACAAGTTTACGTTTCACTTATCACTAATATTATTTTTGTTGTCAAAATAGAACTAATATTTTGTATTTTATTTTAACAAGAACATACTTACTTGTATATTAATGTATTTTACTTGTAAATTAGATTTTTTTAAGGATTTTATGCTTTTTTAAAATTTATAAAATCTGCTTAGAGGCTTAAGTCAGATAAAATGTTTAACGGTGATCAATAATCGTCTGCTTATCACAATTATCTGAGGGCTTTTGTTTACTTTAAAAATGTTGTCTTTGGGATCATTTAGTAATTTATATTGCGATTCATCTGATGACGAGTACTTTGATGCAACGGAAAATCGGCGCTCCAAAGTGTATCGACAGCGAATTAATTTTAGTTTCGCATCTGAAGCAGAGTTTCTAGAACGATTCCGAATGAAACCCGAAAAGGTACATTGTTGGAAATTTAAATTTTGAAATTTTATCTTGAAGCAGGCTCTTTACTTAGGTGCAATTTATATTGGAGACAATTTGTCAGGAAATATCACATCCGACCGGAAAAAGTGGCGCTTTGTGCCCAAAAAAAGCAACTATGCATTGCCTTGCATTGGTAAGGAAGTGGTGCTCAATATCACACCGTAGCAGATATGCATGCACAAGTTTTAATTTTCGGTATAAATCGATACATTTACACTACTATTGGATGTATTTTTATTTGTAATTCCAAAGGTAAATGAGCTTTCTGGCAACCCCATTGAAATCTCCAACTGCCTAGCTTCGAGTTTTGTTTTGTAAATATTTGCATTTAAAAGCTCAATTTGAAGTCGTGGCTTTTCTACGTTAAGTGAACTTTGTTCACTCAGTACTTAAAGTAAAAATATAGGAATAAATGTTTAAAATTAAACTTTCATTATTAAAAGCCTACACTTTTTGTTTGGTGTTCTTCACCTAACGTTTTTAAGGGAGTATGAATTAGGTTGGTGCCTTTTAGGAGACGGTTTAGGATCTGACGTAGGCTTGTTGCCTTCGATTGTGACATCCTCATGCTCATTGTCTATAGGCGCGTTGAAAATGTGATTATCTATGGGTTCATATCTTTGCATTGCTCCGGAAACCCCTAGACCACCAACTACAGGCGCATTTTTCCCAATTATGTCCAAAACAACGTCATCCACATCGTCCATTTTTTTGTCTGCTCCTCCAGCACTTCCTGTTCGGCGAGCATTATCCATCTTCTCCTGCAATTAACCAAAAGAATATAAGGGTCAATGTGTTGCACACATCTTCATAATTAAAGTGGGACATAACATTCGCGGCAGAGAAAACAGACCTTTTTTTAAAAAATTCATAACTCAGTGAAAAACAAACATTTTTCCAAGAATGTTTTTTATTATTGTAGTGAATTGAACAAATTACAAGAAATAAAATTCAAAAAAATATATTTTTCACTCCAATATAGTTTTATAGAGCTCCAAACTGGCGGCAGAGAAAAAAAACGGGGCTTGTGGTTGCAGCACTGGGAGTCGCAAAAATTGTCCGATCTGGAAAAAAATGCCTTTTCTAAATCTTAACAAAATTGGTTATCGTATGGCAGTAGCTTTTTTTTGTATTTTTTTTTTCAATTTTTGGTGATGTTCCAAATTTAAAAGTGTTATTTCGAAAAAAATATTGACTTTAAAAAATCATACAAAATCGAAAAAAAATTTAAAAAAAGCTCGTGTCATACGATAGCGAATCAAGTTTAAAAAAATACAAAAAAACAACTTTCGTCAAAAAATGAACCCGCTAGTGCCGTAACCAGTACGAAAAACATGGTTTCGAGATAAACGCGTTCAAAGTTTGTGAACAAAGAAAAATAAAAATGTGCTCTCACTAATCTGGCTGTAATTTTTGAACCCGTAAGAATTTTTCCATGTAATTCTTAGAATCTAAAGAGTATTTACTAAAATACAAAATTATAAAAAAAAAAATTTCAAAAAACGGCCAATGTCATGTCCCCCCTAAAGCAATATGCCCGAGAAACAATTTCATATTTTGTGTCAACAAAGTAGCCGTTATGTGTCCGGTGCCCGTGTCGGTGAATGTCCGACCTCTGCATCGAAGGAAGTGCTAGTTTTGCAACACCTTAGCCAGGCACATTGCACAAAGGAGGACCGAATCCGGCACTCGTTGGTTTATTGCGTCTGAATATAGTCGCTCATTTCTTAACCCATAATACATTTCTTATGGACATAATACAGACTACGGTACTATTTCAGGCGACTTTTAGAGTTCTTGTTGGGTATGTTTTAGCTGCATTATAGCTAAGACTCAGGCCAGTTACGATACTATTTTTGGTAAAGTATATAAATTTTTACTCGGGACTTTTGTGCCTGAATACTTTGATACGGACACAAATTGTTTCTCGGAATGCCAAACAATACACATGCATATACTTGCAACTGTTGTTTTCCTTACATTTGGCCACCAAACATCTCTTGAGTAATTGACATCTTTTCCAGCAGCCACGATACCAAGAGAATTTGCGTAGGTGCCAACCTCCTTCTAAGCTTGGTTTTTATCAGTTTTAGTGAGCTTTTCACTAAAAGCGGCGAACTGCACTTCTTTTTTAGATTTTATTTTACTTTAAACATAAACTTTAATTTTTCGCTTTTCTTCACGCTATCCCATTTTTTTTTAACTCAAAATATAACGTCGAACTCATAGATTACTTGTATTTTTAAAAAGCTGACTTGTAAAAATTTCGCTATATTATTACCCCAGTAGAAATAATTGCGAAACAAAAATTATTAGTCCTTATCTTATTAGAAATTGTGAATTGTAAAATAAAGAAGTAATATTTGTAAATTGTGCAACAGGCCCCTGATCATGTTTTGGCACAATATAACCACAAACGAAACAAAATTCATTTCTTTTTGAGCACTTGCTTTTTTCCATGTTAAAACTCTACCAAATTATTGTGTTGTCACACTAACGATACGAAAATAATGACAACTAAAGCTGTTACTCAAATGTGAAAAAAATGTGTACTTATTGCAGTAGAATTGTTGTTTTTGTCATAATACAAATGCGATTAAAAATTACTTCAAAAATAATATTGTAATTGTCCGGCCTTCTGTTGCTTATTGGATTTGTATGTTGGGCTTTGGCCGTGTAAAAAAGACAATCAAAGACTTATTTTATTTTTCCGATATTTCGGCTCACTTTGTGGGCCTTCATCAGGGCTAAAAGAACACATAACATTAATCACAAAGTTCACAAAAAACAACCATTACATTAAATTACCATAAGAACAAAACATTTTCACATTAAAATATTAAATGGTGCACAAATATTATTTTTAATTTTCCTCAACAATAGCCGCGTCGAAATGATGTTTGCCACCTTCATCGTCAACTTATGTTTTATTAAATGTTTGTAGATGTGGGCGCAGTTGTCTGTGCCCGTTTTGTAGTTCAATCGTATTGTTGTTGGTGTGATTTTTATGTGCAGCATCTCCAATGTATACCTTCTCGTGTAATTCGTCTCTTGTTGCAGTATAGTTGTGCTTTCAAAATTTGGTGAGTGATTGTTTTGAAGACAGTGGGCCGCAAGCGCTGTTTTGTGGTCATGGTTAGATTTCAGATCTGATTTGTGTGATGATAGTCTCGTTTTTAATTTTGATTTTGTTGTACCAACATATACTTTGTTGCATATATTGGCCCCGTCACCTTTACATTGTATTTTGTATACGAGACTACATTTGTCCATGTCCTCTAGTTTACTTTTTGTTTTGCTGTGAAGAGATTTTAATGTGTTGTTACTTTTAGGTGCTAGTACGTACTTGTTTCTGTTGTATATATCTGATTTTTAAAATTTTTCCGTAAACCCAGGTACATAGGTAATTCCTTTGTACTTTTTTGGTTCTGTTGTTTGTTCATTTCCGGTCCGTTTGATGTTGTTGTTTTTAAATGTTTTGATCATACGCGTGATCGTATGTGGTGGGAAATCATTGGCTTCCAGTATTTCCTTGATTCGTGCAATGTTGTTTTTGTGAGAAAAATTTAGAAATAAACTGTGGATTTAGTGTTTTTTTACATAAAAAACAGTCACTTTAACTTTGGACGATTATAGCTTCGCTAAAACAAAAGATACAAAATTTGGCGATATTTCGTTTGATTATCTCTTAATTATAGCTCCGCTACAACACATAAGACAATAAAAGTTGATATACCGTTGGAACGTTTCATATTTTCTCTAAAATACAAATTTAATTTTTTATCTTATGGTGTGTTGTTTAAATTCTGGATTAATAAAACTAGACAAGTGTAAAAAGTGTAACACACCCTGTATCTTGAAAATCCTACCACAACAGTAAAAATTGAGTACAGATTTGGAATCAGCGTTGAAAGGTCATATAGAAATTATTTTGGGTTTTCCGTATCCTACTTTTTAAGACTAGTATTATTGATTCAAGCATGTCTGAATTTTAGAGCACTGCTATTATTTTGACCGCAACTGTATATATGCAATGACGAAGAAATGGTGTCATTTGACGTGGTTTCTCTTTTTCCCAGCATACCTGTGGAATTTGCACTCAGGACAATTGAACGACAGTGGGACAAAATTGAACTTCATACTAAAATTCCAAAAAAGCTGTTTATGGAAATTCTAAAATTTTGTATAAAATAAAGCAATTACTTCACGTACAATGACAAAATATACAGCCAGTTAAAAGGCATGCCAATGGGTTCACCAATATCACCGATAATAGCGGATATTGTAATGGAGGAGATTTTGGACATAGGTACGAAGAACATGAGTCATAAACCCAGACTGCTAATATTAATATTATTACTAAGAAATATTAAAATAAAAATATATAGATTGTAAGAAAAATAAAACAAATAATAATTTTAAAAGCCGACGGCAACATTTAATCTATATATATAAAAAGAAGTGTACGTTTGGTTGAAATCGCATCACTTCAGAACGGCTGGACCGATTTGGTTAATTTTTTTTTTTAAATGTTCGTTTTAGTCCAAGTTAGGTTTTTAAGGAAAAATTGACCACGCCCACTTTTGCGCCCACTTTTTTTGATTTATTTAAAATCGGAAAACGGCTGGACCGATTTGGATAATTTTTTTTCAAATGTTCGAAGTAATCCAATTTAAGTTTTGTCGGAAAGAAAAATTGACCACGCCCACTTTTGCGCCCACTTTTTTCGATTTATCTAAAATCGGAAAACGGCTGGACCGATTTGGATAATTTTTTTTTCAAATGTTCGTAGTAACCCAATTTAAGTGTTTACTGAAAGAAAAATTGACCACGCCCACTTTTGCGCCCACTGTTTTGATATATATATCTAAAATCGCAGAACGCCTGCGCTGATTTTTTTTTTTAAATGTTTGTAATAGTCTACAAAAGTTTTTTACATAAAGAAAAATTGTCTACAATATCGAGAATATCAATATTATCCATTATCGATATTAAATTTAATTTTCACACTTGACACTTTTGAAGTTTTCAAGATGTCACATATCAGAAGACACTTGCTTATTTTTTATTCACACCACCCAATGTACCCAGTGTGCTTTCTTTTTCATTTGGATTCCGACGTAAACAGACATAAATTTTGCCGAAGCAAATTCTTTTGGATAATTTTATTACTTACAAGCAGCAATTGTTCTATTAGATGAATGTTCAATGAGCCACAAAAAATCACTGGAGACAACTGGAGACATCGTACAATGAAAGATTTACGTGGCAATCAACAACTTTTCGGTGGTGCATTGATATTATTGTCTGGTGATTTTCGACAAACATTGCCCGTGATTGCACGATCCACACCAGCGGATGAAATTAATGCATGCTTGAAGTCTTCCTTTCTGTGGCGATATGTCCAAAAATTGACATTGCACATAAATATGCGTGTTCAGTTGCACAATGATCAATCTGCAGATCGTTTCTCGAAACAATTGTTAGAAATCGGCAATGGAAAAGTTCAAATCGATAAAGCAAATGGTTTGATTTCTTTGCCAGATAATTTCTGTACAATTCTCAAATCAAAAGAAGAACTGATTGAACGCGTTTTCCAAATATTGTACAAAATTACAGACACCACAATTGGTTGAGAGAACGCGCAATTTTGGCACCAACAAATTTACATGTCAATGCAATTAATTTTCTGATCCAAGAAAAATTACCAGGTGCAGTGACATCATATAAATCTATTGATAACGCAATGAATAACGATAATGCCATACATTATCCAATCGAATTTTTAAATTCATTAGAACCACCTCATCAATCATTTTGCTACGGAATTTAAACGCACCAAAACTGTGCAATGGCACCAGATTGGCTGTAAAAAAATTGATGCCGAATTTGATTGAAGCAATAATATTGACTGGAAAAGCTAAAGGCGAAATTGTACTCATACCGCGTATTCCACTGATACCAACAGATTTGCCATTCGAATTCAAGCGTTTACAATTTCCGGTGCGTCTGTCATTTGCCATGTCCATCAATAAGGCGCAAGGACAAACGCTTCAAGTATGCGGATTAAATTTGGAACAGCCGTGTTTCTTGCACGGTCAATTATACGTTGCCTGTTCAAAAGTTGGCATTCCAAGCACTTTATTTATTTACGCACCGGATGGAAAAACAAAAAATATTGTTTATCAAAATGTATTGGATTGAGTTCGGTGATAAGAAATCATAACGTTCGAAATACAAATATTTTTTAAGATTTCATACAAAAAACAACACTTGGTTTCACTTTACTGTGTCTTATAAATTGCTAAAACAAATGTGTGAATTTTTCAGCATTGATACAAACTGAACTGATGCAACATTAACGTTATGTTAAAGTTTGAATCATTAGTAGTAAAAGCTTTCATATAATCTTTTTGTAACCGAAATAGTATAATTTCACAATTTTTCTTCAGTGTAACGAAGTGCACCGGGTTTCGCTATATATTTATACTTTTCCAATATAGGTGTCGGGTGTAGCAACGCGCACCGGGAATTGCTAGTTTTGTATAAAAGAAAGCAATTACTTCACGTACAATGACAAAATATACAGCCAGTTAAAAGGCATGCCAATGGGTTCACCAATATCACCGATAATAGCGGATATTGTAATGGAGGAGATTTTGGACATAGGCACGAAGAACATGAGTCATAAACCCAGACTGCTCACGAAGTACGTTGACGATATTTTTGCAATTGTACAAACTAAAGATATAGACAACACATTAAACACACTGAACAAATGCAACATTCATATAAAATTTACAATAGAGAAGGAAATCAACGACAAATTGGCATATCTCGACGCGATAGTAATTAAAAGCAACAACATTATGAACACGGATTGGTATCAGAAACCCACGGCATCGGGTAGACTTATTAATTTTCATTCGAAGCACCCGAAAAAAAACAATTTTTAACACTGCTAAAAACTTCATCCAGAGAGTTTTTAACATTAGTGACGCCATTTCTCTTAAAAACAACATTGCACGAATCAAGGAAGTACTGGAATCCAATGATTTCCCACCACATACGATCACGCGTTTGATCAAAACATTAAAAATAACAACATCAAACGGACCGGAAATGAACAAACAACAGAACCAAAAAAGTACAAAGGAATTACCTATGTACCTGGGTTTACGGAAAAATTTTAAAAATCAGATATATACAACAGAAACAAGTACGTACTAGCACCTAAAAGTAACAACACATTAAAATCTCTTCACAGCAAAACAAAAAGTAAACTAGAGGACATGGACAAATGTAATCTCGTATACAAAATACAATGTAAAGGTGACGGGGCCAATATATGCAACAAAGTATATGTTGGTACAACAAAATCAAAATTAAAAACGAGACTATCATCACACAAATCAGATCTGAAATCTAACCATGACCACAAAACAGCGCTTGCGGCCCACTGTCTTCAAAACAATCACTCACCAAATTTTGAAAGCACAACTATACTGCAACAAGAGACGAATTACACGAGAAGGTATACATTGGAGATGCTGCACATAAAAATCACACCAACAACAATACGATTGAACTACAAAACGGGCACAGACAACTGCGCCCACATCTACAAACATTTAATAAAATATAAACACAGTTGACGATGAAGGTGGCAAACATCATTTCGACGCGGCTATTGTTGAGGAAAATTAAAAATAATATTTGTGCACCATTTAATATTTTAATGTTTTAATGTAAAATGTTTTGTTCTTATAGTAATTTAATGTAATGGTTGTTTTTTGTGAACTTTGTGATTAATGTTATGTGTTCTTTTAGCCCTGATGAAGGCCCACAAAGTGAGCCGAAATATCGGAAAAATAAAATAAGAATAAAATAAGACTTTGATTGTCTTTTTTACACGGCCAAAGCTCAACATACAAATTCAAAAATAATATTCATTTGTACTTATATGACTTCAGCGTAATAAGACTTATTTCAAGGGTATTTCAAAAGCCTACGTGGTGCCAAGGTTGGGCTTCTCACCAGTGCGTTCAAACCCCGAGATCGACTAAGAAAATTAAAATTTTTGTTTTTCTTTCCATTAAAAAGCAACATCACTTCTTTTCATATAAAAATGTTTTTCTGGAAACAACTTTGTATTTAATTTGAAAAAAAGCAATGCATAATGGACGCAAAACGAAAAAAAAATTTAAATTTCTTCAATATAAAATTTATAACGCAAAAACGTTATGGGTTGAAGGATGGATAGTATTATGGTTATTTATAAAAATATGTCACATTTTCAGGGCTAAAACGGTATCAAGGAGTACTCGGATGCAGTTGACATGTTATAAACAGTTGTTTAGTTTTTGCTTGCCTACAAGTAGTTGCATATTGTTTGCCAAAATTCAAAACGGTTTGAGAGATATGGACCAAAAATGGTAAAAATAACAAGTAAATTTTTCCATTTTTGCGATTTTGAGGCTTCGGTGAAGTTATTTCGTGTTAGTTTGCTGTGAGCTTTTATTTTCCTTGTCAATGACTTTAACTTTGCTGAAGACAGAAAACAAAATTCCAAATAGCTTACGAGACATAGCCGTGAGGAAAAAAGCATTTGTTTTGAAAAATGAAGTTTCAACCGATGTCTTTCAGGTATTATAAAATACGATCGGTAGCCAAACTAATTGCGCAACTTTCAGGAACAACAGTCAAAAAGTTGTTTGAGTTTTACGTTTGCACCGTGTATTTTACGGAATTAGACACATAAATTTACGGAATTAAGCTCAATCAACAATTTTATCACGGAATAAGAGACATTTGAGTAAATTTGAAAATGTACCAAATTTTCTCTTTAAAAACAACTTTTCTCCCTACTTAGTATTTTGTTATTAAAAAAAATACATGTCCAAATGCTTCAAAAACAATCTTATGTCAATATTTCTTTTAATCTCTTTAAAATAATTCATTAAGCAAACTGTTTCCTTAACCTTACGGAAGACTGTACATTTATCTTATACTACTGCATTTAGAAAACTCTGATAGTGTTTACTGTGTAAGAATTATGGAAAAGGTAGGTCAAGGCAGGTTAGTTTCAGCTTACGAAAGTTTGCAAACATTTTAAAAAACTTGACGTAGATTAACGTCTTACAGCGCGGTTTGTATGGGGTTGTTTTAACAGATTTTTTCAAGGTCATGCAACTTTTTGACTAAATCTTTAGGGTATACCTACAGCCTTTAATAAACATCGTTCAAAGATAATATATTTACTAAAATATCAGATATATCCTGCGCCTCTATTCAACTCAGTCAATGAACTCAAACTGTAAATTTTAACGAAATGGGTCTGTACTCCGGTTAGATTTAACTCTTATGAAAAAAACGAGTTTGATCATATTTTGTTGTATGCTTTTACCCAATAGATGGCGTAAAATTTTAATTTTTGTTTTTAATGCATATCAATTTGGATCCCACATCCCACTTGCACTAGCGAGTGTAGTTATCGCAAACTATACATCGAACAGAGACGAAAGTGAAGCTCGCAAACTTAATATCGGACAGAGACGAGAGTGGCACTAATGAAAAGGACATGTGCTCAGCGTGAAATATAGTCACCATACGATTTTTGTAAAAATCGGGGTCTTAATTTTATTTTGAAATTAGTAGTTAAGCTGACTGACGCTCGCAAACTATATATCGGGCATGGAAGAAAGTGACACCAATGAAAAGTGCATTTCTTTCGCCTTCTTTTCAACTAAGTCAATGAACTCCACCTATCAAACTTAACGACATGATCGAAAAAATTTGACATTTTGCTTATTTCTTTTTGCTTTTTCTTTTTTTGGTCTCGATAAGTAGTCCATAATTGAGTGTTATTTATTTATTTGTTAATTTTCGGAAGATCAATAAAAAATTCGTTCAAAATGGACAAAACAATCCAACCAAAGAGACAAAGTAGAAGGTTACAACTCAAACGGAATTCTACGTCTACACTTACGATACTATAGAAACTGTTTTTTTTTTTTTATATAAGGCCATTTTGAAAAATAAAAATTTCACTGCCAACAATACCAATTTTTTTTCAATATCCAATAAAACCACTTGTACTTACTATGAATAAAGCCGTCAATAGTTTTTTTTTAATTTCTTACAAATAAATGCAAAACTTCACTATAGAGATTGCTTGCACTCGGTTTTAATAAAGCCAACGACATGTAAACAAATTTAAAGTTCAAGTTTAACTCTGTATTAACTAACGGAGCTACGGTAAAAACACATTAAAAATATGTTTCTGTTATATTTGGTTGAAACTATAGTGCAATGGTTTGATGAAAAATTGTATAGTATGAACAGTAGTGTCATCAAACAATTTGGTAACTAATTCATTCTTTAATATTCATAATTGAGGAGAAATATGCAATAAGGGCGCAAGGTGTGATGTGATGTCTTAATAAAGAAATTAGAACAAAAATAATATTAATCTTTTATTCTTATATTGCCTTATTTTTCTCTCCTCACTGTGCAAGTAGCGATGCTGATTAATATGTGATTCGGACTAAAAGTCTGCAAAGAACCATCCAAACGTACTTGTTGTGTGTTGCTATTTTTTCTTATATCTACTTGTGTCTGCTTCGCTCTCTAAGCATTGAGTACGAATGGAATATTTCTCTTTAATATAACGTCCCAGCAAAATCTTTGCTTACATGTAATCGAGAGAGTAATCCAGAAAATTTGAATCATCGATTACCTTCTCGCTTACGGAACCCATTATTTTTATACAGGCATGTCATTGGAGGTAATTGATGAAGCTTTCTCTTGACATAGAAGTACATCAGTATGAGCTTATAAATCTTGCTGAATAACTACTTCGCAGTCATCAATTATTTGTTAATAACTTGGAAGTTGTTGAATAAGTTATTTCTGTGCAGAAATTAGGAATGCGCTTCAAATATTGAATAAATAAGTTATTTTAGTACATTTCAGGAAGATGAAAAACACCAATTCAATAGTTAGTCAATTTCTTTTTTAAAATGAGAAAAATGTTTTTATTTAGTATGTATATTTGTCAGTGAATAAAAAGACTAATATCGAAATACTATAATTACAAAATATTTAGTCAAAATTACACAATAAGTACAAAAAACTAGATTAGAAACTTAGTCACAATAAAGGTATTACTCTGCAAAGAAAGTTGAAGCTTGATCTTAAAATATTTGAAGACATCATTTTAGTCATCTCACTTCGTTCTTCTACTACCCCGACAACAATCAGTTCGTACGCCTGCATATTTTTTAATATTAATACTTTCAACTTTTATTTTAATAAGAAAACAATAATTCTGAAACAAAGTTTTTAGTATCCTTAAAGCTTGAAATGTTTCTTTTAAGAATTAATAGCAAAAGTAAAAAAAATTACAAAAACAACAACGTTAATAGCGAGATTAACCAACAAAGTCATAAAATGCAATCCAAAAACTGACAACATTCAATTCGTACGACAGAAAGAATACGAATGTGCACAAGGATAAAGGGATACATTTTTTTTTTGATTCTGTATATCGATGGAGAATGTATTGCGAATGTTTTGAGAAACTTTCGGTCACTCTTTGATTTTATACCAGTAGATTTTTAAAATGATTTTCTACTATGGCACGTGGCAAAGTGGTTTATGAAGAAATAAGAAAGTTAATTGTTAAAAACTTTCCTTTACAGAAAAGTTATGGCTTTATTGCATATCCCCTAGAATAAGTAAAGTCAACTGTCCAATACATCATCAAAAATTATGTGAATATCGCCTCAATTGCGCCACAGCAGCATGGGATAGGTAATAAATCAAATGCAAATGATCGAGATATACGAGCATTGGAGGCCACGTAGAACATTAAAAAGAAATAAATATTTTTCAGATCAAAACGTCATTCATTTCATTCATTTCATTCATTTCATTCATTTCATTCATTTCATTCATTTCATTCATTTCATTCATTTCATTCATTTCATTCATTTCATTCATTTCATTCATTTCATTCATTTCATTCATTTCATTCATTTCATTCATTTCATTCATTTCATTCATTTCATTCATTTCATTCATTTCATTCATTTCATTCATTTCATTCATTTCATTCATTTCATTCATTTCATTCATTTCATTCATTTCATTCATTTCATTCATTTCATTCATTTCATTCATTTCATTCATTTCATTCATTTCATTCATTTCATTCATTTCATTCATTTCATTCATTTCATTCATTTCATTCATTTCATTCATTTCATTCATTTCATTCATTTCATTCATTTCATTCATTTCATTCATTTCATTCATTTCATTCATTTCATTCATTTCATTCATTTCATTCATTTCATTCATTTCATTCATTTCATTCATTTCATTCATTTCATTCATTTCATTCATTTCATTCATTTCATTCATTTCATTCATTTCATTCATTTCATTCATTTCATTCATTTCATTCATTTCATTCATTTCATTCATTTCATTCATTTCATTCATTTCATTCATTTCATTCATTTCATTCATTTCATTCATTTCATTCATTTCATTCATTTCATTCATTTCATTCATTTCATTCATTTCATTCATTTCATTCATTTCATTCATTTCATTCATTTCATTCATTTCATTCATTTCATTCATTTCATTCATTTCATTCATTTCATTCATTTCATTCATTTCATTCATTTCATTCATTTCATTCATTTCATTCATTTCATTCATTTCATTCATTTCATTCATTTCATTCATTTCATTCATTTCATTCATTTCATTCATTTCATTCATTTCATTCATTTCATTCATTTCATTCATTTCATTCATTTCATTCATTTCATTCATTTCATTCATTTCATTCATTTCATTCATTTCATTCATTTCATTCATTTCATTCATTTCATTCATTTCATTCATTTCATTCATTTCATTCATTTCATTCATTTCATTCATTTCATTCATTTCATTCATTTCATTCATTTCATTCATTTCATTCATTTCATTCATTTCATTCATTTCATTCATTTCATTCATTTCATTCATTTCATTCATTTCATTCATTTCATTCATTTCATTCATTTCATTCATTTCATTCATTTCATTCATTTCATTCATTTCATTCATTTCATTCATTTCATTCATTTCATTCATTTCATTCATTTCATTCATTTCATTCATTTCATTCATTTCATTCATTTCATTCATTTCATTCATTTCATTCATTTCATTCATTTCATTCATTTCATTCATTTCATTCATTTCATTCATTTCATTCATTTCATTCATTTCATTCATTTCATTCATTTCATTCATTTCATTCATTTCATTCATTTCATTCATTTCATTCATTTCATTCATTTCATTCATTTCATTCATTTCATTCATTTCATTCATTTCATTCATTTCATTCATTTCATTCATTTCATTCATTTCATTCATTTCATTCATTTCATTCATTTCATTCATTTCATTCATTTCATTCATTTCATTCATTTCATTCATTTCATTCATTTCATTCATTTCATTCATTTCATTCATTTCATTCATTTCATTCATTTCATTCATTTCATTCATTTCATTCATTTCATTCATTTCATTCATTTCATTCATTTCATTCATTTCATTCATTTCATTCATTTCATTCATTTCATTCATTTCATTCATTTCATTCATTTCATTCATTTCATTCATTTCATTCATTTCATTCATTTCATTCATTTCATTCATTTCATTCATTTCATTCATTTCATTCATTTCATTCATTTCATTCATTTCATTCATTTCATTCATTTCATTCATTTCATTCATTTCATTCATTTCATTCATTTCATTCATTTCATTCATTTCATTCATTTCATTCATTTCATTCATTTCATTCATTTCATTCATTTCATTCATTTCATTCATTTCATTCATTTCATTCATTTCATTCATTTCATTCATTTCATTCATTTCATTCATTTCATTCATTTCATTCATTTCATTCATTTCATTCATTTCATTCATTTCATTCATTTCATTCATTTCATTCATTTCATTCATTTCATTCATTTCATTCATTTCATTCATTTCATTCATTTCATTCATTTCATTCATTTCATTCATTTCATTCATTTCATTCATTTCATTCATTTCATTCATTTCATTCATTTCATTCATTTCATTCATTTCATTCATTTCATTCATTTCATTCATTTCATTCATTTCATTCATTTCATTCATTTCATTCATTTCATTCATTTCATTCATTTCATTCATTTCATTCATTTCATTCATTTCATTCATTTCATTCATTTCATTCATTTCATTCATTTCATTCATTTCATTCATTTCATTCATTTCATTCATTTCATTCATTTCATTCATTTCATTCATTTCATTCATTTCATTCATTTCATTCATTTCATTCATTTCATTCATTTCATTCATTTCATTCATTTCATTCATTTCATTCATTTCATTCATTTCATTCATTTCATTCATTTCATTCATTTCATTCATTTCATTCATTTCATTCATTTCATTCATTTCATTCATTTCATTCATTTCATTCATTTCATTCATTTCATTCATTTCATTCATTTCATTCATTTCATTCATTTCATTCATTTCATTCATTTCATTCATTTCATTCATTTCATTCATTTCATTCATTTCATTCATTTCATTCATTTCATTCATTTCATTCATTTCATTCATTTCATTCATTTCATTCATTTCATTCATTTCATTCATTTCATTCATTTCATTCATTTCATTCATTTCATTCATTTCATTCATTTCATTCATTTCATTCATTTCATTCATTTCATTCATTTCATTCATTTCATTCATTTCATTCATTTCATTCATTTCATTCATTTCATTCATTTCATTCATTTCATTCATTTCATTCATTTCATTCATTTCATTCATTTCATTCATTTCATTCATTTCATTCATTTCATTCATTTCATTCATTTCATTCATTTCATTCATTTCATTCATTTCATTCATTTCATTCATTTCATTCATTTCATTCATTTCATTCATTTCATTCATTTCATTCATTTCATTCATTTCATTCATTTCATTCATTTCATTCATTTCATTCATTTCATTCATTTCATTCATTTCATTCATTTCATTCATTTCATTCATTTCATTCATTTCATTCATTTCATTCATTTCATTCATTTCATTCATTTCATTCATTTCATTCATTTCATTCATTTCATTCATTTCATTCATTTCATTCATTTCATTCATTTCATTCATTTCATTCATTTCATTCATTTCATTCATTTCATTCATTTCATTCATTTCATTCATTTCATTCATTTCATTCATTTCATTCATTTCATTCATTTCATTCATTTCATTCATTTCATTCATTTCATTCATTTCATTCATTTCATTCATTTCATTCATTTCATTCATTTCATTCATTTCATTCATTTCATTCATTTCATTCATTTCATTCATTTCATTCATTTCATTCATTTCATTCATTTCATTCATTTCATTCATTTCATTCATTTCATTCATTTCATTCATTTCATTCATTTCATTCATTTCATTCATTTCATTCATTTCATTCATTTCATTCATTTCATTCATTTCATTCATTTCATTCATTTCATTCATTTCATTCATTTCATTCATTTCATTCATTTCATTCATTTCATTCATTTCATTCATTTCATTCATTTCATTCATTTCATTCATTTCATTCATTTCATTCATTTCATTCATTTCATTCATTTCATTCATTTCATTCATTTCATTCATTTCATTCATTTCATTCATTTCATTCATTTCATTCATTTCATTCATTTCATTCATTTCATTCATTTCATTCATTTCATTCATTTCATTCATTTCATTCATTTCATTCATTTCATTCATTTCATTCATTTCATTCATTTCATTCATTTCATTCATTTCATTCATTTCATTCATTTCATTCATTTCATTCATTTCATTCATTTCATTCATTTCATTCATTTCATTCATTTCATTCATTTCATTCATTTCATTCATTTCATTCATTTCATTCATTTCATTCATTTCATTCATTTCATTCATTTCATTCATTTCATTCATTTCATTCATTTCATTCATTTCATTCATTTCATTCATTTCATTCATTTCATTCATTTCATTCATTTCATTCATTTCATTCATTTCATTCATTTCATTCATTTCATTCATTTCATTCATTTCATTCATTTCATTCATTTCATTCATTTCATTCATTTCATTCATTTCATTCATTTCATTCATTTCATTCATTTCATTCATTTCATTCATTTCATTCATTTCATTCATTTCATTCATTTCATTCATTTCATTCATTTCATTCATTTCATTCATTTCATTCATTTCATTCATTTCATTCATTTCATTCATTTCATTCATTTCATTCATTTCATTCATTTCATTCATTTCATTCATTTCATTCATTTCATTCATTTCATTCATTTCATTCATTTCATTCATTTCATTCATTTCATTCATTTCATTCATTTCATTCATTTCATTCATTTCATTCATTTCATTCATTTCATTCATTTCATTCATTTCATTCATTTCATTCATTTCATTCATTTCATTCATTTCATTCATTTCATTCATTTCATTCATTTCATTCATTTCATTCATTTCATTCATTTCATTCATTTCATTCATTTCATTCATTTCATTCATTTCATTCATTTCATTCATTTCATTCATTTCATTCATTTCATTCATTTCATTCATTTCATTCATTTCATTCATTTCATTCATTTCATTCATTTCATTCATTTCATTCATTTCATTCATTTCATTCATTTCATTCATTTCATTCATTTCATTCATTTCATTCATTTCATTCATTTCATTCATTTCATTCATTTCATTCATTTCATTCATTTCATTCATTTCATTCATTTCATTCATTTCATTCATTTCATTCATTTCATTCATTTCATTCATTTCATTCATTTCATTCATTTCATTCATTTCATTCATTTCATTCATTTCATTCATTTCATTCATTTCATTCATTTCATTCATTTCATTCATTTCATTCATTTCATTCATTTCATTCATTTCATTCATTTCATTCATTTCATTCATTTCATTCATTTCATTCATTTCATTCATTTCATTCATTTCATTCATTTCATTCATTTCATTCATTTCATTCATTTCATTCATTTCATTCATTTCATTCATTTCATTCATTTCATTCATTTCATTCATTTCATTCATTTCATTCATTTCATTCATTTCATTCATTTCATTCATTTCATTCATTTCATTCATTTCATTCATTTCATTCATTTCATTCATTTCATTCATTTCATTCATTTCATTCATTTCATTCATTTCATTCATTTCATTCATTTCATTCATTTCATTCATTTCATTCATTTCATTCATTTCATTCATTTCATTCATTTCATTCATTTCATTCATTTCATTCATTTCATTCATTTCATTCATTTCATTCATTTCATTCATTTCATTCATTTCATTCATTTCATTCATTTCATTCATTTCATTCATTTCATTCATTTCATTCATTTCATTCATTTCATTCATTTCATTCATTTCATTCATTTCATTCATTTCATTCATTTCATTCATTTCATTCATTTCATTCATTTCATTCATTTCATTCATTTCATTCATTTCATTCATTTCATTCATTTCATTCATTTCATTCATTTCATTCATTTCATTCATTTCATTCATTTCATTCATTTCATTCATTTCATTCATTTCATTCATTTCATTCATTTCATTCATTTCATTCATTTCATTCATTTCATTCATTTCATTCATTTCATTCATTTCATTCATTTCATTCATTTCATTCATTTCATTCATTTCATTCATTTCATTCATTTCATTCATTTCATTCATTTCATTCATTTCATTCATTTCATTCATTTCATTCATTTCATTCATTTCATTCATTTCATTCATTTCATTCATTTCATTCATTTCATTCATTTCATTCATTTCATTCATTTCATTCATTTCATTCATTTCATTCATTTCATTCATTTCATTCATTTCATTCATTTCATTCATTTCATTCATTTCATTCATTTCATTCATTTCATTCATTTCATTCATTTCATTCATTTCATTCATTTCATTCATTTCATTCATTTCATTCATTTCATTCATTTCATTCATTTCATTCATTTCATTCATTTCATTCATTTCATTCATTTCATTCATTTCATTCATTTCATTCATTTCATTCATTTCATTCATTTCATTCATTTCATTCATTTCATTCATTTCATTCATTTCATTCATTTCATTCATTTCATTCATTTCATTCATTTCATTCATTTCATTCATTTCATTCATTTCATTCATTTCATTCATTTCATTCATTTCATTCATTTCATTCATTTCATTCATTTCATTCATTTCATTCATTTCATTCATTTCATTCATTTCATTCATTTCATTCATTTCATTCATTTCATTCATTTCATTCATTTCATTCATTTCATTCATTTCATTCATTTCATTCATTTCATTCATTTCATTCATTTCATTCATTTCATTCATTTCATTCATTTCATTCATTTCATTCATTTCATTCATTTCATTCATTTCATTCATTTCATTCATTTCATTCATTTCATTCATTTCATTCATTTCATTCATTTCATTCATTTCATTCATTTCATTCATTTCATTCATTTCATTCATTTCATTCATTTCATTCATTTCATTCATTTCATTCATTTCATTCATTTCATTCATTTCATTCATTTCATTCATTTCATTCATTTCATTCATTTCATTCATTTCATTCATTTCATTCATTTCATTCATTTCATTCATTTCATTCATTTCATTCATTTCATTCATTTCATTCATTTCATTCATTTCATTCATTTCATTCATTTCATTCATTTCATTCATTTCATTCATTTCATTCATTTCATTCATTTCATTCATTTCATTCATTTCATTCATTTCATTCATTTCATTCATTTCATTCATTTCATTCATTTCATTCATTTCATTCATTTCATTCATTTCATTCATTTCATTCATTTCATTCATTTCATTCATTTCATTCATTTCATTCATTTCATTCATTTCATTCATTTCATTCATTTCATTCATTTCATTCATTTCATTCATTTCATTCATTTCATTCATTTCATTCATTTCATTCATTTCATTCATTTCATTCATTTCATTCATTTCATTCATTTCATTCATTTCATTCATTTCATTCATTTCATTCATTTCATTCATTTCATTCATTTCATTCATTTCATTCATTTCATTCATTTCATTCATTTCATTCATTTCATTCATTTCATTCATTTCATTCATTTCATTCATTTCATTCATTTCATTCATTTCATTCATTTCATTCATTTCATTCATTTCATTCATTTCATTCATTTCATTCATTTCATTCATTTCATTCATTTCATTCATTTCATTCATTTCATTCATTTCATTCATTTCATTCATTTCATTCATTTCATTCATTTCATTCATTTCATTCATTTCATTCATTTCATTCATTTCATTCATTTCATTCATTTCATTCATTTCATTCATTTCATTCATTTCATTCATTTCATTCATTTCATTCATTTCATTCATTTCATTCATTTCATTCATTTCATTCATTTCATTCATTTCATTCATTTCATTCATTTCATTCATTTCATTCATTTCATTCATTTCATTCATTTCATTCATTTCATTCATTTCATTCATTTCATTCATTTCATTCATTTCATTCATTTCATTCATTTCATTCATTTCATTCATTTCATTCATTTCATTCATTTCATTCATTTCATTCATTTCATTCATTTCATTCATTTCATTCATTTCATTCATTTCATTCATTTCATTCATTTCATTCATTTCATTCATTTCATTCATTTCATTCATTTCATTCATTTCATTCATTTCATTCATTTCATTCATTTCATTCATTTCATTCATTTCATTCATTTCATTCATTTCATTCATTTCATTCATTTCATTCATTTCATTCATTTCATTCATTTCATTCATTTCATTCATTTCATTCATTTCATTCATTTCATTCATTTCATTCATTTCATTCATTTCATTCATTTCATTCATTTCATTCATTTCATTCATTTCATTCATTTCATTCATTTCATTCATTTCATTCATTTCATTCATTTCATTCATTTCATTCATTTCATTCATTTCATTCATTTCATTCATTTCATTCATTTCATTCATTTCATTCATTTCATTCATTTCATTCATTTCATTCATTTCATTCATTTCATTCATTTCATTCATTTCATTCATTTCATTCATTTCATTCATTTCATTCATTTCATTCATTTCATTCATTTCATTCATTTCATTCATTTCATTCATTTCATTCATTTCATTCATTTCATTCATTTCATTCATTTCATTCATTTCATTCATTTCATTCATTTCATTCATTTCATTCATTTCATTCATTTCATTCATTTCATTCATTTCATTCATTTCATTCATTTCATTCATTTCATTCATTTCATTCATTTCATTCATTTCATTCATTTCATTCATTTCATTCATTTCATTCATTTCATTCATTTCATTCATTTCATTCATTTCATTCATTTCATTCATTTCATTCATTTCATTCATTTCATTCATTTCATTCATTTCATTCATTTCATTCATTTCATTCATTTCATTCATTTCATTCATTTCATTCATTTCATTCATTTCATTCATTTCATTCATTTCATTCATTTCATTCATTTCATTCATTTCATTCATTTCATTCATTTCATTCATTTCATTCATTTCATTCATTTCATTCATTTCATTCATTTCATTCATTTCATTCATTTCATTCATTTCATTCATTTCATTCATTTCATTCATTTCATTCATTTCATTCATTTCATTCATTTCATTCATTTCATTCATTTCATTCATTTCATTCATTTCATTCATTTCATTCATTTCATTCATTTCATTCATTTCATTCATTTCATTCATTTCATTCATTTCATTCATTTCATTCATTTCATTCATTTCATTCATTTCATTCATTTCATTCATTTCATTCATTTCATTCATTTCATTCATTTCATTCATTTCATTCATTTCATTCATTTCATTCATTTCATTCATTTCATTCATTTCATTCATTTCATTCATTTCATTCATTTCATTCATTTCATTCATTTCATTCATTTCATTCATTTCATTCATTTCATTCATTTCATTCATTTCATTCATTTCATTCATTTCATTCATTTCATTCATTTCATTCATTTCATTCATTTCATTCATTTCATTCATTTCATTCATTTCATTCATTTCATTCATTTCATTCATTTCATTCATTTCATTCATTTCATTCATTTCATTCATTTCATTCATTTCATTCATTTCATTCATTTCATTCATTTCATTCATTTCATTCATTTCATTCATTTCATTCATTTCATTCATTTCATTCATTTCATTCATTTCATTCATTTCATTCATTTCATTCATTTCATTCATTTCATTCATTTCATTCATTTCATTCATTTCATTCATTTCATTCATTTCATTCATTTCATTCATTTCATTCATTTCATTCATTTCATTCATTTCATTCATTTCATTCATTTCATTCATTTCATTCATTTCATTCATTTCATTCATTTCATTCATTTCATTCATTTCATTCATTTCATTCATTTCATTCATTTCATTCATTTCATTCATTTCATTCATTTCATTAATTTCATTCATTTCATTAATTTCATTAATTTCATTAATTTCATTAATTTCATTAATTTCATTAATTTCATTAATTTCATTTATTTCATTTAAATCATTAATTTCATTAATAGTGCAAAAAAGGCAAAAAAAAAGGCAAAATGGTGTAAAATTCATTTCATTCATTTCATTAATTTCATTCATTTCATTCATTTCATTCATTTCATTCATTTCATTCATTTCATTCATTTCATTCATTTCATTCATTTCATTCATTTCATTCATTTCATTCATTTCATTCATTTCATTCATTTCATTCATTTCATTAATTTCATTAATTTCATTCATTTCATTCATTTCATTCATTTCATTCATTTCATTCATTTCATTCATTTCATTCATTTCATTCATTTCATTCATTTCATTCATTTCATTCATTTCATTCATTTCATTCATTTCATTCATTTCATTCATTTCATTCATTTCATTCATTTCATTCATTTCATTCATTTCATTCATTTCATTCATTTCATTCATTTCATTCATTTCATTCATTTCATTCATTTCATTCATTTCATTCATTTCATTCATTTCATTCATTTCATTCATTTCATTCATTTCATTCATTTCATTCATTTCATTCATTTCATTCATTTCATTCATTTCATTCATTTCATTCATTTCATTCATTTCATTCATTTCATTCATTTCATTCATTTCATTCATTTCATTCATTTCATTCATTTCATTCATTTCATTCATTTCATTCATTTCATTCATTTCAATTTTCATAAAACATGTCACTATAAAAAACAAAATTTCGTCAATTTTTGCGGGCACTTGCAGCTGGGGCATATTTTATTCTATAATACATACTTTTCGCAAATGTATTATCAAATTCAGTCATAACGATGAACTAGACTATGAATACTTTTCTTTATTAAGGAACTGTGCTCAAACGCCACTGACTTCTGTTGATATTACATTAGCTGATGTCTTAGCAAAGTTACATAATCTTTAAGATGATTATTCTCCTGGACCTGATGGGTTGCCTGCTATTGTCATAAAAAAATTCGCGAGCTTTTTGGCTTATCCCCTTTTACCTCTCTTTCAACTTTCTATTTCTAACTCAGTTTTTCCAAAGTAATAGAAGAACTTGTGCATAATAAATTTACATAAAAAAAGACCTAGAAGTGATATTTCTAATAACAGACCTATTGCAAAACTGGCATGTGCTCCTAAAATTTTTGAAAGTATTATCTACGACATTTTCGTTTTCCATTGCAAATCTATCTTTCCTCCTAGTCAACATGGCTTCCTCACAGGTAGGTCGACAACCACCAAGCTCACAGAATTGGTGTCAAACATCTTATGCTCGTTGGAAAGTGGTTACGAAGTTGGTGCATTTTCCACCGACTTCAATAAAGCGTTTGACAAAATCTCACACACTGTCATATTTCTTAAGCTTAAAGCCTGTGGTTATCCATCCCTGTTTATATAATGGATTAAATCTTATCTCCAAGAACGCAGTTATAATGTCATCTTTAGATTTTTCAATTCAAAATCTTTTGCAGCTACCTTTGGTGTCCCACAAGGCAGTCACCTTCGCCCTTTGTTATTCGTCTTAACATTTGCTGATGTTGGTGGTATCATCAAAGAATCCAATCTTTCTGTATATGCTGATGATATGAAAATCTATCGGCGCATAAAAACTAATTCCGAATCTCGCAATCTTCAAGGCGATCTGGTCAGCTTTCCACTTGGTACCAAAAAATCTTCTATGTATCAACGTCAGCAAATGTTAAGCTTTAACATTTTCTCGTAAGCGAGTCCAACTTCCTCCGAGAGCGTGTTACATTATCGGCATGCCAGTTCCGTCTGTAAGCTCTTTACGGGATAAAGGTGTTATATGTGACAAGAAACTTAACTTTAGGACTTATATGTTTTTTTTATTTTTTTTTTTTTTATTATAAATTATAGTGTATAGTATAATTATAATAAGTAGTGCTAACTCTGCATTTAATTTCGTGAAACACTGGTTCCAATTCTTACGTCACTAAATCTTTCTACCTATCCTTTGATGGGTCTTTCCTCGAATATGCCAGCTAGGTTTGGTCTCCCATCTACAACACCCATTTAATGCGAATCGAAGCCGTTCAACGAAGATTCATTCATTTCGCTCTTCGTGGTCTCACGGTTCTGACAGTTTCAACCTACCTCCTTATGCCAACCATCTTAAGTTGATTAACATGCAAACACTTGCAAAACAGAGGGAAGTTGTCGATGTTCTTTTCATTCATCAACTAGCATACGGAACCATTAACTGCCCAGAACAACTCCAATTAATATCTTTTAATACCAACCCACGGAACTTAAGGTTTTTATATCTCTTCCACCTTAACTTTCACCGCACCGACTATGGATACAGTGAACCTATAACCAAAATGCTTCGGGTAACAAATAATATGATCAATAAATTCGATTTTCATTTGAGCACACCACAACTCCGAAATATCCTCTTCAACTCTCTAACTACATTTCACCGCACTTTCTAATGTATTCTTCCAATTAAGGAATGGTACGATAGTAAAATAAGATACTCCCTGTTCATTTTAAATTTTAGTTTTTAAGTTTTTGCAATAAATAAAACGCAAAAAATAAAATAAAAAAATTTGAAAACTATAAAAAGTTTATAAATGACCTACAGGGATATAACTTGCTATGGGACTAGAACTTGGTAACTTATATTCAAACTAAGGTGTGTACACAAAATGGTGGTCATCCACCCACGAACACTCCCACTTCCACTATAACCCACAATCTTGAAAATATCAAAAAGGTTTATATATAAATTTCAAGGATAAAAATTGGTATTGGAGGATCTTATATCCAAACTAAGATGTGCATAAAAAATGGGCGTCACTTTCCCACGAACACCACGAACACCACCCCCCTCCCCCCCTCTCATGCAACTCATAATAATGAAAATAACATTTAAAGCGTTATATTTGACCTAAAGGGATACAATTTGGTATGGGAGGATTTTGTATCAAAACTAAAGTTTGTACAGGAAACGGGCGTCATCTGCACTCGCACATACCCATCTCCCATACAACCCACATTAGTGAAACCTGTGAAAAACTGTAAAAAAATGTATGCATTTTGAAAAAATTATTAGTTATTTATATTTGCTTAAGTATATCAATATATATTTATATATGGTACGAGGTTTAGGGAGACAAGGGGTGACTTTCACATGGCAACGTGCCTAGCTGCCTGAACTTGGCGATTATCGAAATCGTTTAAAGTCGACTCAAAACCTCCACGTGGTGTCTCCTGGAACTTACACCCGTTAGTTGACGGCTACTTTGAGCGGCGGGCACCTTTGGCCTTCAAGCAAAGGTTGTGCGTTAAACAGCATTTTAATGAAACAAGAAATATGAGAAAAATGATCACCAAATTTGATGACGACTACCGCAAACAAAAAACTGATAATGATTTACGGATATGCACCGGGAATGTCCGGACCTTAAATCGGGATTGTACCTTTATCCAACTGATTGATATCTTGGAAAGATATAATTCTGATATTACTGCGATCCAAGACATGCGATGGAAGGGACAGGGTTCATTACGGCAAGCATACTGTGATATCTAATAAAGCGGCCATGCGGAAAAGCATGATTTTGGATGCGGATTTGAAGTTGGGAAGAGAATACGGTATACCTGCGAAGTTGATAAGACTCTGCAGGATGACGTAGGGAAATACATGCAGCTCCGTCAAGGTAGGAAATGACCTCTTCGAAACCTTTAATACCGAACGTGGTTTCAGACAAGGCGACCCGCTACCATGCGATCTCTTCAATTTCATCATGGAGGGGATCCTACGAAAGGCACGTGTACAACGCAATGGAACCATATTCTACAAAGGTGTACAGCTCCTTGCGTATACTGATGATATCGATATTATCGGCCGAACCAAGAGAGATGTAACTGCTGCTTTCGCCGCTATCGAAAAAGGAATCAGCCAAAGTAGGTTTGAAGGTGAACGAGGGCAAAACATGGTATATGCTGTCTGCAAATAGGGAAGCGTCTAGGTTTCCATGTTGAAGCAGGCAAATATAACTGAAGTTGTCAAGGAGTTTGCATTCTTTGGTACCGCCGTAAACAGCAACAAAAATGTCAGCCTGGAGATAAAGCGAAGAATAACAATTGCTGATAGGTGCTACTACGGGCCAAGTAAGCAATAAGGTTCCAGAGCCCTCTCTCGATCGACAAAACTAACACTCTACAAGACGCTCATCATACCTGTGCTTCTCACTAACGCTGAGGCATGGGTGGTATCGCAAACAGATACAACCGCTCTTGGGGTGTTCGAGAGGAAAGTTCTACGTAATTTCTTTGGTCCTGTTCGGGATGGCGATGACTATCGCATTCGAATGAACCACGAACTGTACGAGCTCTATGACGACATTGACTAAGTCCAGCGTATAACAATTCAACATTCTACGTTGGCTGGGTCATGTCTTTCGTATGAAGAAGCTCCACCAAAAAGTGTTTGAGGCGAAAGCCGAGGGTTGACGATGAAGTGGAAGACCATGCCCCGATTGATTACCCAGGCCGAGGAAGCCCTAGACACGCTTGGTGAAAGGGATTGGAGACGGCACGCGCGAAGCAGAGACGCTTGGCAAGAGCAGATGAAGTTGGCCGTAACCCGACCACGCGTTGTCATGGCCACCTTAGTAAGTAAGTAAGTAAGTAAGTAAGAGAATACGGCATCATGTCCTGCGATTCACTCCAGTGAACGAACGACTTGCCATAATCCGCTTCCGTAGAAAAAGATGACGAGACCAAAGAAAGTTTTTACGAGTGCCTTGAAAACGCATACGAGCGCTGGCCCAGTCATGACATACAAATCGTGTATGGTGAATTCAACACCAGGGTGGGTAAGGAAACATAACTGCTTTCAAAAAAACCTTCTTCACTCCTTCTATGGTTTAATACCAACAAAATGTTGGAACCTAGATGGACACGTGATTAAGAAGTAAACAAAGAGCGCAACAGCAAAATCTTTGTTAAATCAATGCAGTCATTTTTTTGAAATTTTGCGACTAGACTAGAAAAACACTGTTTTAGTAAAGTGAAAAGTGCTCCGGTAAGTCCATTTCGGTTTTGTTGCTGTTGCACTTATAAACTTATCAAAGTAAGTGGACTGGTAAAACCACAGAGACTACTGATGAGTCTGCTCGGTTTGTTTTGCAAATTGTTTTTGCTGTTGTAACAACCTGTTGCTTCATGATTTATTTGGCGTAAAGCTCAAAATATAATTTGAAAAAAATGTTTTTTAAGAATTATTAATTAAAACTAACAAATAAAAATGCCACAATTTTACAAACTCATGTAAACTGGTGCGAGCATGACCTACGAAAAACTCAAATAAATAATTCCTTTTCTGCGAAAAGGTCATAGTTTGGCATTAACTAGGATTGAACATTTTATTTTTATTACACTCAACTTCAAAGATTTCAGATCAACCTGGAGTAGGTTGGAATCATCTCTAATATATTTTTGTCTGTATATTTTCATATCGTCTGCATAAATCAGCAGACGATATAGCTGAATTACAATGCGGCAGTGGCAGCGTCAGTGGCAGAAGCAGTGATCAGCTGTTATTTTAGGAATAATGTTGTTCAATGGTGAAACTTACATAGCAGCAGTGGCAGTAAGCAGTACTGCCGAGTTTAGCCCTATTTCTAAATTCACTGCCACTGCCGCAGTGCTACCGAACAAACAACCGAAAATATTCAGGGAGGCAACATGCAAATAATTAAACTACTAAGGAAAATTCCACATTCACTGCTTTTGATGCTGACGCTGCCACTGCTAGATTGTAATTTGCAGGCAGTAAAATAGGAAACTACTGATCACTGCCGCTGCCACTGACACTGCTGCATTGTAATTCAGCTAATAGTGTTCAATGACGTGTGTGACGTCATTAATAGCTAAAATAAACAGGAGTGGAATAAGGTGAACCTTGAGGAACACCTGATTCAGCAATAAATCCAGAAGACAACACCGCTCAAAATCGTATTTGATAAGATCGCTCAGTCAAATACGATTTTATCCAGCTTACAAAATATTGTGGAAGTCCCATTCACTTAAGTTTGAATAAAATTAAATCATGAGGTAATTTGTCAAATGCTGTACTTAAGTCAGTGTAAATACAGTCGACTTGGTTACCAGATTCCAATGAACTCAAGCAGAATGTTGTAAAATCGAGAAGATAAGGCACAGTGGATCTTCCATTAACAAAACCATGCTGACGAGTTGTTATCACTTCTCCACAATGAACCTTAACACGATCGTACACAATTCGCTCAAAAAGTTTGGGAATAGACGAAAGCTTAGCGATGTGCCTATAATTATTAACATCATTCCTGCAGCCTTTTTTATATGTAGGACTTATTAATGATTTTTTCCAAAACACTGGAAAATAACTTTCAGTAATTGATTTATATTTAATATTTTATATATTTATTAATATTTATTAAGCAAGAATGTTTGCATATAAGTAATAAACTTTTGCATGATGTAATAAAGTAAATAACAAATTATGCAGCGGTGATTAAATTAAAGTCGTTATTACGATTAAAGTCGTAAAATTGTTGCTATTTGAAGTTCTCACAGTTTTCACCATTTCAAAAGTGACTGCTGCTTAAACTTGTGCTTGCGAAAAATCAAACAGTCACAGTGAAAGCAAAAGCAAAAAGCGATAGCTGATAAAATGCAGAGCATTTCAGCAGTCGACAACTTCGATAGTTTTTATTTTGACCGACTGCAATTTTCGCTAAATTCTGAAGTTAAAGCAGCAGCATCATTTCACTTATGTAAATATTTTTTTCGAAGCCGCTATCAACTGCTGCGTGCCTTTTCTTTTGTCTTTGATTTTTCGTTTTCATTCTCTGTTTTGTTTGTTTTTGTTGCATATAACTTTTTAGAAAGCCACCGAGGCCACCAAGAATCTGTTTGAATTCGCACTCACTTAACGCACTGAAGCAGTTAAAAAGGCAAAACCAACGACAAAAGAAACAGCACACAGCAGTTGATAGCGACTACGACTGTGGTGACAATATTTACCGAAGCGAAAGCGATGCTGCTGCATCAACTTCGGAAAAACTGTCAAAACTGTCGACTGCTGAAATGCTTTGCAGTTCGATCGCATTTTGCGATCGCATTTTGCTTTTACTGCGACTGCAACATTTTTGGAAGCATAAGTTTTAGCAGCAGCAAAGAAATTGATAAGTTCTTGAAGTTTTTAAACGCTGTATAATAGAATAAAAACAATCAGATAATAGTATGACATAAGATTTTAGGTTAATGAAAAAAAATATATGAAATAAATTCAAGATAACAATTTAAATAAAATAAAAATTAGAAATTAAAAATTGCATATCTCAGTTTTGAGCAATATATGAAAAGGCTTATAGATAAAAATTAATATAAGTAGATATTAAAGCGTAACTTAGTATTTTTTTTAAGTCAATAAAATTAGATTAAATTAGAATAAGAATATCAGAATTAATAAACCAGTTAATTAAAAATTCGAAAGAAGTAAGTAGTAACTATTATTCTAAGATGAAGCGCTTAAAGGCTCTTTGATTAGAAACAAATTTCAAGTTGTTTCGCAGTGAATTCCACAATCGGACTGCGCGCACGAAAAACAGTCTGCTGGAGTTTATGTAATTGTGACTTTGAATCAAGAGGTTCATACTTTTATTAGACCTACAAATATTTATTAAATTATAAAGAAGTGGTTGGCACAAAACCGAACGACATTCAAAAAATACTGAGGCAGGAATTCCATCGGGTCCAGCGCCAAAATCCTCATCGCTTGTCCCAATATACTTAAAAATATCCTCAGAGGTGAAGGATATATATTCCAAAGAGACCCTGGATGCAGAATTCATGTTGTCAAGGTATCATTAATCAGGGTTAAAAGAATCTGAACAAAAAGATTTCTTAAAAAGATTGCCAAAAAGGCCACATATTATATAAAACAGCTGAAATATTGTAAAGGGTGATTTTTTAAGAGCTTGATAACTTTTTTTTTAAAAAAAACGCATTAAATTTGCAAAATCTCATCGGTTCTTTATTTTAAACGTTAGATTGGTCCATGACATTTACACTGAAGATAATTTCATTTAAATGTTGACCGCGGCTGCGTCTTAGGTGGTCCATTCGGAAAGTCCAATTTTGGGCAACTTTTTCGAGCATTTCGGCCGGAATAGCCCGAATTTCTTCGGAAATGTTGTCTTCCAAAGCTGGAATAGTTGCTGGCTTATTTCTGTAGACTTTAGACTTGACGTAGCCCCATCTGACAACAACAACACGATTCACAACATTTGACAACATTTCCGAAGAAATTCGGGCTATTCCGGCCGAAATGCTCGAAAAAGTTGCCCAAAATTGGACTTTCCGAATGGACCACCTAAGACGCAGCCGCGGTCAACATTTAAATGAAATTATCTTCAAAAAGTAAATGTCATGGACTAATCTAACGTTTCAAATAAAGAACCGATGAGATTTTGCAAATTTTATGCGTTTTTTTTAAAAAAAAAGTTTTCAAGCTCTTAAAAAATCACCCTTTATAAAGAAACAAACGTTTGTAGATTTCTAGGTTATTTGAGTCCAAACTACAGACATATATCTTCCATGCCCTATTCCTATAATTCCGAAGTGTTTTGTGTCAACTATTTTGTGTACCAAGAGTACGTCAAGTTCTTCGCAAATTTGAGGCTATATGGTACAGGCTGAGAAATTACAGCAAAGAATTAAAAATAAAAAATTAATGGATTCATCAAGATTATGTTCATTTATATATTCAAAAATTACGTTAAGTTTATTGTTAAGTAAATGATTCAACTTCAAAAAGTCAGATTTTTAAAATTGAATTCATAAACCTTCTCCATTGAACTCGAATTAACTATATTCTCCCTATCCGATTTATACCAAATACTCAAAGGTGGATGATATACATCAATAGTAGCAAGAGCTTGGAAGGCACTCTTAACAATGACATTGCTACTGTCCATAGTTAAGACCAGGTCAAGAAGTCTTTTCAGACTATTATAAATACAACTCACTTGTTGTAAATCAGAACATATACTGTACACGAATATATGCTCTCCAAGAGTTTTCGCATTAGATGCACAAAAAAATGTATCATCGTCAGAAGAATGCCATTTTTAGTCGGGCAGATTAAAATCGCAACAATGAAATTACGTCATTAACGTCAAGAATATTAAGAATATAGTCTAGCCAATCTGCCAGATACCTCTGCACTACTGTTTGGAGGAACATAAGCATTAATTATGTATACATTTGAGCTACAATGTATGACCATAACGCATATTAGTTCAATATTAGAAGCGCAGGATATATCAACAAAGGAACTGACAAAGCAGTTCCTTTTATCTATAAGAACACCACCACCAACAGAAGAAATATTGCTGGAGTATCTGTCCTTTCTAAATACTTGGAAACTATTGTCAAACAATGTTAAGTCAGTAATGCTTTGATTCAACCACGTTTCAGTTAACGCGATAATGTCTTCAGAACAATTATGAGTAGAAAGAAATAAGTCTCGCGTTTTGGAGCGCGATCCCCTTACATTTTGATAGTTAAGGGATAGCCTATTTAGTTTTTTTTGGTTCCGACGATATTCGAATTGAGAACAGCTGTAAAAACTTCGGCTGCAACTGTGAGAATAAATGAGGCGTGGGTGGGCTTATTGCCAATTTTCTGACATGAAAGGAATTTTATTGCAGAAGAGCAAATATGTTTCTTAAGTGTTCAAAGGGTTAAAAAACAAAGAGCGGACAGATAAAAGCTTGCAACAATAAAACTAGAACTGACCAACAGGTACGGACACCGCACAAAGAAGAAAGCGAAAAAAAGCAAAAACAAGCACAAGTTAACACACAAACAAGCAAGTCAAATTATGTTAATTTATAATTTATTTTTAATTAAAACAACAACTAAGCACTTTAACAGATAAAATTACTACTTAAAGTAGCTTAATATTTAAACACAATTATTACAACTCTTAAGTACGTTTAAGTTTGATTATTATTATTTTATAACAACACAAAACTAAACGTTTATAATACACACAACCGACACGACCAAGGGACGAAATCAACTGATCTTTGCAAAGTGAGAGATTTTTTGAAAGAAACTGCAGTTTTATTATAAGAAGCAAGACATAGATAAAGAATTCCAGAAGAGAAATTTAAAATTGCAGGACCAGAAAATTGATATTAAAACTAGTATTGCAAAAAGGCCTTTAAATTGCCTTTTTCTTATATTTTTTTTTGTTTTATAATTGATGTTCAGCCTGTGCTCTCACCGAACAGAAATGTAACTTAATTGCCTTTAATTACTTATCACTTTGTAATCTGTCGCTAGAAGGGTGAGAACACTGCGGTAAGAACATTTTCTAAATATCAAATATTTGTTACATTATTAAATTGTAATCTGCTTTCATAGAAATAAACGAATTGAACTCGAACGCGAATTCTTTTTACTTTAAAGGCAAACCCTCAGGTGGGTTTCATTTTGCTTTCATTTCGCTTTTCACGAGCGCTTTCATTGAGACTCGCTTGCCGTGAGTATTAGCCAAGTTGTCAGAATTTCCTTGCCGTACTTTCACACTTTCACATCGGGAACTTTCTTGCCGTGGCCTTTTATCAGTCAGATGCGAGACTCCCTTGCCATAAGTCCAGTCAATCCGTCGAAAATCCATATAATGCTGGGTAGCACGCCACTACGTTGTAGCCAACAATTTAATGAAAGTGAGTCTGGAACAACATCTGGCACTGATCCCACTCTAATAGATTGGGAGCCTCCCTCTGCAACATGCAAAGCGTCACATAAGCCTGTTCCAGACCCAACAGTCGCAATAAAACCTAAAACCTATGGCGACCTATGCTGCAGCTAGCCAATATCTTCAGTCGCAATTTTCCGTTGTCGCCTAAGTAAGCTCAATTGGTGTCCATGCCGAGCAGCCAGATGTGAAAGGCGCCCTTCAGAGCATGCAGAATCAAATTATTGCGCTGGAGCAAAAGCTAAAGAACGCAGAGTTGAGGTTACATGATGCAGAAAGCGAGCGCCAACGGCTGCTGCTACTACCACAAGAAACCAGCTCTGTCGCCGTCTCAGTTTCGCCTCTGCTCACTGAGCTGCAAATTGTAACGGCAAGTTCAACAGATAGCAACGGTTCATGTACGTCATAATGTAGTCAAACGATCCGACGTCAGCAGCTGTGCAGTCAGGCAACAGGACGCACAGCAACCTACAATCAAATAACGTGGTCTCTAGAAACATTCCGTCAAATTACATTTTCTTTAGCAGCATGCCACCAAGCAGCGTGATGTGCAGCAACATTTTGTCCAGCAGCATGCCGTCGAGCAGCATAAAGTCCAGCAACATTCCGTCTAACAACATGTCAACAGTCGCAAACATCTTCAACATCATGCCGCCAAGCATCATGACGGCAAGCAGCATGCAGCTGAGCAACATGTCGTCTTATAATTTGTTTTCATCAGCTACAAATAAAAGGTTACCAAGTACAATTAAGCCAAGTTACTCTACAACAACAACAAATTGGCCATTTCAGCCCTTGAAAGGACTTTGACCGAGCTTCTAATGATCTATTGTGTTGTGTGTGTTATTAAATGTGTGCACACAATCGATCGAGAACTGGACCTACATGTTTTATGCCGACTCCGAACGGCTAAAGTTCATATTCTCAAGAAGCTTTACATGGCATTATTTACTCTCTGAGGTTTGCCATCTTCTGCAGGAAGTGGTGACCGATCAGAAAAATTTTTTATTGAAAAAACTTTTCGCCGCGACTGGGGATCGAACTCGGGCTCCGAGCATGCTAAGCCACACACTGAACCTGCATGCCACGGTCACCACAAGCCAAGTTACTCTAATACTTTATATTTTCAGCCTAAAAGTATGGAACTAAATGCAATAAGTGCT